>JAWZYV010004922.1:0-306499 GCA_038373885.1 Cheiracanthium punctorium
TAACTTAAAAATTATTAAGTTTCTCATTTCTTTAATGGCTTAAAAACAGTGGAAAATTCCTACGGTTTTCAAACATTTTTTATCCAGATAATGTGTCCTCTCCCCTTCCCCTCCCAAACCACAGAGGAAAGCGGAGAGTGCTTCTGCTAAACTTCCAATACAGCGTATTCGTAACAAAATTGTATTCCTCCGAGAGAGGAAGATGGAGCCATTAGAGACCAAAAAAAA
Organism: Cheiracanthium punctorium; assembly: GCA_038373885.1. Taxonomy (NCBI): domain Eukaryota; kingdom Metazoa; phylum Arthropoda; class Arachnida; order Araneae; family Cheiracanthiidae; genus Cheiracanthium; species Cheiracanthium punctorium. The sequence continues at coordinate 229 of JAWZYV010004922.1, forward strand.
AAAAAAAAAGCAGACGAACCCTATGTAGATACCAGGTGCGTAGCCAAGGGAGGGGTTAGGGGGGTCATGCCCCCCATGAGGAATTTTTTGTTATACGAAATGTATATTCTTCACTCCTTTATCACACACTTGTATGCATATATCTGAGTTGCAGTAGTCGTAACCCCTCCCATGAAAAATTTCTGGCTACGCCCCTGGTAGATACATTGATTACGGCGATTGAATGACTATATTTGAGCTTTCTTCTTTAGGAAAAACGATTGAGAAGCGAAAACGAAAGTAGAATTAAGAGTAACGGAACTCAAAAGAAAGTACAACCTGCATCTAAACAATTTTCTTTTAAAGATAATATGTTTTGCACGTATATTTAATATCGCTGGTGTCAGTTTCGGTTTCATAATTTCAATTCGGAGACGGATCAATGATACTTTGTGGGCGGTACAGGTTTGTTGAAATTTATATCATATTTCAAATGGCTTTTGTTAACATTTGAATGACACTAGCTTTCAAAGATAAACAAATAAAATATGCAATCGTTGCAAGACAATCAGTTGTTATATTGTATAACAATACAAAGTTTTGAAAAAATAATTTAAGATACACATAATACTAAGTTAGCAATTAAGGTGTATAAACGGAACAGACAAAAAAGTTCCTTTTCTTCATTACATAGCAATTAACCAAAATTATTAATAAAAATACACGGATCAAAACAATACAAACAGAAACTGAAAACGCAATTAAACAAGCCATACTTTATAAATTTAAAAAGTCGATTTTCATTTTTCAACATTTGCAATATATTATGTATGAATATCAAAGAATTTTACGACTGTTTATGCAATCGAAATAAAACTTTTTGACATACCAGATACATGAACATTACATTTGACATACAGGTTCAACTTTAGTGTGTAAAAAATTTTTTAGTCCTATGTGATGAAAATACATAAAAAATAATTATTTACCCTGTGAAAAGTGACACCAAGCTTCTTTACATCTGATCTGTTAGTGCAACCAATAACACAACAGGCCACCATCTCTATTTTAAAACAAAGATTTAGTATAACAAAGCTGTACCACCACACAATAACAAGGGCTTCCCACTGATCTTCTGGGCTCCAATCAAAAGAAAGTAGTTCTGCAGCGGAAACTTTCTGAAAACGATGTGCACCATTTGCTCTCTCCACTTTCCTCTGTGTCCTAAACCCAAATTTTCGATCGGCTCCCTCTGAAACACGGCTGTCCAGACGAAACTGAAAACAGTAGGAAACCTGGAACAAGCTGTAGTTGACATTTTCTCCGCCCTGGCACTATTTTTTCTTTCCTTTTTTTTATTTTTTTAAAGCAGAAAAGCAGAATAATTCTTCAATTCTTCATCTACAAATATTTTGCAAAGCTTGTTCATCCATGCACCTATTGAAAACAACTTTTAAAAAATTATTTGTTGGTTTATGCTTTTTTTAGGTGCTTCTTCTGGCTGTAATAAATTAACGATCAATATATAGCATAATTTATTTTTTATTTGCACCTTCCAAAGATTGTAATACTTTTTAAAGACGTTTTTCGTAATTAGTGCATATTTCACAATGTATTAATACACCATTTTCCTTTTTCTTTCCTCATATACGTATGTCCGTATTAATAGAAGGTAAGAATAATGTCGTTGTCTGAGCAGTGCCTAGGAACGTTTCTCTGCAACTGCCATTCAACAATAGATGAGATGAAACAAGATGTTTACATGAAAGGAGCAAAAACTGGAAAGAGCCACTGAACAGCCGTTTCCGAATGTAGGCGGAACCTTTTCCCTGATGTTTACGCCTACATGAATTGAAAGAAACTGTTATGTCGTCCAGACTGATTTCAATGTTATGAGCAATTCGACTGGGCTGGGCGAATGTGACTATGGATGTTGCTCCCAATATATGACATGAATACGAATTTCATGCGTTCAAAAATGTACTTTATAAAAACATTAAAGCACTTCCAAAAAATGTTCTTACCTATTGCACTTTTAAATTAATGATTTTCTCTAGAATTCATTTTTTTTTTCAAACTGACAAATCATTAATAGTATGCTTGGAGATATAAAAGCAACAGGAGCATGATGGGAGCGAATGATTTTAATTTTGCTATGGATGCAGGACCTAAATCCGGCCCTGAACACAGATTTTTACGCTCCGCCAACAGTAAACAAAATATTTTATTAAAAAATTAAATAATGAATTGTAATCTTTCCAAATAATAATGAGTTTTATGAAAATAATGAGATGGGCATTATGAACTGCTTAAGAGCAAGTAATTGCTCATATAGGCGGAAACCTCCCTCTGAAGTTTACGCCCACTTCAATTGTAAGAATGGTTATAATTTTTTGAGGGTAAGAAGCTTAGATCATTAAGCTTGACAAAAAGAAAATTTTTCAATAAATATAGGGAAAAAAAAGAAAAAAAAAAAACAGGTGGCTCATTTCTTTCAACGAATCTTTAGAGTTCTGAATCAATTTTTAAGAGAAATTTTTTGTATTATGTTTTGTATGTAAAAGCACATAACAAACACATTTTCTATTTTAAGTTTACAATGCTCAGTAACTTTTTCTCATTTAGTTAAACAATAAATATTTTTATAATAAATACTGACTAACGGTATCAAGGTATAATCGCAAGTTTGAGACAACTTCAAATGACAAGTCATTTATACCAATTAAAAACATTTCAATTATAAATTATTAAGTAAACGTTATACAAATTATTGATTTATCATTACATAAATTATAAAAGCTGGTATTTTGAAAAAGCGATAGACGTCACAGAGCTTTTGAACAACTTTAAAAAGTATTAAAATTAAACCCTCGAATAAATTAATGCTGCTTCATTCTCAAATTTTCTATGCACTAATATTAATAGGGCAAGTATATGTTTCATTCAACTTTCAAGAAAAATTGTAAGCACAAAAATTGTTTTGAAAATTGGGCTGGAAAAATTCCTTACGAAAATATTGCAAAATCCTATTCTTAATTTTTTTTTTTTCCCTGGATGTATCGTAATTCTTAGAAGTTCACTGTTTGCCATCGTGCATAGTACGCTTCGTAAAAAGTCAGTCTTAATTTTTTTCGAGCATCTAGCGCAACTGAATTCCTTAAAATGGTGTTGAAAATTTGCATGGTGGGGGGACGCCGTCGCCGAATCTATATCATCATGTTCTTAGTCTCACCTCCTAAAATGCCACATTAAGAAGCTGCTGTGGCGAAGGCAGGATTTAATTCGGTTTAAGGGGGAAGCTGTTAGTCGTATGATGAAGGATATTAATTAATCTTTTGCATACATCAAAGTCATGGGATTATATTTTCTGGAGTGCTTATTTTTTTCACGGAGTGCTTGCTAGGAACTTTTCTCCGTAGCCTTGAATTGCAATAATTTCTTATTTATTTTTCAAAATGTGTGCAGATGAAAAAGCGCTTCATAATATTTATAGATGAAGAGACGTTTTGTTTAAATAATAAATTGAAAAAAAAAGAAAAAAATCAGTTTTTGACAGATGGAAAGTATGTTTAATTGCATGTACTGCCCCTTTAAATCTCTCTTCAGGAAACTTCAAGAAAAACCCGGCTGTGGTGTTGGGTTGTATTACGGTACATACGAGTGCTGAAACAGTAGAGATGCGACATCGAACGCTAGCAGCGCGCCAAGCGGCAGCAAAGGGGAGTTGAAGTTCTCCGCGTTAGCGTTTTTCGTCCCGTTTGGATAGCCCTGCGTAAAATCTCAGAAAGCCACGTCTTAGCACTTCTATTTTTCACAAAATCATCCACCATCTAAGTAGTGTTTCCTAGATAGATGCTAGTAAAATTAAACAGCCGAGCTATGAATTGAAAATTTTTAATTTTCTTATAGTCAATTTAAGTTTCTGACGAATTAAATTTCTTCCTCCATATTCGGTTTGTGCGGGGGAGGGGAAGTTCTGTGTATCAAATTGTATACCAAATTGTATTCCGATTGTAAGCTGCATATGAAATTGTAAGCTATCTAATGGATTAGATTTCGGTGTGTGTGCGTGGGGTAGCTAGAGCCCGGTCAGCTTCCCCGTGGATAAAATTGTAATAATTATTTAAAGTTTTCTTTTTTTTTTCTTTTTTTTTTTTTTTTTTTTTTTTTTTTTTTTCAATCTGTACACAGATGAAGAGACGTTTTGTTTAAATAAGTAAAAAAAAAAAATCTTTTTTTGACAGCTGAAACGTTTGTTTAATTGCACAGATTGCATAATCTCTCTTCGGTGTGCATGGTAGTAGAGCCGAACACCAGAGCGTCAGAAAAGAGAAATTCTCTGTTTTTCCGTTCCGTTTGGAAAGGCGTGTGTAGTATCGCCAGCAGCCATGACGCTGGAGATAAAGCTTTTAGCCTAGGAACTCCAATAACCTCTCCACACTTTAGTTCGGTTCAGTTGTACATTTTATTTCGATCAAATCAGTTTTTCTTTTGAATTAACCCTTCCAAAAGGGTCTATTTAAAATAATACACTAAAATATGGTTTTTTTTAGTTTGATTGAAGGACATTTTTTTTTTTAATCAGCAGATTACACCCTACGCTATCTTGCATTATTTCTTCAATATTGCCTTCGTTGCATATGAACATAGTAATGAAATTTATGAATATTTTTAAAACATGTACAAAGTGTTTGTAAGGAATCTAAATCTTCCAGCACAAACTGAAAAAGTAATGCAAAATTTCTTACCTCAGTCAAGGAATTGAATTATTTGTTTGTAGAATAGAACATTCACTCGTGCATAAATTTATGTACACTTCGGAATGTGTTGTGCTGATTTGGGAAATTTGTCATTGGTCACATGATTAGTTGGAGTATTTACTAGTGACTATCATGTTTTGAGATATTTGAGAAACAGTTTGTATTCGGATAAGTTATTCTCAAACAGTTAAGTACGGCAGTACACAATATTGGCAATAGTACGCAGTGAGCACTGGTGAGCAAAGCTACTTATAAAAATGAAGTTGTACTGATTATATTGACACACATTATGCTGACAACCCGCCCAACTCAAAAAACAACCAAAATCGTTTCATCTCAGCCTGCCTTGAATGTAGCTCCACCTCTACTTCTAACACCCAATACATAAACTTTTTACTCTTGGAAAGTGTTACTTCTCATATTTCTACAATTTCTATTTTTATATAAGTAGATTGCTTTCAATTTATTAAATTTCGAATGTTTATTGCTGATATATGGAAACAAATATTTTTACTGCGTTAATTTTTATTAAGAAGGCGGAGCATTTCCCGCCCAGTGCTTTATAACTAGTTGGAGAAAAACGTACTTATACGTAACCTATCAGCTGTGTATGAATACAGTAAACTCCCGACTTTCCAACCTAATGTGGCGTAAGGGTAGACCGGGTTTTAAAAAAATGAAACAAAAAATATTTGCTCATTTCCTTCCACCCCACACCTTCTTAGATATTAAACATGTTACACATTTTAAGATACAATTTCGGACATCTGCTATCTTACTCGGGTAATCGAGAATATATACTATTTTAAACAAAAAAGGTTCATACTGTTCTCTGTCCTTTTATCCTGGGTTGCTGTCCACCCAGCCACCATTTTCGTTCTTTCCCTTCCGTTTTCTTGCGGATCAATCCGATCCGAAAATGGGCTTGAAGGTTCTTGAAGGAAGGGCTTGAAGGCTTCGTCCTCCGAAAATGGAGGCCGACGCGCCTTCCCCCTTACCCTTAAGAAGTGAGCTTCACAGCGGGTTGCTCGGACACGACCACGTGATGAAAGCGTCAAGCAGCGATGAAAAATAAACAAAGTCCGATGACTAGGAGTGGCTGGCACCAAACGTAAACAAACCGAGATGAGTCACAACAAGCAACTGAAAGAGGTGTCCAACGTCGTCCTGGAAAGGGAGCCACGTCCACAAAGTGTCAGCTAACCCTCAACTGAAGAAGCCCAGCTACGGTCTTCAAACCTTTTGATTTAGTTCGTCTTCCACACCTACCGAGCAGGCGGCGCCTTAACATGGAATTGTACTGAGATTTTGGATCCGTGAAAATGCACAACCCAAGCCGAATATTTTCAATTCGGTGGCTGAGTGTGTTACCATGCTAACAATTTGAGTGAACAAGCCAGCTGGTACTGTGACATAAAAATACGAGTAACGTTTCAAATGTCTTCAGACTATTTCCCCTCTTAAATTGTAGGGACAGCGCGAACGCAGTCCCAGCTACCAAAAATTATGCACCCCAAGCAACCGCAATTTGCGGATGTGGCGAACGTCAACCCCTCGAAGTGCAATGAAGGGCCTCTGCTCGGGGGAGCCTCCTTCCTGATCAAGGCTGACCCCAGTGCCAGGTAAGTATGAGTTGAAGATTTTGGGATAAATTCTAATTTGCAAGTCACTGTATGATAAAAGTGGTGAAGAAACTTTTTAAACCCTTTTTTTTTTAAATTACTAAAATTCTCACCTATAATACTATTAAGGCAACATAACATTCTGCTCTAAGTTACGCAAAGTGCACTCTAATTACTGTCTATACATTTTCTACCTTTCATGGAAAAAAAAAAAAAAATAGACAGACAGTGTAAGAGCAGTTTGCCGTGTACTGCGTAAAGGTGCACTTTCTGACCGAGAGTTAATTTACAATTTCAGAAATACAGTGGAACCCCGATCTATCGTTCCCGCATTCATCGTTTTTCCGTATTGATCGTTTTATTTCTATAGTCCCTGCACAAAATTCACTGTATTCAAATAACGTTAACAAAACCCGCATGTATCGTTCATCAAAAATTCGCTTTCCCGCATTCATCATTGTAAAATGTTTCTTCTTACCGAAATGAAGTTGAAGATCAAGTGGATCAATATGGCATACAAATCGAATTACTTCCTGGTATAATATCTTAGATTCTTAGATTGATGATGGTACAGGTGAAGAATTCTTACATCTAGCATGGATAAGTATGGTATGAAATGTAGTGATTATATTTCCATTGATTTAGAAGTAGCAACGTGCGGTATCCTAAGAATGGAAGAAATGTGACGCAGAAAATGAAAATAATCGCGAAGAAGCTGAGAATAATATTCATGCCGATGAGACAAAGCCAACACTAGTGCCTAGTTTATCCTACGCAATAACGGTATTTGAAATTGTATGACTTTTATATACAAACATGAATACACATAAAAAGAAAAAAAAGAAAACATTGTAAATCTTGAAAATTTTGTTTAATTTGTTTTGTTTTGTTAAAGATTAATGAAAAACCCAGTGTAAAGGTACTAATTTTGTAAAAATAAGTATCACTTAATTTCTACAGAACTTCAATTTGTTTCTTTTACAGTTTGGTAACAAATTTAGTATTTTTGGTATACTGCATACATTGTGTGTATTCATAAATACTGTTTTCTTCTTATTTTGACTTTAACCCGGATTCGTCGTTTTCCCGCATGCATCGTTTTTTACTACACACCCCTTGAAAAACGATAGATCGAGGTTCTACTGTACTTTGTTTCGGAATATCAATTATTCTAATTCGGATTTTATTAAATTTCGAGCTTTATAATCTATTTTCAAACCAGTCTGAATTTGAACTTCTGAAGGAGTAGCCATAGGAGGGAATACAAGAGTGTACGTCCGGCCCAATTTCAAATATTTCAGTAAATCTTTATAAACTGTTCAGTCACTTGTTTTATAAATTAGTTATTTGAACTCAGTGTTTTCTAAGTCATAATTTAGAATCCATTTTCCGCCAAGAGAAATCTTTTGAACTATTGAAGATGTAGCCAACGATGGATATACGCCCATCTCATTACAACATTTCGTAAATTTAGAAAAATTGTTGAATTATTTGCGACTTTAAAGGACAATTTGCTTTGGAGAGCAATTATAAAATTGATTTATGATAAAAAGCTGTAATTTATAATCTATTTTCTGTTCTAGTCGTAGGCTATTTATCTGTGGAAGGTGTAGCTGAAGTAAGATGATATACGCCCACCTCATTACAACATTTTGTAAATTTAGAAAAATTGTTGAATTATTTGCGACTTTAAAGGATAATTTTTTTTGGAGAGCAATTAATAAAAATGATTTATCATCAAAAGCTGTAATTTATAATCAATTTTCTGTTCCAATCGTAGGCTTATTAGCTGTGGAAGGTGTAGCTGAAGTAAGATGATATACGCCTACTTTTAATTCCAAGATGATTCCTGTAACTACAGATAAATTCTTGAATTACTTGCGATTTTCAGGGAGACTTTACTTTAGAGATTAATCACTTCATTGGATTTTTTAATTAAAACATGTATAATTTATAATCTTTCTTTTAAGTCATTTTTTTTTTTTTTTAATAGGTGATACCTTTAATTCGAACAATTTTGTAAATCTAGATATACTGAAGAATTATTTGAGGTTTTAACGAATAATTTACTTTGAATGTCAGTTACTTAAAATATGAGTTTTTTTATTCAATTTTTTATTTAAGTTGCTATTTATATAAAGCTATTTAAAATTATGTGGTATTTTATAATCCATCTCCTTACCTAGTTATTATCCTTTTAGCTATGGAAGATGTATTCAAAGAAGGATTCACGATCACCTACCTCAATACGACATTTCTGTAAATCTAAATAAACTGTTAAATTATTTGCTATTTTAAAGAATAATTTGTTTTGTAAATCAATTAATTAAGTTGATTTATTAAAAGCTCTAATTTATAATTCATTTTCCCTTCCAGTAAGACTCTATTTAGCGGTTGAAGGTGTAGCCGAAGAAAGATATACGCCTACCTCTAATTACAAAATTTTTGTTTGCTCAGGAAGCCTTGAATTATTTTTGATTTTCCGAAATACTTTATTTTATAAATAGATCAATTACATCATTTTTATTATTTTTTGTAGAAACTTGTAATTAATAATAAATTTTGTTTTCCAGTCTTTTTTTTCTGCTAACGAAGGTGCAACCGAAAATGAATATACGCCCATCTGTAATTCCAACATTTCTGTGTCTAGTATTGTTCAATTGTTTGAGATTTTAAAGAGTAATTTGCTTTGGAAATCATTTTATTTTTTAAAGTTGTAATTCATGCTTTGTTGTTTAGTATTAAGTTGTAAATTCTGCCCTGTTTCTTTGCCAGTTGGAAACTTTTTAGCAGTCGAAACTGTAACTGAAAATGGTATATGCCTACTTCCAAATCCATAATATTCTTTTAGATTTAGATGAATTCTTGAATTATTTGATATTTTTAAGTAGACTTCATTTTAGAGATAAATTACTTCAGTTTATTTCTTATCAAAACTTGTAATTGAATTTTTATGGCTATCGAAGGTGTAGCCAAATAAAGCACATACGCCGACCCTTACTTCCACCATTTCTGTAAATCTAGATGAACTGCCTAATTATGAATATATTAAATTTAATAATTGCTAAAACAATACTAATCAAAATAAAAAAATAATATTGATACTTTCAACTGAATAAGTTTCCATACTGAACTGCATGAACATGCGGTATTTCGTCCATTGGATTATTTCACAGTAAAGTGTGGAAATTTCTGACTGACTGACTGAAGGTTGGTTGTCGGAGTGCCTGTGCAAGTTGCAATAACTCCAGTATGTGATAAAGTGGATGTATTTGTGATGGATGTTGGTGAATTGCAGCTAGAGCTGCGTAAGTTCAATCAGAGTCAAGAAAATCATGTGAAGCAGGTGGCATTGTCGACCTGTCCTCCCCCCACCAAGAGGTGGTCTTCACTGGACAGGTTGCTCGACATGTGTGAAGAGTAAGTTACTGGGTGGCAGACTGGTTCAGGGCGTGAAGGACGGCTCTGGGTCTTTTTCTGTGAGAGGAGTCGGAAGGCTCGTAGTCTGGGATAAAATTTCTGTTGATAAGTTGAAATTATTTAGCCTTTTTATAATAATGGAATTTTTGTTTTTCGTTTTGACCGTTTGAATGTAAAATTTAAGGGTAAAATTGAAGTGGAAGGAAAATATATGTCCTGGTGCCTTCTCCTCTGACTAAGAACCAGATGTTATAAAAGACTCAAGAGAGTCAATTGGAACTTAAAGAGAATATATAAATCAGAATTCGAAGTGGTCGGCAAGTGCCGACCCGTCATTGAAAGAAAAAAGGAATAGAAACTATTGGGAAAGATAGAGAGGTTTCAAACAGTTTGTACATGCAGTACTTCTAAAGTACTGCGTTGAAACTGTTTCATCCTATGTACCACGCCTGGATACGCCTACTATGAATAGGTTATTTACTTTCATGCACATACATACGTATAAAATAGTCTTGGGGATTCAGAATAAAAGGTAAGCCGTCAACAGATATTTTTCGAGCCAGTTGATCTATTGTTTCCGTACCAGATGTATACATATTTCAGTACCTATGGATTTCTCTCGAACACCCTTTGTATAATCCTATTTTTTACTGTATTCCGAACACCTCTTCCTATGTTGTTATTAGTTCGCACAAGCGTACCTGTTCATTATTGGACGGGGGAAAGGGGGGCTGACGAAGAACAAAATATGCTCTCTTTTCCTTGTTTTTTGTTAACAATTAATATTAATAAGGCAAAATATTGAGAGAAGGGAAAGGGGATGAACTCCCATAAGTTGTGACGCCCATGTTCTACTGGAATACTGAGGTTGTTATTAACAGTGCAGATCTAGATTTTTTTTTCTTTTTTAAGGACTATATTTTGAAAAGAAACTTATTTGACCCAAACAAAACCTACAATAAAGCAAAATTTTAGTTTAAACCAATGTAAAAGTTTTCGGGAGAGGTTAAGTTATAAGAAAAAATCATTTTACCAGTGTAATATGGGCTATTTATAGTAGAATGTTTACGGAGCTGAAGCCCCTTGATCCACTACTAGTTATAAAGCAGATACTGAAAGCAACAAAATGACTACTTTTATTTGAAAATATAATGTATTGAAATTCTATGTTTCGTGTCAAAATTTCAGTTTCTAAGAGTTTTTTTTTTTTCTAAATATGCGTGCGTAGGTTTGCAATTCTCATTTGTAAACCAATAACTGAGAACTTTCGAAGCAGGCTAATTTAAAAACAAAGCATTCACTATTTATAACGAATTTTAGTATAAAATTGAAACTTCTGATTAATGATTATTTCAATCTGTAAGTTCTTAACGAATAGGGGGTGTTGCTGTAGGAGGGGTTATCAAAAAAAAAAAAAAAAAAATAATAATAATAATTTTAACGTTTTGCTGGAAAGTAGGATATTTTGAAATTATATATTTCAGGTCGAATTAATTTCAGTTTCTAGCAGAATGTTTTTCGAGTCGAAATTATATATACTAATTTCCCAAGTTTATTTGCTAACTAATAACTGAAAATCTATGAAGTAAACAACTTAAAATCTAAACATTAATTAATATTTAAAATTAATTTTACCTAAAAAGTGTAACTTGTAAGTGATAATTCGTTCCAGTCAGTATGTTTTTAACCACCAGGGGGAGGTCACAGGAAGGGATGTAATTTTCAGATATTAATAATACGAGAATTTTTGAGCAGAATTAGAATGCTTTGAAATTCTTATTCGGGTCAAATTTAACTTCTTCTTATTATTGTTATTATTTTTAAATCTGTGCATTAAAGATGAATTTAGACTCATTTTTCAGACCTAGGACTTCGAATTTAAACCCACCCGATGTTATTTATATTGGAGCCCGATCCCAGAACTCCCGGTAACTAAGAAATGAAAGCCGATTATTTCATTGATAGAATATCAAAAGTTTTGCTGCTTCGTGAAAATTATACAAATATTTCAAATTTTTAATGCACTTTCTAATTCTTTATTCTTCCCATAAATAATTTTTGAAAATGTGTTTACAGAGTATGTTCAATAAACGGGAAATTTCTCATGACCCGAGCCAAAATATAATCGTAGATTAGAGAGCCCGTCTCATCTTTACTGTCTACCGTGTCCCTGTGTGAGTAAATCTACATTCCCCATACTTATTTACCAATAATTGATAGTTTTTGAAATAGAGCACTTGAAAACTCATATTTTACATGATTTAAAACGAGTTTCAATAAAAATTCCAACTTACAGGGGAAATGATTTATTTTTAATCAGCAAGGGAGTGGCCGTAGTAGAAGCATAGGGTTTAGGTATTTAGCACGATGCTTTTAAACATTTTTCAAAACACGAATTTAGAACTATTGAACTGAAACAATAATTTTTTTTAAGTTCCTATAAACAAAGTTACATATTGTTATGAAAGCAAATTTTCATATTAAAGAGCGTCACGATATTCGCCAGAAAGAAAATAATGATTCTTTGGTGATAGTCTCAATTTCTTAAATCAACAAATTTCAGTTTCCTCTTTGAAACCACCCATCATTAATTTTTACTAGTATTTTGTTTTTAATTTATCATTACTCCATTATTTGTCTGAACAATTTCTACAAATCTAAAGTAAATTGGACTTTTGCATTGGTTTTAAGAGTTTCTTCTTATCATGGGATCTTTTGTCTTAACTAAATTCGTAAAGTGCAATTTATTTTACATTTGTAGAAATTGGTCAAAGGATTAATGCGGTATAATAAATTAACAATAATAATAATATCAGTAAAATATAATGATGAATTGTTTCATGGGAAAACTGAGCTTTGTTAACAGATTTAATTTCATGCGTAAATATAAGAAAGTAGCCAGCTTATTGGGAAACTACATAGCCATTTTTCAAAATGCAAATATGATACGAATTACTTAGGAAATGCTTGATTTACTTTTAACATGAGATGAAGTTAATATTGACAGTGAAGAATTAACGAATTACATATAAAGAACTTCTAACATACATCTAAACAAAACTTCAAACGAAAAATTATACGTTAAACATAAACCACCAGTAAAATGATATAGAGAATTACACAAAGGAATTTTCGGAGCCAAGGGTAAACATACTTACTTGGCGTCAGAGATGCCCTGATCAGGAAGGGGGCTCTCTCGGTCGGAGGCCGTCCATTGCACACCGGGCGGCTGACGTCCGCCACTTCCGCAAAATGCGGTTGGTTGGGACGCATAATTTTTGGTAGTCGGGACTGCGTTCGCGCTGATCCCGGTTTTTAAAAAGATAGAACACGCGATCAAGGATAAGTAAACCTCTTCCCTCAGAAATTTACGTAGCTTTCGATCTTCATGTGACGACGGAAATGGAACAACTGTATCCGTTTTTCCTTCCTTAGTTCCATTTTTCACATTATCACTGCTGAATTTCATTAAATTTTCAAAAATTGCGGCGGTTTTATTTATTTTTTTTTTTTTTAACATTGCCGTAATAAATTAGCGTATTCCACGTGCTTTTGCCAGATTGGGAGTTGTCCCTCAGATTCAGAGGACTTTTAAAGGAGGGGGGGGGGGTGAAATCGAGGGTATTAAGGGAAATATGAAAACTGCGTGTATTAACTTTACATCAACAACGTAGATACTTAATATGCTTTCAATTCAGAGAATATGCACAATCACAATTTTAGAATGTCCACGAAATGTGACTGTTTTGTTTCCCTTTGCTCTTTTGATTTATTTTAAGTTACATTTTATTCCTAAAAATTCTTAATAAAGTCTGTTTTAACTACAGTATAGGTATAATACATTTAACTTTGTCTTATTTTATTTAAAATAACAACGTACGCCAAAGTTAAATAACAATTATGTATTTTTTTTTTTTTTTTCTGAAAAGGATAATTTACCATTGGGGATACAGGGAATCTAAATACTAAACTTCTGAAAGTCAATTTTCTGACTTTTTCTAGACCAGTGGTTCCCAACTGGTGGTCCGCGGGCCATTGATGACCCGTAAACAAGTTCTAAGTGGTCCGCGAAGCAAGTGAGTGTTTAAAAAAAATTATTTTATCACTATTTCTTGAAGTAAAAAGCGTATTTGTTTGCCATCATTTCAAGAAAAAAAAAAATGTTTCATAATCCTTACAAAGTAGGGAAAATATGGGTAGGCACAATATTAAAAATTATTCGATAAAATATTATAGCATCTCCACTAAGTTTTTTTCTTCGGCTATTAGTATAAGTAAACAGGGTTGATTAACTATTATTAGCATCTCTGAGTGAGTGAAAACATTATCTGTGCTTTTTTGAAGTTTTTATTTTATCATTACATTTTGTGCAATTTTTTAAAAATATTATTTATTCACCCCAACCGAAAGAATTTTTTTAAGTGGTCCGAGAGTAAACTGAAAGTGGAAAAGTGGTCCACGGGTCAAGTTGAGTTGGGAACCACTGTTCTAGACTTTTGGAAGTTTCCGGAAAACATTTCCTGACAAAATGCATTTCAAAATTTTAGCCAGATTCTTTTTTTTTTTTTTTTTTTAAATACTGCTTGGGTACTTGCATAATACCTAGAAAACAAGATTAAATGCCGAAGCCCAGTTTCAAACACAAGTTTTTACCTTTTGATCTACGACTCTTCAAATATGGAAGAATACAGAGTGATATTAAAAAAGTTCTGTATTTTGTCACTGGCCACATACAGTTTAACTTGTTGACCACCATCCTATGACAAGGAACAAACACACCACAGAATCTGAAACAGGTGTGAGCATTACATAGCAGTCCAACATTCTGACTCAGTTATTCTCTGTCTAAACTATCTATAAATCCAACTTTATCAGCATTTTTCCTTCTCTGGAGACCGATTGGAAGAGGAGGAAAAAAGTACAAGAAATTTTTATACACACGAAAATTTATTCTTTTGGAGATTTTTCCTGACCCATTTTGTATTTTCCAGTCTTCTTCTAGACCTTTCCTGACCTATTTGCCATTTTATAGACTATCCTGACCGGTATACACTCTGCCATAATAAATGATGTTTTATGTTCTAATTAAAACATGTTAAGTGCCTAGTTTCACTACCCTTTTAAGACATTTCAGTCATTCAGAATAAAAATTGTGACTGCTAATAATTATTTTTCGTAAAGTATGTATTTTTTGTTTCCCAGACACATAAATTATTCAATTTATTATACCAAATAAGTTTTTTAATATTTCAGGAGAAATTGGAAAACTTTTAATGGAGATGTCTCCGAAAGTCTGACAAAGCTGCATGTGGTAGCATTGGCAAGGATATGAAACTAATGGATAAGGACCCAGTAGCGACTTATGCACCATCCTTCATACTATATGCAACAGCTAAGCTAATTTCAATTAAGTTATAATCAAAAGTAACTTCACAAAATGTCAAAGTAAAAATCTGGAGTGACTCCACTCGACTTTCCGAACACTTACGATTAAGATCATTACCAAGCATTTAAATAAATTTTAATCGATGAATAATTCAAACATATATATCAAATTGAAGCTCAATCGAATGTGCACTTTCAAGAATTTCTCCCCATATGCCATAATGTAAAAGAAACCTTTGTCGTAGCCCTGCAGAAAAACTATAAGACCTATACACATCAAAATCAATACCGGTCTTACGATGGTGGTTTATAATATGTATACCCAATTTGAGTTCAATCGAATGTACCGTTTAAACACTATCGCACTTTCAAGAATTTCCCTCATAGGCCATAATGTAAAAGAAATTTTTGTCGTAGCCCTGTAGAAAAATAAGTCCTATATACACCAAAATCAATACCGGTTTGCGACGGTGGTTTGTAACATATATAGCCAATTTGAGCTCAATCGAATGCCCCGTTTAGGAGCTATCGTGTTCACTCACATACACACACACACACACATACATCTCGTAAAAAGAGCATAAATGAATTCAGAAGACCTCAAAATGTGTCAATACACCAAAATCTCAAAGTCGAATTTTTTCATGATTACAATACTTTCCTTACATGGTACATGTTTGGAAAGTAAAAATTCATAAATAAAAAATGAAAACAATTTTGCCCTAATAATAAAAATATATATTATCTAAACCTTAGGGAAGACTATGTAGGGGAATGGGGAACTCGGTGAGTGGGAGAAATTGAATGAATTCACATTTAGTGTATTAGCACCAGCAATCCTTAAAAAAAAAGCAAAAGTTAGAAATCCTACTAGTATATAAATGTCAATGTTTGTATGTATGTTTATTACTATTTCATGGTGAAACGGTTTGATGGATTTGGAATAAAGAAAGTTAAAGTCCTGGGGCTGAGCTTCAATATACACCCAACATTTTTTTAGCACCAAAAATGCCAATAAAAGGATTTTTGTGGTAACCTTAATGGATTAACATATAGGCTACTTTTTATCGCGAAAAAAAAACCCTGTTTCTATAATTAAAAAGAAAAAACAATCTTTTACACAAAAAAAAAAAAAAAAATTCCAATTGATTTTTCATTTTACAGAGCAGGCGACAGATGGCGAAAACTTATAGAACATGTGGTTTTGATAAATAAAACATCAGATTTCCTTTTTGCTCTTTCGTTCGCCTTCAGAACAATCGAGATGACAGCCCCCTGACTAAGGGTCTCAATCAACCAACCTCTCAAAATAAAAATAAAAAATCTCAAATCAGATTTCCTTATTTGTAGGTGAATTTGAAATAATTGTTAGACGGTTCCATTTTATGTTATGGAATCTTAAAAAGATACAACCTTTTTTAGCAAGTAGATCTGCAGCATTTAATTTACATTTGTAAGAAACCCACTGTATCACTTCTATTTCTATTGTATCACATCCAGAAAAAGGGTGTTAGAAATATCAATTTTAATTTTGTTTAATCACACTCATGAATAATGATACAGGGAAGATGCATGGATTATGATACGCTTTTAATATATAGCACTTTAGTACATATTTAAAATCTGGTTTCTTGATAATGGGCAATATATCCAGGTGCTCTTCAAAATTAATATGGGATGAAAATAATTTGTAACTTTTTGTAGGTTTTTATCATTAAACCATTTTATTTTTGTAACCAGGGGTGGCCCGAGATGATAAGCAACAATCCATATTGTACTGTAGGTCCAGTACAGTAGGGTGGAGCGAAAAAAACTTTATTTAAAAATTCACACTGCCTGAGTCATTAAAGGATGCGAAACTGATAAGAACAAATTGTTTCCAAATTTCAGCTCAAAATAGTGTCATCTTCAGGTTCCAAAACTCAAGTGAATATGTTTCTAGCTTATTTTTATTAAAAAATAATAATTAATTAACTGAATAATTAGTTATGTTTTCATTATTAAATTGCTTTATTAATATGCTATTGTCACATGTCTGGAAATCTTAGATTTAGAAGCAAACGTCTATTTAGGATCTGATTCAGAAATGGAATATACCTCAGAAAATGATGACGATTTCGTTAGTCAGGAATCCAAATGTCGGAAAACGACTGACAACGAGATTCCCTAAATCTCCAAGACAAACCAAATGCCCGAACTAGCCGTTGTTCTTGATAGAGCAGGTGTATCGGAGTATTAATTATTCAATAATTAATTAAATGTAATTATTTCAATAGAAATTCATCAAAGACTAAAAAAGACACTAGGAATATATTCACTTGAGGTGTGGAACCTGAAGATGGCAATATTTTGAGCTGAAATTTGGAGACAATTTGTTCTTATCAGTTTTGCACCATTTAATGACTCAGGCAATGTGAATTTCGAGAATAAATGTTTTTCGCTCCACCCTATTGTACAGGGTGTCCCAAAAAGGCCGTAACAGGTTTTAATTCTTTATCTATTTTTATAATAATAGTAGGCAATTTAAACTGAAAACATCTTCAAAATAAGGTTGGAAATAAGACTCTGTTAAGAAGAAATTCTACTTATTCATCCACAAAAGTTACATGTTTTAAATTTGTATATAACCCAGTGTACAAAAAAATCCCAATTAATAAAATGTGCCTATACACTGATGAGGTGATGTAACAAATTTCAGCCTTTCATCATACGTCTCGGAGATATCTTTAAACAAAGATGATCAGGGGGCTATACATGATTCTGAATGTGAACGTTTATTACTAGAGTGGAAAAAAATATTTTCTTTTGTACTTTTTGCTCCCCATATATAAATATACACACAATTTGAAAAGTTACACAGAAAACAGTAGAATAGACTCTAAAACTCAATTTTAAAAATAGTGATTGCAAAAATAATAATCATAATAAAGCATAATGTTATTTTAGAGGATTTTGTAAAGTATCAATTCAAATAAAAAGTAAATTGATGCATGTTCACAATATGATTTTTTTTGTGAACGATAATTGAACGAACGTAAGATAATTTATTAATTCATGTATTATTACATATCTAAAAAAGTGCTACTTTTGACTTTGAGCTCTTTAACGCGCAGTGTTCCCGCTCTGGGATCACCAAACTCTGACGTTTTGACTGTTGCCAGTCAAGAAGAATAGATTTGTAATAGATTCCTATAAAAATAATTGGTGACATAGCTCCACGAGGATCCTTTACTTTTTAGCACGTCATTTTCCGTAAAAAAATGGTCACGATTCTTTTTAGCAGCACTGACATCTGCTGAAAAATGGAAGAATGCGAGAAGGGCTGGATAGATTGCCCAATGCTGAAAAAAGGGCAGCCGTTGCCATCGCTCGACTTAACTACCAGCAAGATGGCGGACGATCGAAACGTTCATCGCGTGCCACAGATCTAGAGACCCTTTTTTTTGACGACAGCTGGCTGTGCCCGGCACAGCCAGCAGTATACCAACCAACTGGTAAAGCCAACGGTATAAGGAAAATCCCCTACTGCACCTCGTAAGTGCAATGGGAAGAAGCGCACAGCCAGCTCCGTCAAAAAAGGGTCTCTAGATCAGTGGCAAGCAATGAACGTTTCGATTGTCTGCCATCTTGCTGGTAGTTAAGTCGAGCGATGGCAACGGCTGCCCTTTTTTCAGCATTGGGAAAGGGTTGCGCCTCAAAGGGTTAAGTCAATATCCTGAATAAAAAATACATTATTATTATTATTATTAGTAGTAGTAGTAAAAGAAAGCAACTACTCAATTTTCCATAACTCTTTAAATTTTGGTTCTACAGCATGCAGATAAAATTTTGATGCCAAATTTACTAAATACAATAATAGAAGAAAAAAACTAGATAAATAAAATGAAACTTTAATCTGTGCCTCAAACTGAAAACTTCATTACTGTTTATATTTTTTGTGTATGTCTGTGTATTATGCACTAAAGTCAGCACAACTTCAGAAATAAAATTTTTGAAGGTAAGAAAACAAAACTTATTGTTGGGCTTTGACTAGATAATTTATTACACAAAAAAGTAATATGTATATATATATTCATATATATAAAGCAATGTTTACATACTGATGCATTGTCTGAATGCTTTTCATCTTTCCCTTGACTTTTAACTAAATTTCTTCAAAAAATATACTACTGGAATAATAATGGCAATTTCTTAAATAAAAAAAAAAAAGAAAGAAAGAACAAATTGGAAGACAACACTTCTTTTCAATTTTTGTTAATTTCAAAAGCAAGACACTAAATAAAAAAGGTAATATGATTTGAACTAGAATATATATACAAATCAAGTTGAAAACATATAAAACCAAATAACTTATAACAGATAATGTCTATATGTAACAGTTTACAGCACACCGGGGATAACATTCACAATTTCAATAATAAATGTAGAAGTGCAGAACTTTTAAATGATATATCAATTTATTACAATCCCTTCTTTTTTCTTATCATATAAAAGGTCAATAACAAAAGTTATTTTTAATATGCTAAATTACCATAGAAAGACAAAGTACTTTATAAAACACACCAAAGCATCTGTAGATATGTTTTACAAAATATTTATTACATTCCAATTAGAAGATACGCTGAAGAATACTTTTTATTGCACCAAATAGTTTGATAATCTAGTATACGAAATGATTTATGTTGAAAGATAATGAATTATTTTAGAATAAAAACTGTTAACTTTCAATAAAATTAACTTTTACTGAAATAATTTAGATCAATGCTTACTCACTTAAATCATTAAAAATGGGATTTTCAAAAAAGTTATCAGTTATGATGATGATGCATTAAACATTTTTTTTTTTTTTAATTACAAGAATGTTAATAATCTATTTTTCTATTTGATATATTTAACATATTAAAACACATTTTAATTTTAGACATTATAATATTGCACAATATTTATAGATATCCACTTTAACAAGTTCTTTTAATAATAAAAACATTCTCTCATGTTTTATACTCAACAGCAAAAAACAGGAACAAAACAAGCACAATTGCAAGCATCTGATACTTTTTAAGGGGGAAAAATACATATGCAGACAACAGTAAATAAAAAACAAAATCAAACTTTTATAAAAAAGGCTTCCTAAAAAACTATAAAGTATATGTGGTAATGTTACATTTCAATGCAAAACACCCTTAAGTTAATTCACTGGCATATTCAAAATTCCCTCAAATCTACATGAACACTCACAGCTAACATTTTAAATATGCAGTTTTGGAAAAAAAAGAATCAAAGTAACTAAATATAATTTGAATAGTACTTAGTGCTTTAGTTATTTGTAAATAAACTATACTACTGTTTTATGTAATAATACAAATAAATAATTATTTTCACCTGGTTTAATATCTGCCAAATTACCAATGACATGTTTTATGAATTTCATTTTGTTACAGGTCAAATATACAATAGTACAACAAACTGCAACCATTTGTAACATAAAAAAAAAAGTATTTAGTAACACTCACAGCAGTGCATGGTTCTAAAATTGTAAATTGCACACAATACAACATTTAAAAAAGACAATACAGTTTGATTCAAGGTTACCAGAAATATACAGAATTTAAAATAACAGCGATATAAAAACAAGTTCTATGAAAAATGGAACTAATATAAGTTATCAATAATAATAAGAAGTTATCAATAAAGTAATAATTGGAGGAGGAAATAAAATCACTGATAACTTCTTTATTGTTGAAACAATTATAGTTAGCACTGCTATAACTTTATAAATAAATTATAGGTTTATCTTTAAACAATTAATAAATAAGCATATGTAGAAAGAAGGGAACAAATAGTGTTTGGTATACTGTGAAATATTTGTTAAGTTTATTTGCATGAAATTAGGGTATTTAAAACATAATTCAAATTAGCATGAAGTAAGAAAAAAGAGAACTTCATACACAGGTAATAATACAAGGAAAAATTTTACAAACTAATAACAAAAACTATTGAATACTAGGGTACTTGATTATTAACACACAAACAGTAAGATTTTTGTACATTTTTACAGATACTCATAGAACATTTTACAATGACATATTTGTATTTGATTTTCATACTAGCTTTTGCATTTTTGGTATTTTGGATACTAAGTAATATATATTACAATAAATTTTTCCAATGACATTTTTTAAACATATACTTGGTGTTTTAATAATACTCAATTACACCCCCCAAATTTTTTTTTCTACAAATTTGTCAAGACATTAAAAAAATAACTTTTCACCTTTCGTTTTCTTTTTAAAAATAAATTATAATGCAGTTAAAAGCTTAAACACAGATATACAATAACTAAAGCATGCATAAATTACATTGCTTTGTTCCCTCTTAAAAATACAATTTTTTGCTTCTTTTAAGTTATACAACAACACAAACCAAATAACATTTATAAATGTTAAAAAAAATTCTTAACAGAGTATAACTATTATTAAAATTGAAAAATTATAAAATTTTAAGTAAGAAACAAAATAATTAGGAACTAAAAACACAAAGATGCAGATTAAAATAATAATTTCATGTCAGTTTATGCATTTACTGCAAATAATAAATTATTATAATACATCAGTTAATGGAAAATTAAACATTCCATTTAACTAAATCTGAACCACATATTCAAATTTTGCATATACTCTTTTTGTTTGTTTGTTTGTACATATATAATATGATTAGACTTACAATAAAGTAAAGTGAATTTTATAAATTCACAACAGGACTTCTAATACATTGCATTTATGTTTCTCATTGCACAAGAACACCAGCAACATTTAAATAAATGCTAAAACAGGACAAAAACAATACCAACAAAGCAGCCACACAAAAAAGCAATATAAAATTACAAATAGTATTTTACAAAATAGAGAATTACTTCTCATACTAAATATAAATATATATCTTAATACAAAAGAATTACAATGACGTCACTTAAAAAATAACTAAAGAAAACCCTATCTAAGAGATAAATGCATATTTCTTCAGTAACAATTTGATATTTAAAAACAAAATACTTACATTACAAATCAGACAGAACAGTAACATGCTGAAAACTGAAAATGTAAGGAAAAACAGCAGCAAAATAAAATTTCTTCTTAATAAATATAAATAGGAACACAATACAGTTATGCAAAATGATGAACAATAAAACCAAACATTAGTAATTTTAAAATAAATAATGTAACACAAACTAAACAGAATCACACTATTATGAACACTTAAGAAGTGAAGTATAAAATATTTATGTTTTGTAAATATTTCAGTCATCATTTATATTGAAAAAAAGAAACTTAATAAGATAACAAATTTCAAAAAATAACTAATTAGAGTACTTTTTACCCCATGGACAAGAAAATGAATGCAATAATTACAGTATGAAAGCTAAAAATTACATACATAAAAATCAGATGTATGAAATCTTTATTGTATTTTTGCGTAGAAAAGCTTAGTGATAGAAATAAGGATGTGAAAAAAAGGTCAATTCAGTTAAAACAGCTCTCTTAAAGTCTTGAACAGACTATTGTGTTCTTTAACAAATTGGATATTAAAATTGCAATTTCAAATATCTATTCAAAAACGATATTCTATTAGCAAAATAACCAAATATTCTCCCCCACACATACAGCTGATTATTCTATAAACCCTCCAAGTGGCTATAACCTAAAATAATGTTCACTTTGTTCTATATTTCACTGCATTGCATCTGTAATTTAAATTGCATTAATTTGTATACTCAAGTAACATAAATTATGTTTTGATATTAAAGCTTATAAGTAATTTAGGATTTAAAAAAATAATTACAAATCTTTCAATCAAAATGTCATTTTTTATAACTTTAAAGCTGCATAAAATTTTTAATGTAAAAACAACTTTACATTAGTTGCCCATTTCAAAGATGCTCAGAAGGTTAAAAAAAAACATAGCAATTTAACAAAACAAGAGAATGAAGTTTTACATTGGTACTGTGATTCAAATAATCAAACATTGTGACCGACATTAATAATATAAAATAATAAAAATATTAGTTTAGTATGCATAATAAAAAATCATGCAAAACATTTTACATACATCCAGTAATCAATTACAGAATTAAAAAAATCTCTCACTAAGCTTAATATAGATTCTGCATTAATTAAACATGCACAATAAAACTGACCAATCATGCTGATAAGCATCAGATAGCAAATTTTGGTATTTATCATTCTATAATTTAAGGAAAGTTTAGAAGGAACAGAAAAATAAAATTCAGAAAAAAATATACAAAAAACTTGTAAAACACAGCACACATACACACAGAAAAGAATAATAATAAGAAGAAAAACATATTAATACTGCTTTGCTTTTTTTTAAATGCACAGCATGTCACTTCATTTATATTAAAAAAAAAACAAAAAACAACCTTGAGTTACACATGCCTTTTAGAAAAGAGACTTTCAAATGTGCAAACAATTTAACAGATTGATTCCCCTAAAATGCAACAAACATGTGCTGCACACATACACTGGAATAACAATACTGTCTGTGTTAGCATTAGCTCAAATAAGAAAGCTTTAGGAAAGGCTATACCTTCATACCTTTATCTTATTTGTAAAAATCAGATTTTTTTGAGATTCTATGCTATAGTCTTCAAAGAGAAATTATTAAACCTTGTCTCAATATACTCATGAACATGAGTTTTACTAGCTTCTCACACAAATACTCATGAAGTACAAAAACTAGTGCAATGCACTTGGTAAAACATGACCTGCCATATGAAGATGAATATATATAAATAAATGCAATAAAAAATTATAGATAATTCACAAGTTCCAACACACAAGAAAGTAATAACTTTGTAGTAACAATAATGTTATTCAATTCAATACCAGAGCTTCGAATTTTTGACGATTTAATGTCGTCCTTCTAGAAATCTGATCTTTAATGACTTTCTGAAGAAATTTTGAAAAAGTTTCTACCCACATAAAATCTGAATAAATTTATTAAAAATTTAATTTTTATGGTTACAAATTTCCATAAAAAACTGGAAGGCCCAATGTAGACTATGGCAAATCAGCAGAATGCTAATTTATATTAGTGTTTAAATCATACTTTCGTTACTATGTATATTAATATATAATAAATAAATGAACTATTTTTGCAAAATTAATATCTTGATGTTGTTTTACAAAAATAGTACGTTACACATGTACACAGAGAGAAAGAGAGAGAGAAAAGAAAAAAAAAAGACAGTTTAAAAGAAATTGACATACCTTTAAAATTCAGAGTGATGTGAGGAAATGCGTAGACAGATATTTTGCTATCATGATGCATTTGTTGCACAGTTTAAAAATATGAACACACAATATTGTTTTCTTTTATTTATTTTTGATTTCATGCGTGATTGTTTGACTGAATACAATTCACGACACGACAGAACAAACAACATACAACTCCAAACAGAAACAAACTTTTCAACCACACCATGCAACAAACACATGTAACTTTGAATAATGAATAATGTTTCAACATGAACATGAGGAGAAAAATGATAATAAAAGATGTGAAGCATACTTTGCAATTTATAAATAAATGGCATGAGAAAATAATATCAGTACTCTAAACCAAGCGATGCACTTGCCCTTGAAAAACTGCTAAAAAAATTCTTAGCAAGTTATTTTTCTAACACAGTCCATTATTTCAACATGGGTAGGTTTGTCATAAGTTTTGAAGTGAATTCACTCGGTTTTTTCAAATAATTTGAAGTTAAGAATTTTAACAATTTTCGGACAAGTACAAACATAGCACACAAAATTTTGATTTTGAATTACTAAAAATCAAATGTAGTGTAGTAGAGTCTCAATAATCTAGCGACCAGATAACATTAAGTGGAACATGCTAAAACATACAACTAAAAGAAATTTTTATAAAGTCAAATGACTTTATAAAATTTATAAATTAAATTATTTAAAATAGACAAAATTACTGGTTTATCTAAGCCAATATTTTCGTACACGCAAGAGTTTAGTTACAGAATCAACTGCAGAATTAAGCTTTTAAGATTTTTAACTACGCTGAGTTTTGTAAATCTTCTTCACAAAATCAGTTAAATTTCCACAACTCCACAAAGTTGTTTTGTTCCACATGCCCAGTCTCAATTCCCATAGCAAGTATTATCAAGTTTTAATATGTACAGTAAACTTCACTTTTTAAAAAAGGTTTAAAAATCAGTAGCTCTATGACTTAATGAGATATCTAAGTTACGTAGCAGTGGTGTAGTGAGGGAATAATTCCATATTCTCTTATTTTTATTTAAATTTAATACATCCAGAAAACATTTTATTTTCAAGGGGTATTCTCAAAATTATTTTTTAATGTATTAAAAACTTCATTTTGTAATTCTGTATCAGGAAGAAAACCAGATGGGACCTTTAAAACAACCTAATTAGACTTTTAAGACTAATTTATAATCCTTTTGTAAGTGCTAGTTAATGCACACACACATATTCTCAGAAATAAAATGCATATGTCATTAATAAAATACAATCTTAGTCAAAGGGTGGTTTTGCAGATGATTGAAAATGGGAGTAAGCTGTGTTAGTAAACAGTCAAGTCAAAATTTAAAAGAAAACAACTCACTGACATATTGTTCACAGCAAAAGATGCAAAAATTAAGTTATTCTTAAGCTATTGTTGATCAAAATAGTCTGTTTTTACAATCAGTAGTTAATTTGTTTAAAAAAATTAATTGGCAAATAATGAAAAATTAATTATTTTTTTGTTAATTATGTTTATTGTTTATGGAAATTATTAAAGCTATATTTAAATACAAATTTAAGTTAAATTTATTCAAATGTGAGAATCCACCACTTTTCAAATGACACTACTTGTTTAAAAAAAATAATATTATTTAAATTATTTTATAATGTAACTATGAATCTATGATTAGGTTAAATTAAGACTAAACACTACACAAGCAGTTATAGTTCACCCAGTTGCTGTCACAGAAAACTAGAGGGTTAAAAAAAAGAAAAGGATGATATCCCCAGGAAGACAGGCACATGAAACTGAACTTCAAAATCTTGCATAAAAAAACTCAAGGTTAGCCAGTTTGGCCAAGTATCCTGTAACCAACCTATCACATGTACAGAGAGACTGCATTTTTACAGAGAACAATAAAATGGATTGTACCATGCTAGCAATACATTAGCCAAGTCTGCTATTTGTTCTAGAAAGATCTCCAGAGAAAAATATATTTCTTGCTCTCAAGTGCTAATGCATGCTAACATTATGGTAGATGGTTTAAATGAAAGCCATGCGTTGTGGCCTGTGTTTCACACATTACAAATATTATGAATTCTCAATAAAAAATAACTGAATTTTTCAGTGAAATTAAGAAATGTAAAATAAATGTATGATAGTGGGTTGACTTGTTGTTTTTGAAAATGAAACTATTGTTGTGATATAGATGGGAAAATAGCTGATTATCATAACAAACAGTAGTTTGTCTCTAAATGATAATTTTATAATGCATTTTGGCTTTAAAAAGTTACATTTAAGAACAGCCCAAAATGTAATACCACTATGCGACAGTAGCTAGTTTTTGAGAAGAAAAATTATTAAAACAGCAACAGCAATCACATCAACTTAACAACACCTACATGAAATAATGAATTACATTTCCAATAGTAAGAGTGAAAAGTTTTTTAAACTGTTTGAAATTTCCAACATTAATATTATCTTGCACAACTGAGACTCTACTTGTAGTTCCGACAAAACTCTACTAGAAATTTTGATGGAAACATTTAAATAACAAGTGCATTTTTTAGATAATAAAAATGGCAGATACATCCACATCATTTAAAGTTGGAGAGTACATCTAAAAATGATACTAAATGGCAGTCATAGAAACAGAGGCTTTGCTGTTGCCCCTATTAAAGTTTTATATCAGTTACATATTGTATTGATATTCATATCACGCTGCATATTTTGTTTACTTCTACGATCAATGAATGTTTTCACAAAGAGGAGAATTTTTCAAATTCTTAAAAAAAAAAAAAAAAAAAAAAAAAAAAAAAAAAAAAAACTTTTTCAAAAAGCAGGGGAGGAGGAAAGAAATCACATAAGGGGGATAAAAAGCAGGCGATGTAAAATTAATATTTTTATAAAATTAAGTATCAATGCCCCCCTCCCCCCACACAGAGAAAAAAATGAAAAAGCCGTAATAATTTAGTTTTTTATTCTTTTTAATCACACCAACATTTTCGTGAAGCCAATTTATGATTTACTCCCAACTATTATAAGCATTTAACAAATAACTAAATTAAAACAACTCATAATTTTAAAAACATTAACTGTAAACTTTAAAATACTAATAAACCATTTAAAAAGTAACTAATAATGTAGGAAAAAATTTATGATTCTTCCATGAAGAAATGAATTTAGATATGTATTACATTTTTTTCTCTCCAAAATAAAACAACTGGCAATTTCATTTAAAGCATGCATAGTGCATAGTTTGAGAATAGAAATTTAATTTTTTTTCACACCAACAATATAGCCATGCAGTATAGTACTTTCAAAGAACAGTTGCAATTGAGTACTTATGTTAAATTACTTAAAATCTGTGGAATGTAACATCGGTAAATATAAGTAAAACAAAACATAAATTAGCAAAGCAAAATTAGATCTATAAGTGATCTTTCTGCTAAATTTTAATACCATAAAATAAACAAAAACTCAATAGCTGCTTTTTATAGATAGAGAGTTTATCTCCCTAACATTTGCTTAGGTTGAACATAACATAATCAACCTATGAAAATAGAGATACAGTTTGGATGAAACCAAAGTAAATCTGACATTTACAGAGGTATAAAAACATCACTTTAAAAAAAAATTGAAAATCAAGGTTAAAAAAAAGCAAGAAGCAGAAATCAGATACTGATTTTTATACACACTTGTTGACTGTTCTTTTATTACTTTACTGGTAACAAGTAATTGTGTATTAGATTATCAGTTTTGTACTTTGTAATACTGCAAACAGTAAAAGTATTGAAGTTAATGATTAGAAATATTTAATATTTTACCGCAGCATAATTTTCAAGTCAAACACTGGCATAACAACATACCTGCCAACCTAAGAAAATTAACATCAGTAATGTCCTCATTTCAGTAAATTTTTACCTCCCATCAGTAAAACTGAGTTTATTTATTTTTTTGTACTAATAACTCACGATTTTGTTGCTACTTGTTAAGCTAAGTTTTTTTCTGGTCAAAATATTTTTTATTTTTATTAAATAATTTTCATTCATAACTGAGATTGCTCTACTTAGTCATTTTTTTCTTACCTGGTTTAATAAGGTTGGGGGTTAAAAAATTAAATTTAAAATAGGAATAAGTTTTTATCCTTACGACATTGAGTTTTAAATGAAAGAGTTCTAAAAGAAAAATATTTACTCACAAGACGGATGGAAAAATGTTGAATTGAAAATCTGAACCTGCTCCATTCAATGAAATGTTTTTTCTTTATTGGTTTCCTTGAGATAGGAAAGGGATGGAGGGGGGGTTAAAAAATAATTTTAAATTCAATAGGAATCAATTTTTACTCTTAAGGCATTGGAGATTTAAATAAAGGAGTGCTGAAGGGAAAATATATATTCTCTAGACGGTTGGGAAAAAGACTGAATTGTTAGAAATTACAAATTTCAAAATTTGCCGAGCAATCCGTAAAATTACTCGTCATCTCCGTACATCAGTAAATTAATGCAAAAATCCATATATTTTATGGATAATCCGTAAAAGTTGGCAGGTATGTAACAGCCCCTCTGCGGGGCCAAGGCCTGCGCTGCCCAACCACACCTTCGTGACCATGGGCTCTGGGATGCAGATGCATATGCCTCGGCCAAGTGGTCAGCCTGACCCAAATCCCCCATTGTTTGACCCCAAGCAGGATTGGTTCTCATTTTATTGACCCACTCAGGGGATGAAAGGCTCAGTTGACCTTGCCCAGCCCAGGATTTGAGTCCCAGACCTGTGGGACAGCAGCACGGTGAGCTAACCATTACAACACTGGGCTTCATGCATAATTTTAATGTACTTATATTGCAGGATGTGATAATGTTATGGGTATTAACAAAAAACTTTAGCCCATTTTCGAGTTATAAAATCTTACATCCAGGTATTATTTTTTATTAGCATCTCTTTTTACAGGAAAGAAGATTTAAAAAAATGTTGCTTTAAGAAAAAGCTATTCTGAATATTCATTAGAAAAAAAATATAATCCCCTGTTCTTCAAAATAATCAAAATCCTAAATATACATATGATACTATATAACTGATACACACATTAATACTGAATAATCTTTGTTATTTCAAAGACCTTTTGCATCTTTGGGAATCATAAAACAATGTATATATATATATATATATAATTTCACAATACAAAATATTTACTCTCATTTACAACACAATAAACATAATGAACTAATACTGATGATCAACAATGGCTTGTGCCACCAATAAATGAAATTCATTATTTTAAAATGCACAATTTAAAAGATCTTGGTATTGCATTATGTTATAATAAACTTTTAAAAATAAACTAGTCACAAAAAAAAAAAAAAAAAAAAAAAAAAAAATCCAATTTAATTCTCTACAAATCAATCACAATCGTTAACAATAATAGACATACGACTTAATCCACTCACAATAAGATCGTTCTTTAACCACGAACAGTTCTGACTTTAGCACACATTGAGGAAAAACAACCACAAAAAAAAAAAAAGCCATTTCCACCGAGGTACTTAGTGGTGCACTTCGTCTCTCATTGTGTTGATCTTTGCACACACTTTCAGAGCTGGTCCTAGTTTCATGCTCATGAGACTCATCAGATGGTCTTCTTTCAAAAGCAAGAGAGCCTGTCCATCTATTTCTTGTGCTCTAAACTCATCAGCATAGTCCGAACAGCCGGGGAGATTCCGGACAAAGTCTACAACATCAGTAACCTTTGGGGAATACAAAATTTAATTTATCAGTACATTAAATGTTTTAAGTTTTTAGTTTCCCCTGATTTTCCAAGCTACTTTTGCCTGATTTTTTATATTACATTTTGTTGCTTACATTACATTTTATTTATGTGTTGTTTATATTACATTTTAAAACTTATTCATAATCTTAAAAACTAGAATAAATAATGAAATATTTGAACGGATATTCAAATGAATTATCCAATATAAAGATACAGCTCTTTGGGTTGTTTACTTAATAAAAAATCAATCAGTCCAGTGGTTGAACACGGCACTGTACTTTATAGTAGCGGTGTGCAAACTGGGGGTAACAAGAAAATTTTTGGGGGTCGCCAAATTCAAAGAAATTCAAATTTATGAAAAACCTACAATTATTCATTTCAAAGAACGGAAATAATACAAGAGAAGAAACTGACAAGTATTATTTTACGAGCGCGATATTCACGATCGCTATCACGGGCTTCAAAACCCCGTTATTTTGTATAGTGATCATGCATAGTGATCTTCAAAATTAGTTTCCATTAAAACAAAATATCGATCTCGATTGGATCCAGAGGATGACTTACGGCTTGCGATTTCTAATACCGATCCGAACTTAGAAGCAATCATGAGCTCTTTGCAAGCACATACTTCACATTGACTTTTTAAGATGTAAAGTTTTTAAGAGTATTTTTCATTAAAAAATATTTTTATCCACATGCATAAATAAAGCATTGTTTCATAAAATTATGTATTGTTCATTGACTGATTTTTATGATGTTACAACTTCATAATATAAATTTCAACAATATA
The DNA here is from genome assembly GCA_038373885.1 of Cheiracanthium punctorium. Classification (NCBI taxonomy): domain Eukaryota; kingdom Metazoa; phylum Arthropoda; class Arachnida; order Araneae; family Cheiracanthiidae; genus Cheiracanthium; species Cheiracanthium punctorium. The sequence goes on from JAWZYV010004922.1 coordinate 31,225, forward strand.
AAAATTAAAAATCTTAATATTATCTATTAATCTATTATAACATCTATATGATGGTTTATAAGTTTGGTGCGCTATTTTAAAAAGGCGTTATTTCAATTGATGATGTCACGACACTCTTTTAAAATTACCCTGTAAGAGCAAATGTATGAAAGAATTTCAGTGTAACTTCGTTGTCAATTAAACAAAATGTCTATAGTCTATCCAGGGGTCGCGACAAAATTTTACACAAAATAGGGGGTCGCAAATGAAAATAGTTTGTGCACCACTGCTTTATAGTATCAATTTCTTAGTAAATATTAAAAGGTTTATTGTTCATACAGCATGCTATATATATTATTTATGATTTTCCATCTTAGCCTACATGATTTTTCCCAGAGACTTTTTCAAAACTCCTTCGATTTTCCCCTGACCATTTTGTTATTTCCCTGATTTTCACCCACTTTCCAGAAACCTTGAATAAGTCTTTGAAGGAACAACAAGGGTCATACGGCTGTTGAACTGCTTTTAAAAAAATTAAATCAGACACTTTTAATAAGAAAAAAATTTGGTATACTTTTTCATAAGATGTCATGATGCACTATTTTGAACCAAAATCTATGTTGTGAAACTTTCTGAAAAACTTTTCAAATACAAAATTTTCCAAAATGGAATGCAGGTAGATAATTACTGTACATTAATATTTTTTTTTTTGTTGAATGTCTCATCATTTTTTTATGGTTACCTGTTTGTTTAAGAGTACACAGAAAAATTTGTGAAGATACATTCTGATTTTTGTTTGTGTGTGTGTCCCTGAATTGGCTTAACTATTTTTTAAACTCTAAGATATATGATTTTTTAAAAGAACAGCCTTAAAATGCAATCCAATAAAGGAAATTATTAAAAAAATATGCATTAAACTATTGGTTCCAAACTGGTGAGTTGCAACCCATATGTGAGTTGATGGTCATCAAATTCAAAAATCAAAATTAAGCTTTAAATTTTAAAGGTAAGTGTTCAATATCAGTAATTTGTTTGTCATCCCGTAAAACTCTTACCAAATTATTTGACCCTTTTAAATTAATATCTGCTGTAGTTTATCAATAGTATTGAATGAATAAAGGGAGAGGGGAGATAAAATGAATTTTACAATTATCATAAATTAGAATCTGACATTTAACAATAAGAGGGGCATTTCAGTCAAAAATATGACCCCTTTACGTCATAGTTTTTCATTGAAACATGCTATTGAAAAACTACTGATGATGAAATTGAGCATGAAATTTCAAATACGTCACTATAAGAAAAATGTAATTACTATAATCAAGATAAAAGCTAGAGATAAGCTAGATATCTAATGTGTCATGATATTAGTTTTAACAACAACTTAGCCACTATAGTTTTTTTTTCAGTTTCCTTTTCTTTTTTATGAATCAAATATAGCGAATGAGAATCTGGGTACATAAACATATTTTTAAATTCTAAAAAAAGGTTGCAGTGAAAATTTAAAAAAAAAATGGGAAACACTGTTTAATGCTTATAAAAGTAGAATTGATTCAGGAAAAATTATACAGTCAAAACCTTGTTACCCTGACACCTGATTTTCATGTCATCCCAGTTATCATGACAGTTTTTCAAAGTCCCAATTTTGTGCAAATGATCAATTTTGCACATATGCAACTCCAGTTATGACACTCCACTTATGCCGACACATTTTTGTGTGTCGGCATCAGGATAATGAAGCCTGACTGTATTAAGATTAAAGTTGTTTAAACACCACATTATTATCAAGATCAGACTTTTGCTTATTATGGGCTACTTTGAGCATTAAAACCAGATTAAGTAAATGATGTCATAAATGTTTTTCTCCAAGACCAACTAATATTTGCAGTTTAATTTTATAAATTTTATCATTAATGTAATTCAAAGAAAGATGTTCAACGTACTTTAAATTAGGTGAATGCAGCAGCGATAACATTTTTGAAATCAGTTTCTCACTAAAAACTTTTAAAAGTAGTCAAGTGAATAATTTTAAACAGGTGCATTATTTCAATAATCTTGAACGAGCTGATTTAATACACTAGTTCTGAAATTTTACTGAAATTTTCCTTTCCTACTTTCGAATTCAATACATATACCCAAATATTTTCACCCATATTTAGCTTACCTGTCACGCATAACGAAACAGATAAATGTAAAAAAAATGTGAGCAAAATGCGTTATCTTTCAGTTTTCTCAAGAATAATAGTCTGATTAAAATTCAATCACAATTTAATTTCAGTATCAGAATAATCTCAATTTAATCTATTATATTCTTAATTTAATGTAAATTAAACTTTACACTAGCTTATCCAATTATTCAAATAAATATTTGAAATTATGAACATGATCTAATTTTTGATACCATATTTAACACTTTAGAAAACTTATTACAAACAGCTACAGAAGCTAGAATTTTAATTTATTAAAAAATATAGCTCTAGCAAACCGCATGTGTACATTATTGCATCCACAATAACCAGGTTATTAAAACTAAACAGAAAGGGATATAAGATATTTAAAAATATTATTTAAATGTTTTATTAATCTTATTAATATCGCTTAGTGATTATTTTAAAATATTTGTTTATGATAAATCATATTTGAAATAATTTGTAAATGTTCATTGTCCTAAATGTTTTTTAAATTATTGGAAAAATGTATTTTCATATATTACTATAATGATAGATAATTACTTTCTGTATTTTCAAACTTTCTTGCAAAAAATATTCATGTTTTTAAATAAGCTATTGTAATAAACATTTTGCAACTAGTCATTCTCATTAAGTTTGAAAATATATTGTCAATTATTACTAAAAATAGATTTTTTTTCTTCTAGTTTCACATGTAATCTTAGATATTTAGAAGGAAATTCTTATAGTCTAACTAAAACTGAAGATTATTTTTAAAGATTAAACATAATGGGGGTGCCTTGGTCAGAGGACTTTCCAAGGGGTTCCAATGCATATTCATGTTACATCTGGAAAAAATTGACCAAAACTACAGACTGTTAGATTGACAGCTGTGTGACAGGCTTGCGACCAGGAACGTCACCTTCAACAGTCTACAATTTTGAGGGTCTTATCCACTCAACCATGGTGGGGCCTGTAAATAATTCTGAAAACTTTTTTCTACAAATTAAAACAGCAATAAATATTACTTTCTTTTCACAAATTTTCTTTCAAAAATGTGTACGTTCGTGTTTTTAAATTTCCTATCTTGATAGTAAACATTTCACCACTCCCCATTTTCATAATTTTTGTAAATGTAGTCAACTGTTACTAATTTTTTAAAATTTTATTTCACATACATTATCTTAGATATACAGAAAAAAAATCAATTCAATCTGACAAAACTAGAAAGAAAAAAAAATATTTTAAATTATTAATCAAAGATTTTTAAAAATTTGGACTTTTTAATAATAATTTTTTTAAATTTTTTGTTCATTTCTTTTACTTCTTATATGTGTGATAAACATTTTGCTAAAATTGTCAATTATCACTAATAAATTGTTTTATTTATTTTATTTTTTTTCATAAGCATTCCTAGACATTCAACAGAAAATTTTATCCTGTCATGCAAATTTATAGTCTGGTTCCAGTTTTGCAAAATTAGCAAGTTTTTTCACGTACAGATTGCAGCATAAAGTAAAATGGCAAACACAGTCCATTCCATGTTTTAAACAGTATGAATTTGTTCAAAAAGAGTTTATCTTTTTTCTTTCTTCTCTATGAAGAATAGAAATGCAATTGGCTAGAAATTTATGAATATTGCATCACATGTATTAACATATTCATTTTTAAGTTTTCTGATATGTTCAATATATTTTATACTTCGTAACATTTTTTTTTTTTTTTTTTTTTTCTCCAGTCAAGATGTATATGCAATATGAGACTTTTTATTTGTATTTGAAGCAGTAACAAAATTAACAGTATTGAGTTTGTCTTCAAAACTTCCACAACAGCATAAAAATAGCATAAAATTAGAAATGAATTAAGCTAAATAAATACTTAGGACATATTACTATTTGAGACTATTATAGAAAAATAAACAAAATTAATTTATGTGGATATAACTAAAACCTTTTCTTCTTACTGCCACAAAAATAGTTTTAGGACAGCTTGCAGATTTCAGATATGCCGCATGTAACTAAATCAAATATACTAACCGTCCACTTGAGAGGTGATTTGGTAGAAAATTCTGGCTGAGATACGATATTTTGTTCTTCTGCTTGAGGTATTTCAGCATCAGCTGCTGGTGAAGGTGGACGGTACTCTTCAATTATGGGTTCCTCGTTTGGTTCAGGCTCTACATCCATAATCTGTACCTCTGAGTCAACAACAGATGGGGCAATGACTTGAGGTTCTTCAACTTCTTCGGCCATTTCTTGACTATCAGTAGCTTCCTAAAATTAAAACAAAAGATTAGAACTTAACCAACATCCACAGACTTATTGAATTTAAAAAATAAAAAATTTGAGATTTAAATTTAACTAGTAATCAAATTGAAATAAGTTTTTCTGGGGGAAAAAAAAATTATCAATTTTCATATATCTGACAAATACAACTAACTATACATTATTTGAATTTTAAAGTTAATTACTTACTATTATTATTTAATTACTTATGTAATTACTTTGAAGTTATTTGAATTGCTTTAAAATATACAGAATATGATAAGAAATTAGAGGGATTAAATACATTTTTATACTTTTTTATTAAAAATTTAGAATTGTGTTAACATCTTTCATTTAACTTTGAAATAGTACAATGGAAAGCTAATAGTTTATCATTCTCTTGATGATTATTAAGAATAGTTTTGAACATGAAAAGATTGTGAAACACAGCTTAAGCTAGGCTTTCAGGTCTCTTTTTTTGGTGAGATAACTAAGATAAATACAATGACGTGATATGTTCTCACACTATCAAGTTGATTTTGACATAGGTTTCATTTTAATAAGTTTTACTTTAGGTTTACTTTAATAAAATTATTAACATATGCAAATGATACATAGATTGATATTAAAATATGTAAATGATTACATATGGTTTGATTTAATAAAATTATTGCCATATATAAATAATACATAGATTGATATTAACATATGTAAATGATTACATAGGTTTTACTTTAATAAAATTATTAACATATGTAAATGATGATAATATGAGCTTTTTCAAGTAATCCAGCTGACACAAACAAAATTCACTGAAAATTAGCAAAATAATCTACATTTTGAATGTTGTATAGCACATTGAAACAATCTTATGATAAAAATTTTTTGGAACTCATTATTGAGAATAACTAATTAGAAATAATCATAGATTAATTAAAACATTGCGTTGATTGGACTACAGTGAAATCTCATTATTATGAGCCTCACTTTTATGAATATTTCAGATAAACAAATAAAATTTTTCTATAAAAAGAATATCATACAGTAAAAATTCAGTCATAATGAAATTTCATTTTAACAAATTATTTCAGATAATCGAATTTGATTTCAGTCTCTTGTTGGGGGATAACTCGATAGTGAGAGCAGGCTGCCAAGCTTGAATCAGTCACCAATGTAAGTGAGGAATGTTTTTGTTGGCACAGCACTAGCATCAGACTATAGCAATCTAGACTGATGATGACATGATGAGACACATGACAGGCGATGTGCATATGTTGTTGATGCCGAAGTATGCTGTTGTTGATTTTGAATCATGGAATGCTGGAATATGTCCCGCAGTGGCTTAGTCACTAAACTCCGTCCCCGTAAGAACACTGAAAATGAAGCAGCATCCAACTGAGGCAGTGCTTGTGAGGGTGAACTCCTCTCTCAGCTGGACTCCTGTGGGACCGTGTGTGCTAATGGGAGCTGGTGCACACAAAATCCATCATGGTTCCAATGTCCTTGATGTTTAAACGATACCTCTGGGGGTGCTGATTTCAGGTGGTCCCTCATCTGGAATTGGTTCAAAATTAGGGAACCCTGAGTGAAGTCGAACTTCCTCCCACTGGGGGTCATTAAAAAGGAAGCCGTCTCTTTCTGCCGATTGCCGTTCTATAGGAGGGATCTGGTACCCCTCCGCAATTGCCAAAGGGCATTAAAAACAACATGATGGAATATTGTTTAAGAAGTAAATGTCTGGTTATTTGTATATTAAATGTGAATAAGTTGTGTAGCACTGTAATGAAGTCGGCATTATCATAAGTTATGTTGTTTGTGAAACATCACTAGAATAAATTTTGGTGAAAAATTTAATTGTAAAATACTCTCTTTACAAAAAAAATTTTTTGTAAAGAGAATATTAAAAATACAGTAAAAGCTTGATTATTTGGCCTCCAAGTAACCGGAAAGCTCAAATAACCGGAAAATGTTCAGCTTTCCTCTTTTTCTTTTTTGTGTCTTCTCAAAAGATTGATTGATGGTGACCCCCCCTCTCCAGCTGTCCAAAAAGTACAGTGGCAACAGGTGCAAATTTCCAATTACCAGAGAATACTAATATTTTCATAAATTACAATGGTGTGTTTAAAAATACGAAAGAAAAACAGCCTAAATGATTACAAAATACAAAAACACAACATTTCACTGTTGCATCTGCAAGCACAGAAGGGAATATAAGGTGATAAAACCATGATCACACTGTTTATTACTATAGCAATATGTTTACATTATTCTCAAAAAGTTCTTTTATTTTTTTTAATGATTAACACAGAACTATGATATGTTTCATCTTTTGCACTAAAATAATCACATAGCAGAAATGCTGATTGCGGATTATCTAAATGTGGTGATTCGTGACCTACTTTCCGGCTTAGGTATTCCAATGATTTGACTATGATATCTCTGAACAGAAACTCAAGAGGAAGGGAGGGGGACAGGAAATAAAACTCGATTTATTATTATTATTTTATCACTCTCTTAGTGTAAAGCTTTTAAGCTTTGAAAATCGGCAGGTGTTATTACTTTAATTTATTATTAATCTTCCCAAGGATGCAAAGACATATTATAATAAAAGTCTTGTAACATCTTTAAACTCTGCAATATAAACATGCATTAGCATAAATTCAATTAAAACTTTGTTACAAAACTGCATAAATAAAAATTAAGCAGTGTGCACACGCATAATGCCCCCCTCTGGTTTTGCCGGCGAATGTTTCTATCTTTTTTTTTAGAAGCTCAACTATCCGGAATTTTTACTTATCCGGCATTCGACGCTTCCCGTGCTTTCCGGATAGTCGAGCTTTTACTGTACTTGTAGTTTAGTTAGGCTTAAGTTCTTCTGCTCATTTGAATGACTTTTGATGGATATATTTTGAGAAAAAGACAACTAGTTAATAAGTATAGACTTATGCCAAGGTCATAAATAAGGAATAAAATAAGAAAATTTGAGGTAAGTGCTTTTGTTTATTTAAATGTTTATTGACTGCTTCATTGTATATGGGTCCACGCTTGAGCATTTTTATTGTTCTATAGTCCTATACTTATATAAATTCTTCATGTGCTGCGTTATTTTTTGTGAATTGCTGCAAGAAAGAATTGTGATGAAAATTGGAAAGGTTTTAAGAAAGATGGATTATGGTATTCCATACATTGGTTTGCTTTATACTGAATTATGGGATCCACTTAAGATTTTTAGGTTAAATAAGAATCAACAGATGAGGATTTTTGAGTTGTTTAATGGTGTACTAGCATTTTAAACTGATTTTACTAGTGTAATTTTTGTGCGCTTTGAAAATATTGAAATTGCATGAATCTCATGAGTGAAGTTGCTGCTATAGGGGGTAAATGGGTTCTAGTGCTTGTCTTTTATTTTTAGTGTTTTTAACATTCTGATGAAATTTTGCTGTATTTAAGTTAAGTTTTTTTTTCAGAAATATATTTCAACATTCCACATGTTTCGGAGATTTTTTTTTTTTTTTAAACGTACGTGTATCCCACAGGCAATTGTTTAGATAAGTGTATTTTATTTTTGGGTTTATTTTTATAAATATATGATGTATGTTAGGTTTGGCAAGAAAGAAAACTCTCCAAGGTAGACATTGGTGACAAAAAACTCACCAACTAAGCCAGTCCCCAATTACCAAATTTCCCCCCCAAATTCGATATTTTACTGCAATTCTTTCTTATTTCATGAATTACGAGAAAAACTTAGAAATGCAGCCTCTATAGTTAAACAAATTATTTAATAGCAAAGCAATAATATTATTAAAGAGTTCTTTATAGAATTAGTACCAAACACCAAAAAAGTGTGTTTAGTAAGCTTTTCAAGGACTAGGTTCAGTATAGAAACATACCCATTGCTTTTCTTCATAGATTGGTTCAAGCTTTTTCCATCCTTTCTTAGATTTTGTCCCAACTTTTTTCTTTTTGGATTTTCCTATGAAATGCAAGCATGCATTGTTATCAAACATTAATTTTTTTTATGATAGCCAATAATAACAAACTAAATCTGCAAAAATAGTTGACTTTTACAAATAGAAACAATACTTACATAACATCCCAAATGTACTTGATTTTTTTAGTTTATTTTCAAATCCTTACATTGATATATAAACATTTTTAGGTACTTACGTATTATAGCATCAACCATTTTCATCAATATTTTTTCCCAATTTCTGTGATTTAAGGTCAGAATAAATATTCCTAATTACAAAGTGTTACAAACACAATTTCATAATATTAGACAGTAGTTTACTTCTTTGATACATCACCATTTTTATCGCAACTGTACGAGTTTTAACTGCTAAAATCCTTTATTTGGTGCAGTCAGTGGTACAGTTTGCAAGTACCCCTTTTTTACAACTAAAAGCTAATGTATTTATCCATGTATATGTCGATCCCGCGTATAAGTTGACCCCCCCCCCCACTTTCCTGATTAAGAAATTTGAATTTTTAAAAATCCCACATGTAAGTTGACCCTCCACTTTCCCAATCAAGAAACTTTTTTTTATTTTAAATACATTTATTCAAAGTCATCGGAAAATCAAGAAAGTACTAAATATACAATAACAAAAATAATAATATACAAAAGTAGTATACAAAATTAAACTGATAATAATGAATAATAATAATATGACACTACTGATAGTATGATGTGGTAAAGTACTAATATTCAAAGTTAAACTGGTTCGAGATCCGATTCAGTATCGGGCTGGTCAAACAATTCACAAAATTCCTTCATCGTCATCAGCTCATCATGATACATGCATCGGGTTAGGATCCCCCAGAAAGACCTACATGGGGGGCAGCCTCCCTTTGGCCTAGAGCCCACGTGTAGCTAATTGGCTGTAATCCCACAACAACAACAACATGATACACATTTTCAATCTTTGTATCGCTACATTCTTCTTGGGATAGAAATCAACCTTAGACGACATCATTGTGTTATGATATGCGGGAAGAGATCAATTGTCTTTTGAAAGGGCATTTTTGAGCTCTGATTAAAAAAATAAATTAAACTTACGGACTCTCATAAGTTGACACCCCATTTTAAAGCCTTTTTTTGGGTCCAAAATTTCTTGACTTATATGCGGGCAAATAAAGTATTGCCTTGATTTCATTAGAATCCAAATTACAATTATATTCAAACAAAACCCTGCACTTTTTTACAGAAAAACACTCAATAGATTACTTAATACTGTATTATCTAAATTTCCATAAATAAAATTCGCAGAAAATTAAATTAATCCAACACTACTTAAAAAAAAGCTTGAACTAGGCCAACATTGCTTGCAGTTCATGTGTCAGTAAACGTCCTTGAACAACATACATAAAAGCTGATGTAATTAAAATATTAAATTAATCAAGCCAGATTTACTTATGATGAAATGCTTATTTATCTTCATATAAAATAATTAGCTCTAATTGACGAGAACTTGTAACTTCTACTTTCACATGAAAGTATTGTTTTTCAAAATAAATTTGTCAGATTAAAAAAAAAAAATCAAATAATGAAAGATTTAATAAATAGCTGATAAAACCCTTTGAGTGGTAAAAATATCTTTACAAGCTCCATTATTACAGTAAACATGAGATTATTTTAAATCATGCAGTCAAATTTAGTTGTATACAGATGCACTAATGCTTGATGAAACAGTTGACTAACTGATAAGAACATATTGTGCAATTTTTAAAAATACTCAAGACACATTTCTTATAATAATAAAGAAATGTTCCTACATCACAGCAGATTATTTTAAGAGAATACCATAAGGCAATTTTTTAAAATCATCAGGCTACATTTTCTAATAATCAGATGCAGATATGTTTAAAATGGTTGATTAACCTGTTGACTTATAAGAATATCATTATAAACACGTAATACTTACAGTGAAGCAATGGGATGGAGGAGGGGACAGAAAAAGGATAGAAAGAAACAGATGCAACAGAATAAATTAACTGATTTTTAAAATGAGAACTGGCAAATTCAAAATAACGAGTAGAACAGAAATGGCAAAAGTTCAAAGTTTTAATTAAAATGGAAAAATAAATAGGGATGGAATGAGATCAAAAATAAAAAAGTATTATGCATTGGAAGAATGGAAAAGAGCCATGTCTAAGTAATGAAGACAATAGAAAATACTAAAAAAGTCGGAATAGTCCAGAATTTTAATTAACTAATCTATATAAATAAAATTAGACTTTTGTCTGTACATTTCTTGGAATTCAAAAATTTTGCGATTTCTATCCGTTTCAAGCACCCGGGAATCCGATGCGACCCTCAAAAAAAAGTTTGTCTGTCTGTCATTCTGTCATTCTGTCCGTGACGCTTTTTTTGTTTAAGCATCACGTAAAAATGACTGAAGCGAATGATATGAAATTTTGTGTCATGATAGGTGGTCACTCAACTTAAAACATAGACATCGAATTTTTAAAAAATCTTGATTAGATTTTCCGATTTTGCGAAAATCCTTTCAAACTGCGTAAATTTGTGTTCAAGCATCACGCAAAAACGACTGAAGCGAATGATATGAAATTGGGTGTCGTGATAGGTATTCACTCAACTTAAAACATAGGCGTAAAATTTTTAAAAAATCTTGATTGGATTTTGAGATTTTGAGAAAATCGTTTCAAACTGCGTAAATTTGTGCTCAAGCATCACGCAAAAACGACTGAAGCGAATGATATGAAATTGGGTGTCATGATAGGTGGTCACTCAACTTAAACTATAAGCATCTAATTAAAAAAAAACGATCAGATTTCGAGATTTTGTGAAAATCGTTTAAAACTGAGTGAATCTTTGTTCCCGCATTACGTAATAACGACTAAAGCGAATGATATAAAATTTGGTCACACGATAGATGGTTGCTCAACATAAACTATAGGAGTCCAATTTTTTAAACATTTTTATTAGATTTTGAGATTTTGTGAAAATTCTCTCAAAATGCGTTTATATTTCTTCAAACATCACGTAATAACGACTAATACGAATGATACGAAATTTAGTGATATGATGGGTAGTTGCTAATCTTAATTTATAGGCGTTGAATTTTTAAAATATTTTGATTACATTTTGAGATTTTGCGAAAATCGTTTTAAAATGCTGAAAATTTGTTCCAGCATCACGAAATAAAGATTGCAGGGAATGAAACGAATTTGGTTGACAGGATAGGTTGTCACTCAACTTAAATTCTAGGCTTCCATTTTTTCAAAAATGTTGATTGAATTTTTAGATTTTGCAAAAATTATTTCAATATGCGTCAATATTCGTTCGCGCATCACATAATTACGACTAATGCGAATAAAATGATATTACTTAGTTACTCTCTAACCTGTAATATTTTAACAATACATAAAAATTATAACTTCGCTTTCTTTACTTTGGCAACATACTACATCCATTCTGTGTACTCATACAATGCTGACGAAAGATCTTGCTTTTTTGGTAATTTGCATTCACTAACCCGTCGAGGACGGGTACTTCAGCTAGTTAATAATAAAGGTTACTAGAAATAAAGTGCACATAATAAATACTTGCTTATTTCACTTACCCTTTTTGCTGCTTCCTTTTTTCTTATGCTTCTTAAATTCTTCCCCTGGTGCATAGAATTAAAAATAAAATTTACTATTGATTCTAGCTTAGTATAAGTTGCTTCAAAAGGAAATTTATTTGAAGAATTGCTCAATATGATGAACATATATCAAATAATTTAATTTAAAAAGCATAACCCTTTTAACTAAATATTTAAATAAAATATTGAAAATGCTAACATACTGGATTAAAATTAATTAATCATTTGAATTTTGTGATGCAAACAGTACAAAACTACAGATAATAGTTGCGTGAAGTGATAGATCTAATTCAATTGAAAAATTGAAATTAATAAGAAAAAAAAAAAAAGGGGGGGGGGTAAGGGGTTGAGAGCTTTAGGAACTAACAACTCACAAATAATGCAACAACAGCAGTATTTTTACAAAGCTTAGTAGCCTCAAGTATCAAAGAGAAATAAAGAAAAACACAATCCTTTCAAACTGTGTTAACACAGATATGAAAGAAGCAAAGTAATGCTAGACTTAAAAATAACTGAACACTTAACTCCAAATATAATTTTATAGTGCTTGAAAAGAAAAAAGTCAATTAAATTGATACAAGAATTGCTTCAATTTTTTCCTGTCCACTTCCTGAAATCAAAATAGCTTTCAAGATTTTTTTAAAAAGTACATATTAAAAAGGGTGGGAAATAAAAATTATAAAGTTATGTTTTCAAAAAGTTTCAAAGCAGTAATACAAACTTCTGCAATACATATATACGTATATATTTCATTTTGATTTTACCTTTTTAAAATGAAGGACTATAAATGAAGTAAATAATAAATCGCCTTTATTATTTATAAAGAAACCAATTCCATAATATGCTTATTTTAACAAAAATTAACTCTCAAGGGGAAAAAATGATGCAGAAAAAAATCCCATCTCTGAAAAAATAAAATTGAGAAATTTATCAAGATAATTTATTCAGTATAATAAAATCTGATTTAAAGTAAGTATTTAACCTTGTGTTATTAGTTTAACAGAAAGATTACAACTGCTATAAATATAAAACAATTTTTTTTAAAATTTAAAATGTTTAAAAGGGTACTCTTAGTTCAGCTAAAGAAAATTAATATATCCTCAGTTAGATTTACAAAATATTTAAGGATAGACAAAGCCTCATATTTATCCAGAAAATAAGGGGAGAAAGTACTGAATATGAAATGAAAACATTTTCTCAGTTTGTTTACTGGCACATGAAAAAAACAGTCTTAGTGTTATACCGGTGATTAATCTAACTAGTAATAATCAACACAATAAAATGAAATCTCTCAAAAATTGATGATATTTAAAATGAAATATAGAAAGAACTTTGTGAAAAACATTGTAAAAGAGAGAGAGAAAAGAATTAATGAATGAAAAGAACGGCAATATTTTCCCACTATTCTTTTACTGTATAAGAATACATCATGTGAACAGGCAGTGCTTATTTTTCAAAAATATCAAGCAGAAGTAGATCTTAAAATAGTAATAGTAATAATTGAGACAAAACACTAATATGTATATCTTTAAAGAAAAATTGCATCCCCCCTACCTAGACAGATGTTACGGAACAAAAGGTTTATCTTGTTCTTATTGGCCTTATTAATTGTATTAATAACTACTGGAGAGAAAAAAAATCATGATTTGGCAAAACTATGGCAACAAAGAAGGGGATGGTGTGAAGTGTGGGAAAATAGTGCAAAATTGACACACCAACTCTACCTTCATAAGGTATAAATAGTGCTGTACTTTAGATTTTTGATAACTGACACTAATTAAAGTCTGAAAATCTTACACCTATTATTATTTTAAATGATTTCACTGTATCAAGTGTGCAGATTAAGAAATCAATTTAATATTATTCATTTCAAATAATTTAATTTAATTATAATTTGATTTCGAATAATTTAATTTTATGATAGAAATAATAGAAACCATTAAATTTATGGGTAAATGAATATTTTTCAGTTGCATAAGTAATTAAACCAGATTTTTCAAAATGCAATTTTTTCAGCAATATTGAATAAGCATACATTTTGGCAAAAACTTTTATAATGACACCTACCAATCTCATTTCCTGGCAATGTGATCCGAATCCTTATATTTTACTGACTAGCAGTTACAACAATCTAATGATTTCATGTCTTTGGTGTTCGAGAATTGCTTGCGCAACAGAAGATTTCCACATTATTTATCATCCCATTGGTATAAACACTGAAAGAGTTAACTCTTTGTACCAGGGCTTGAAATAAAATTTTGAAACTGGCAACAAAAAAGACAGTGAGCTTTTATAACCTGACAGCAAAAACTAATCAGCTCCTGGCAAAATACTGAGTTTCAGATTAATGATAAATTTTAGCTGCAGTTTTTTTTATTAACCAAAATTGAATCAATAATGCTAACAAGGAGAATAAAACAGTAAAATAAAATACTTCACTTTTTTTAGTTCACAGTTCTGCAATTTCATTTATAATCTTAAAATGCAATCTGAGATAGACAGAAGCACATAAAAAGTAAAGTTTTAAATACCCACAGCTAGACTTGACTTAACAACAAAAATTGAGGCATTTGCTGTGACTTATTTTGAGGCCTGGTTTGTACCAATTATAATTTTATCTTCTTTTATATTAAATGGGATAAATTATTACTTTTGTGGAAACTTTTGTTTTCTTCCAATGGTGGGCCTCTGCCCCTGGAAGCATTTTGGCCACTACCAATACCGGAATTGTGGTCTCTTTATTAGGGGGCATCTAGTAGGTGGACGAGCGTCACCCCCTATGAAGGAACGGACATAAAGACAGCCATGCCCAGTCAGGGATTGAACCCCAACAGCTTGGAGTTGAACCCAAAACCGTAGTATGGTGCATTACCCTCCATACTAATATATATGCTCCATTATATGCAGAAACTTTATTAATCGTTTAACTACTTTTAGGTAGCTCCTTATAAGATCCCACTTTCAACCATGTTACAAATATATAATTTCGATACTGGAATGAACTGTAGAAATTTCATGAAATGAACTGTAGAAATTAGACGTTAAGTTCTTTATATTAGCTCAGTATAAGTGGCTTCTAAAGGAAATTTGTTTGAATATCACTCATTTGATATGCACATATGTAAGAATTTATGTATAAAAACTTCCAAAGCAAAGTTACAAAATTTTTAAAGTGGAAATTTTATGTTTTAGATTTATGAAATCCTTAAACTCATAGATACACAAAGAAATAGGATAAGAATTAAAATTATATGAAAATTAACACAGAAAAAATAAACTGTGCAAATTTCTTTGCAAAAAAACTTCACGTTTCAAAATTTTTATACCATTGTTATGTTGTGGTTGACTTCTAGATTAAGTTTTATCAACATAAACCATTCTCAGAAAACTGGTTTCAGTAAGAAATAACTACATAGTTTAATTTTGATAATATGACTGGACATTTCACAGATAACAGCTTTTTGTAAAATCCATGTGGAATCTATAATGCTATACACACACACACACAAAAGAGAAAAATGTATACAGAAATATATACCTGTTTTAGGCTCTTGTTCTGGCAATATAATAGCTAATCGCTTTGAATTACCAGCATTAAAGCGTTTAGCACATGAAGTGGAGCAAAATCGTTTTGATTTTTTAAATTTAGACTTTGGTTTAAGCTTTCCACAGCTTTCACATTTTGCTAGTTCAACAGGTCCTCCTCGAATCTTCAGAATTTTTTCCTTCTTTTTAGGCATAGCTAAAATATTCAGAAAGAAAAGTTATTAAATAATTAATAAAATAAAATGTTAAAAAATTACAATGAAACAAAAAGCAATACTATTCAAATGCTCTATTAAAATAGATATATATTCAAATCAATATTAAAATGCCTAATAAAACATGAGGTTTCCAAGAAGTGTTGTAAGTCCTACTTCTAACAATAATAATACTGTATGCATTTCAATATTATTGAGAATGGCTAAAATATCCCTTGAATTCGCAAGTGCTTAATCAGAATAAATTATTTAGTATTATTATTAGTATTTAGTAATTAAAGTATACAACTTCTCAGGACTTAAATTTTTTAGCAATATAAAATTATTGTTCATGAAACCTATAACAAATGCTTTACTTGAAAAGTAGTACAATTATTGCAAAAAATACTGGAGAGGGTAATAAAATAAGCAGTTACAGAGATAATAGATAACAGACAAAGAAAAGTTAAGAAATAACAGGGTTTCTACAGATTTCACAGCTTTTGCTTCCCTGACATCTATCGCGCTCTTCCCTGACTTTATCTAGCATGCTTTCCCGAATTTTGCATTTCTATTTTTAACATTACATCCTTTAATTAATAATTTTTTATATATTTTGCCCCCTTTTTAACAAATAAAAATAATAAAGTTAATATATACAAGAATCTTATTTGACATCACTGGATTCTAACAAAAACCATGTTTGGTAATAATTTAGAATAAAATTAAGCATATTTAAACTGCCCAAGATATGCTCATAAAGAACACATTTTAAAATTATTTATACGGTTAAATGAGAAAATGAAGATAAAACAATTTCTATACTTAAGTTCAAACAGCAAATATTTTCTTGATTTGACCCCAAAATTCAATTTTTCTTGCATTTCCCTGACTTTTCTTCAATCTCTGCTAATTTCCCAGACTTTTTCCCCAAATCACTGACTTTCCCTGACCAAAACTCATTTCCCTGACTTTCCAGGTCTGTAGAAATCCTGAATAATCATGTAATGGAGAAAGCATTTACACTGTTAAGACAGAAAAAAGCAAGAGATTCTCGGTATATAACTTGCAAACATCTCTTTGATATTAAAATAATAATACAGTAAGTAAGATCAACATTTATGAATCATCAAGATCAACAGTATCATTTTTATCCTAAATTATCACCAGCAAAATAAATAAATAAATAATTTTTTGAGATTGGATATGCATATAAAATTTATGTCAATGCAATAAAAAAATTACCATTATTTGGAACTGCTCCATTATAGGAATCATTTGGCTTCTCAGTTAAGTCATCTTTAGAAGTAATACTGTACGATGGTAAACTAACCTACACACACAAAATATATGCATAATACATTAAGTGTTAAAAATGAATATCAAATGAATGAATGAATGCCACAATATTAATAATAAAATTTAAAGAAAGGGTCTGCTGATTAACCATATTTTACTATATCTCAAATAATAAATAAAACAAAAAACTAAGTTACTAATTCTAAATCAAGATAATTAAGACAGAAATAGGCCTCAATCATAGCATAAGCATACATAGTCTCAAATTCTTTTCAAAATATGTAGAATCTTCTAAAAAATGGGAGGTCATCAATGCTTTGAAAAAGAAAAAAATTATTAATACAGAAACATAATGCATGCATATCAGAGTGTCTAGATTTCTAAAAGTCAATTGCCATAATTTCCAGAGGAAACAGTGCGACGTTTATGTGTTTAAAACTGAAATTTTCACTGCAGTGTTTCTATCAATGTGGCGATTATATGTGCTAAAAAAAAAAAAAAAAAAAAAGAAATTTGATAGATTCAAGAAATTATATGCCCAGATAATGAGTCTGTAAACCCAGAAGATGAATTTGAAAATGTGATACACTTGGATCCTGATTTAAATTGGGATATGCTAAATCTTTCTAACTCTGATAGCGAAAAATCAGACTGATGGCTTCACATAATGTAAACTTTATTGCAATTTCTGTTAGCAAAAGTAAAATGTGGAAATTTCATCTTTCATTCAATTTAATATTTTTTTGTTGTATTTTTTGAAATAACATAGTATGAATATTACGTATATGGACTTCTTTTGTGGGTAAATATAAGTACATTCATGAACGCAAGTACATTTTCATAATTTCTTACTTAAAATTTATTTTTCTGTTATGATAAGATTTTATTTATTTCTCTTAAATGTATGCCATACATCATGACACAAAGCAAGATTTTGCTACTATGACATTCATGGCAATGGCACACATAATTTAATTAAGCATGGCGTTTATGTTGATGTAATGTTTCTGTGCAGTCTTATTATTTTATCAATTTATTTGAGTACAGCATTCATGCTGATGCGGAATTTCTTCCATAAATTACAGAACCTGACTTTTTAAAGACTTTTGGGAGCTGTTGGGAAAAAAATTTCTGACCATATATGCATTTTACTTTGGGAAATGTCCCGTCAGCACACCACCCCCTTTTGAAAGGGGAAATCAAATGAAAATGGCACTGATGAGAAAAAAGTAAATAAACTATATTTAATTAAAAAGTAATTACTGTAACTGTTAATACATTTATCCCCCTGTGATTCAAAATAGTCAATGCTTTTATAGAAAAGTGTGGTTGCCCATGGAACCCTAATTGTACCCACGGAAATGTTAATTCAAATCCTAAAGATGCACCAAACAAAATGACATTAAAGCAAAAAGTATTAATTTGGCACTGCCATTTTCTTTGTCCATTTACATACTCTGGTCATTTAAAAATTATTTTTAACAATATATATATATATATGAGAAGTCAGATATTTCAGTAAAGTTCCAGAGTTAAGGCAGGTAAAATGGTTTATTAAACATTATCTTTAAGTTACAATACAGAGTGAGAAGAGGAGAGGGGAGACGAGTACAAAAATCAGCGTGGACTAATTAAGCAGTTCCAGTGGCAGAAAAATCTTTATTTTCGAGGTGCGGGTGTATTTACGTTCATCATACCACGTGGGTTGGTAAGACATAACTCCGTCTCTCTCTTATCTCTAATCGAATTACATACATTTATGAACATGACCTGCATCCGGGATTACAAAGGTGTGGGGGTGGGGACACGTGTACACTCTAAAGAACTCAGAATCGACGGCCTGATGTCTGACAATTAACAAAATAAATAAAACATAGCTCCAGAGTGCGCATGGCAAGTAAGACAGAAAAGCAAAACTTACAGTGAAAGTACCGCTTGAACAATACCCTAACTAGTAAAACCCAAATTACCTTTTTATACATTACATATATATATATATATATATATATATATATATAGATAGATATATAGATTGTTATAGTAGGCTCACCTTGTATATATTATATACAAGGTATCCCAAAAAGGTGGCAACAGGCTTTAATTCTTTATCTATTACAGATAAATGGGCAATGTCACTTGGGAAAAATGTTCAAAATCAGGTCGGAAATAAGACTCTATTAAGAAAAAATTCCTCTTGTTCATTTACAAAAAGTTACACTTTTTTAATTTGTATACAACTCCCCAAACAAATAAATTCCCAATTAATAAAATGTACCTCATACATTCATGGTGATGTACCAAATTTATGCCTTTCATCATACAACTTCTCAGAGATATCGTAAGAGAAAGATGGTTGGGGGTTATACATGATTTTGAATGTAAAGGTTTATTGTTAGCACGGACAAAAAGGATTTGGTTTTGTAATTTCTGTATGACCTATGAAATGCAATTGATATGATTTTTTTCCTTCGAGAGTCATTGAAAAATGGTTTAAGTCAGCCTTATATTTATCTTTGTATCTCTGATACTTTTTGGGAAATAATTCTCAAATTTTATATGTTACCTCATTAGTGCATGGGGCATATTTTACTAATTGGAAATTTTCTTGTACAAGGGTCACATACAAATTTAAAATGCATAACTTTTTGAAAATTAATGAGAGGAGTTTTTTCGTAGCACAATCTTTTTTCTTAACTTTATTTGGAACATTTTACCATTACACATTGGCCACTTATCTCTTATAGATAAAAAATTAAAGCCCGTTACCACCTTCTTGGGACAACCTGTATACATGCTTGTATGTTTCAATCTAAAGTAATAGTCCTGTCATATTTCTGGAAAGAAAAAAGACGGCAAGGCACAGAAGTTTTCAAAACGAGATGTTTTTCTGTCATAACATTTTCTGTAAGTAAAATTTCTTAATGATGTAACTTAATCCTTTGTGGCTCTAATCCTCCTACATGCTAATAATATGAAGGAAAATTGTTAACTTAAAAAAAAACTTAGAATGAATTTTAAAAGTTGAAAACACAAGTTTTGAAACAATTAAGATTGTGTAAGTTTTGAAACAATTAAGATTGCCTTTTGTTGAAGTTAATCATCTTGATGAAAAGAAATACAGCAACAATTAGTATGTATACTAAATACTTTATGATTTTATTCTCTTGATCTTTATGCCTTTAGAACGGTGGCACATTGCTTAGGCATGGAAATAACAAGTCTTTCTACTGTGGATCAAGGGAGTTTTGCTTATTTCTATTAACGATCCTGAATTTTGCCTTTGAAAAATGCTTTGCACACGGACATTTTTTCAATGTGTTCAATTAAGATGAGGTCAGGTGCTGACTCGCTAATCCAAAACTAATTTTCTTAGCTGGCATTTTGGCATTTTCATGCTTTGCAATTTTTACACATATTATTAGTTGCACATCATATAAGAGGACTAAAGCTGCAAATTACTAATTTGATTCATTGAGAAATTTTGCTCACAGAAAAAGTTACAAGAGAAAAACATACTGTCTCAAATCTTCAACACTATACTGTATGTCCCCACAAATTAATATGTAATATCAATGAATAATTCTTTTGAAATATTGATTCTTTGATTAGTTCACAACAGCTTTAATCTATTGTTACAATATTTTGTAAGCTGTAGAATATGCATCACATGTATTTTTTACATATATTTAAATACTATTAGTTCACAACATCTTTAATCTACTGTTACAATATTTTGTAAGCTGTAGAATATGCATCACATGTATTTTTTACATATATTTAAATACTATTAGTTCACAACAGCTTTAATTTATTGTTACACTATTTCATAAGCTGCAGAATATGCATCACATGTATTTTTCTATAAATAGGTTACAATCATAAAAATTTCAACATAGGGTTACCAGGCGAAATACCCGAAAGATGAGAGATAAAATGACATAGTCCATTAATATCATTTTAATATGGCAATAATGAAACTAAAATATTAGGGGGATTCAGGAGAGTCTCTCCTTGACGAGGCTCGAGCAGCCAAGTTATTTTTTTAACATGATATATTGAGCTTTAATCCGTATTATTGCAATAAATTTTCCAATGAACCATTTTTTAGCTCAAAATAATTGTTAGCTTAGTTAAATCCTCCATGGTTCAGAAAAGAAAATGTTTTATTTTAATCTGGTGAAATATGTCAAGCCAGGGTGCGAATTGAACATTTTCTCCAGGGGGGGACATTTGCAAGAAAACATTGTTCTGGAGGGGACATTTGAAAAGTAAAAAAAGGAGGGAAGGCACAAAATGCTTCACTCACATAATACATTAAGTATTACATGACAAATGCAGTCGCCAACATGTCCGGGAAGGAACTTAAGCGAAAGTCAACCCCCGATTTTCTGCGCACATATCGCTCATTTGCTGCAACAACGTCACAACTCAAAAATCATGATTTTTCAAAAAACGCATTTGAATTTCCGTGAAAGTGAAGAAACTTATATTCTACAAAACGCTACCATCGTCGTTCCGCGGGTGAAATTTAAAAGGTCAGAAATGACACTCTGCCAGTTTAAAGTTCGCATTAATGCAATTGCACCTGTAGTATCAACTCAAAAATCATGATTTTTGAATTATGACGTTGTTGCAGCAAATGAGCGATATATTCCTGCCTATGTCGATTCTACGTCTACCCTCAAATTCGGCTCGCGGCAGAACAGCGCTTATTCGTTCATTTCGCAGTCTTAATTTGTTGCAGTATGAGAAGTGGCATCAGGCATGTATACATCGATTTCAAAGGGATGCTTGTAACTTGCTCCTTTGTCTAATAAACAAAATAATTTCTATTTTCAATACTTAAAATCATTAGGTACTGTTGAATTTGTAAGGACAGAGACTAATTTTAACATTTCTCCAGCAGGGGATAAATAGTATCCTTGGCAGGGATCCATTAATATTCCTCTAGCCAGGGATATTACATTCTTTAGCCAAGGACAATCCCCGGAATCCCCCCCCCCCCCCTGCACCCTGTGTCTAGATGTAAAATTTCCAGGAGCTTATTTAGAATGAGACAAATTGTGAATATGACAAATTTTGCGGTAGACTGCCTTAAAAGAAATATCAGTTAGTAGAACTCAGTTTTCTAATGGTAAATGGTTTTGTCTTTAAATATTAACACTTATGTAAAAAAAAAAAAAAAAGTTCTTTATATAGGACCGTTATGGAGGAATGCAATCCAACATTAAAATTGCCTTACTGGAAAAGGTTCAGAGCCTTCTTGAATCACAAAACCTTCGATGACATGGGTTAACACATGAGGCTTTACGATTGCTTTTTGTGGCTGCTTCTCTTTAACAGTTGTTTCCGGCAGAGGAGCAACGATTCCTATATTTTCGGCTTCAACCTCCTTCCGACTTGGAATAACCTTCTCCACAGGAATTGAGGCTGGCTGAGGAGATGCTGGCAGTGGGGATACAGTATCTTCAGGAACTTCCATCTGCACACTTTCGTCCATGACTTGAACGACTGGAGATGGAGCCACTACGGCCACATCCGGAGCAGACAAAGGTCGTTCTGGCTCCGCAGCTTGTGGCATATCAGCTTCAACCGGCTCAATTTCAAGCTCAGTAGTAGAGAATGCAGTGTCAGTGCCTGCTGACTTGTTGAAAGGTTCTGAAATTTGGAAAAGGTTGAGGGGCGAACTTTAATAAAAAATGTAGGTAATCTAAAAAGCAAATAAATGAAACACTGTAATATGAGATGAAACTATTAGCAGGTAATTGGTATGTGAGAAAACTACAGGCTATGCATAATATGAAATTGTTGAAATTAATAATTCACTATTCAATCCTTTGAGATCGACAGCTGTTTGCCACACTCTTGTCTGACTGTCACAAAAAAAAATTCTATTGGCTTTGAAGTACCAACTGACATGTTGCTGTTATTAGAAGTGTAATAATATTCAGCTTATTTGAAATGATTAAAACTTTCTAAATTAACACACACAACAGGTACTTATCAGACTGCATGCATGTTTTGACTAAAAATGTTTCAGCCTTCTTCAGCAGGATATCATACACAGTCGCAAAAAAGTGGCAGCTTCCACTCATTTTGCTGGAAACTTTTTTGCTGGAATGTGAGGACAATCTGATAAGTACCTGTTATGTTCATTAATTTACAAAGTTTCAATTATTTTATACATTAAACACTAGTGTTTCTTTTTGAGTGTTTTTTGTTATTCAGCTTATTTAATGTTTCAGCTAATCTGAATGCTAAATATTTGGTCAGTCCTATTACTTTTTAAGCCATGACTTGGATGTATGGTGTTTGTGTTATGTCATTGGGTCATTCCATGATGACTGATGTTACAATTTGACTACATGTAACATTTGAAATTCACCAGTGGCTTGAAATATATATATATATTTATTTATTTATTTATTTAAATTGATCAAGAGTATCATAAATAAGTACTATACTGTTATCCATTCTCAATATAAGAAATCTTTTTTTTATATTTTTTTTATTTTTATTTTATTTTATTTTTTTTTAATTAAGGGAAATCAAAAAATGTGACTGATGTTACACAAAAGATCTTTTGTGTAACATCAGTCACGTTTTTTGATTTCCCTAAATTAAAAAAAAAAAGACTTATTTATAAGACTATTATTTTTTCTTTTGACTTTTAAAAGACTATTATTTTTTCAATTATTTCCCTCATACTACAGATTTACAGATGGCATTATCACACATACGGATAATTCATATTAACTTACCTATAATTTTGTTATAGGTAGCAGCAAGTTTAGGCTCACTAGTAGGTTTTGTTTGATTGGCTGCATCTGCTTTTTGGCTGGGAGGAGGATGAGTTTGTGTTTGAGTAGTTGCTGTCTGAAGCTGTATGAATGTTGATGAAGTTGTGTTACGATTATGAACAATCCGATATTTTAATTTGCCCTGAAAAAAAAAAAAAAATGTACAGCATGTATTATTTATAATAAGTAAAACTGATATTACGAAAGTGCAGCAATTTTTATCATTATTATTATAAGTAATGAAATATCATAACAGTAGCAATGTGCAGCATTTGAAAACACAGTTTACATTTTACTACTTCTGGTATTTTTGCAAGCCTGGCCCAACAATTTTCTCTTTTTACTTTAAAAATGCACAAAAATTGCACACTATTAAAAATGTACATAAATTTTATTCTTGATACAAACTACTTTTATTTTAAATTAAAAATCTTTAACCATACATTTTTTGAATATCTTTTTTAAATAGTAACCACCCAATGCCTTTCACTCATAAATATTACTATGTTTTAAACAGAAAATTAATGTTCACAAAAAGTGGTTAACTATATTCCCTAACACCCCTTTTTTCAAACACTTCTTAATAAGGAAAAAACAAACAAACAATCATTTGTGAAATCCTTGCTTTAAAATACAACAAATACAAATAAATTGTTTAGCCCAGGGATGGGCAAACTACGGCCCGCAGATAGAATTTTGCGGGATGTGTTTTTGAGCGAGTTTGGCAGCTGAAAGACGACATTGTGTCATTCTTCCATGAGAGGCAGTGTTCTGCGGAGTGCGAAATGTAAGAAGATACAGAATGGCTTTCAGACTTCGCAGTTTTCACAGATCTTCTTTGTCATATGAGCAACTTGAATGTCAAGATGCAAGGGAAAAATCAATTTATCGACGATATCTGGGCCCATCTCAAAGCTTTTAAACTAAAACCTAATCTGTTTGCTGGGTAGCTAGCTAAGAACGACTTGTCTCATTCCTCGAGGTTAAATTCAATACTCTTAATAAATGAAGAGAAGCTTAAGAATTATAAAGATGGCTTGAAAATACTGCATTTTGAGTTCGAACGCAGATTTCAATATTTCAGTGCCATTTAAACAGAATTGGATATTTTTACCATGCCTTTGAATGTAAATTGTGAAGAGTGAGGTCAGATTTGCAGCTTGAATTAATTGAGTTGCAATCTAACAATCATCTCAAGCAGTTGTTTCTAAATATGCCAAATTTAAAGTTTTACAAATCATTATCGTTTCCCAAATTTAATATCTCACGCTCAGAAAATCAGTGCTATGTTTGCTTCATCTTATATATATGAACAAGTGTTTTCAACTATGAACCAACTATGAAAGAAAGAATTCTTTCAGAAGCAGACTGGCAGATGAGCAATTAGCCTCCTTCACTAGAATGAGTACATCTCACTTCGAACCTCAATATAAGGAACTTTTAAGAATGATATAGCAATTTCATTCATCTCATTATCATTTTAAATTGTAATATTTATATATTGTTTTTAAAATTTTAGAAAAAATTATCTTGGCCCACCAAACTTTTTTTTTTTTTTTTTTCGATTTTTGGCCCATGACCAAAAAAGTTTGCCCATTCCTGGTTTAGCTGCAGCTGCTTTGTCATTTAATTTTGTTAAGAATTTATTTGTTTGAATTTAATGAAGAAAAAAAGACATTTTCTGGTATACTCAATAAATTAAAGTCCAATCCTGACCTATCAAAAACTAGCTTGCTATCCATAGTCTGGGAAATGCTACTCTGAATAAAAACAGAGCAACGAAACATCACTAACTTGCCAAATCTACAAACTTATATTTTCCATATTTTTATTTGAAAAACCATAACAGAATTCAACTGTATGAAATTAAAGTAACACCTACTGGACTCTTAGAAGATGAAGTACTTGTTGAACTAGATGAAACATTTGTTTGAGTAGCAACAGAGCTCCCAGGACGAGGAGACTGTTAAAAATTGAAAACAATATTAAAGAACTGTGAAAGCAGAAAATAAAATATCTACAGAAATTGAACTTTTCATGCTGTTAGCAAATAAAATACTAATCAGAACATTTCAGTAACTAATTTAAATTTGAAATAATTTAGATAAAAGAGAAGTGAATAATATACTAAATATTTCAAGTATTATGACATTAAAATAAATCTGTAAAGTAGAATTGAAATTTAAAAGACAATTTTACTGAGAAAGATTTAATTTCTGTGTCTTTATTTTATTGTTTTTACACATTAACAATTTATATTACTTTCTTTATAATACAGTGAAACACATTTAACATGAAAACTGGTTAACATGAAATGATATTGCAACAATATACTATGAAATTTATTATGAATCTTTTAACACAAAAAAATATCTTTCCCCTCAATTTCATGTTGAATGTTTTTCACATGCCTGTTTGTGTGCTCCGGCAAGCCTATACCAGGGACATCTGCTTACATGTGTGTGTGTGTCTTAGTTGGAGGACTTTTTATGAGGTTCTAATGTGCATTTATCTTACATCTGGAGAAAACCAACCAAAAGTACAGACTGCTAAACTGGCAGCCATACTGAACATGGGACCTTCACACTGCAGCCATCTAACATGTTAAGTGCTGTATAAATGTTTTTCACTGTATATAATATTCATGTATTACAGATAATAAAAAATGTGGTAATTGCTTTACTGCTACAATTTTTAATTATTGTATACATAACTCTTATTCCCTTTAAATTTCAAATGTTTTACTAGATTGTCTTCAGATTTTGATACGTTGATAAGCTGTTTGCCTCTTTTTTTGTCACCAACTCAGACTGTGAATAGCTCAGATTATTGGTTTGCATTAATAAAGGTGATCTCAAAATGGGCATTCAAAGTCTAATTAAAACAAAATTTTATTTCGATCGTCCGTCATCTTGCTGGTAGTTAAGTCGAGCGATGGCAACGACTGCCCTCTTTTCATCATTGGAAAGGGTTGTGCCTCAAAGGGTTAATGAGTACTTCTATGAATAAATTGCTGTTCTATAATAGCGGCAACACTGGTGTTGTCAGTAGAAAATATATAGTGGTCGCATTAATATGGCCAGGGCCAGTAAATATTGGTTCAGATTTCAGCACACAATTTTTTAAGCTTGAAAAAAAAAAAAAGAAGACAAAATATCTTTTATGCTTAAGAAGAAGAAAAATGATAATAACAAACATCAACTTCTTTGAGTTGCAAGTAATTTTGAAAAAAAGTGTAAACAAGTAACATTGCCCATTGTCGACACATTTTGGAAGCTTCAAATCAACCCTTCAGGGCTAATAATAATCTTCTTATAAATAAAAATGAAATTCTGTTTGTTTGTTTGTTTGTTTGTTTGTTTGTTTATTTGTTTGTTTGTGGATTTGAGTTGTATACAAATCCACAAAAATGGACCTATCAGCCTGAAATTTTGCACAGATATGTAAAATAATATAGAATAAATGATAGTCCACTTTAAAACTTTGAAAGTCCACCCGTTCCCGGAATTTAAGAGATTTTTTATGTTCTCCACGCAAAAAGCTTACCGTAATTGTAACCCCTGTAGTGAAAAAAGTGTGAAATAAGGATCGTGGTTGCCATGTGTGGCGATTTTGCCGAATAAGATGTTTTAAATTCTCAAAGTAAAAATAAAAGAATAATAATGATTTTTTTTTGTTAGTTTGTATTCGTAAGGTTATATTTTTTTTAATTATAATATCGTGTGCATGGGAAATCGGAGCAGGAATGAAATGTTTTATACGCAAAACAATAAGAATTGAAGATTTCCGAGGCTACTATGTTAAAATTTTTTAGTTTGGCGAAAAAATAAAATGGCTCAAATGCCGAGAAAGTGAGTTCTAGCGGTTTGCACAGTTTCTGGCTTGGCGAATTTACTGAGAGCTTAAGGAAACGGACTTTTGAAAACAAGTACAAAGGTTTTATTAGAATACAGCGTTAAATTTTAATGATCCCTGCGAAAATAATGCAGTTATTAAGGGATTTCAAGCGATCTATCTTCAGCATTCTCGCGATTTTGAGGAGGATTCTAACGCTTGGCGCTATTTATCGTAATTTAATCGTCTGCTATTTGGGTTATGAATACACCTGCTTATAAGTTTTTGAAATTTTCATTCAGTTGGAATTGTGCATTTTTCAGAGCAGCTTTTCTGCATCTAATGTATTACATCCAGAAAAAAGGATGTTAGAAATATCAATTTTAATTTTGTTTAATCACACTCATGAATAATGATACACTTTCCAACTTAATGAAAGAAGGAACGAAAATAGGGAAGACCCATGGATTATAACTCTTTTTATATATAGCACTTTAGTGCGTATTTAAAAATCTGAAAGTGTGTCAGATTTTCTATGATTCTAGCGCTTGGCGCAATTTAATGAGAGGGTATTTTTAAAAACAAGCGTAGGTTATCTTATAAATAAAAATGAAATTCTGTTTGTCAATTTGTTGATTTGGGTAGTATACAATTCCACAAAAATGGACCTGTCAGCCTGAAATTTTACACAGATATGTAAAATAATATAGAATAAATGATAGTCCACTTTAAAACTTTGAAACTCCACTTAAAAACGTTTTCCTCCTGAAGGGTTCCCTTAATTTCCGTTCCCGGAATTTAAGAGATATGTTCTCCACGCAGAAAGCTTTACGTAATATTAACCCCTGTAGTGAAAAAAGTGTGTGAAATAAGCATCTTGGTTGCCATGTGTGGCGATTTTGCCGAATAAAATGTTTTAAATTCTTAAAGTAAAAATAAAAGAATAATAATGATTTTTTTAGTTTATTTTTTTAGGTTATTTTTTTTAATTATAATATCGTGTGCGCATAAGAAATGAGAGCAGGAATGAAATGTTTTATACGCAAAACAATGAGGATCGAAGATATCCGAGACTAATATGTAATTTTTTTTAGTTTGGCGAAAAATAAAATGGCTGATAGGCCGATTTTTAGAGTGTGAGTTCTAGCGGTTTGCACAGTTTTAGGCTTTTTGGCTCAATTTACTGAGAGTTTAAGGAAATAGCATTTTTGAAAACAAGTGTATACGTTTTCTTAGAATACAGCATTAAATTTTAACTATCCGTGCAGAAATAATGCAGTTATTAGGGCATTTCAAGCGATGTAGCTTCAGAATTCTCGCCAATTGAGTACATTGATTTAACTTGGGGGAAATCCGCCAAATTTCAGAAAATTGAAATCTTCGCATTTAGTACATCGAGGTAACGATGAATAAAACATGTTATAGTTGATAATTTAAAAAATGCGGCTGTATTAAGGGATTACACTTTTCAAATAAATGCCTGGCGGTCGAACCATTTCCCATTTTGATTGCTGCTAAGTCAATGCTTCGAATGATTCCCTGAAAAAACTCTTGCAAAATGGCGTATGCTGGCACTTTGGCGAGGCTTAGATTTGAAACTGGATTTTACTTGAGACTGGTATATACATATAATAAGACTGGTTATAGATAAAAATGAATGTTGGTATGTGTGTAGGAGGTTGAAAAACTCCAGCACCGTTTCACCGATCACCATGAAATTTGGTTCACCTAAGTCTTTTATCATGGAGAAGGTTTTTATGCTATCCGTTTTCCTCTAACTTTTCACTAGGTGGCGCAGCAGAACGTCGAATTCTATTCCGTTTAGCCGTTTGCTATGCGAATATCGTCCAACAAATTTTGATGAAATTTGGTACACGCGAATATTAGAACACGGAGAATATTTTTCACTATCCATTTGCTGTAACTTACCGCTAAATAGCGCTGCAACGCATCAACTTCTATACCGTTCGACTGATCGGCATAAAATTTTTTATACTTACACATTTGAGAACGAAGAATATATTCTAACTGCGTTACTTTTGATGTTACTCACCACTAGATGGCACTGCAATGCATTATTATTTTAACTCGCCACTAGATGACGCTGCAGCAGGCCAAATTTTTGACCATTCAAACGGTGGCTATGAAAATCAGTATACATAGCTATTTGAACAATAAGAATATTTTGGCGTTATCCATTTTGCTATAACTCGCCACATGACGGCGCTGTAGCAAATCATTACTTTAATTAACCACTAGATGGCCCTGCATTGTATCCCTTCTTGACTGTGCGAATAATCGCTATGAAAATAGGTATACATAGATATTTGAACACGGGGAAGAGTTTGGCACGATCCATTTTCCTATAACTTGACACTAGATGTCGCGTCAACACATGAACTTCAAGACTATTCAGCCGATCGTCATGAAAATTCGTATACATCGATATCTGAATGCGAAGAATAATTTTGCCGTATCCGTTTTGCTAAAACTCGCCACTAGGTTGTGCTACGCCGCATCGCCTTCTGCACCGTAAAAACTATTGCCTTGAAATTCAGTATGCATGATTATTGAACACAATATAACGCGATATCCATTTTGCTATATCTCTTTATTACAATAAATAGTAATCACAACAAATATTAATATCAAAAAGTCCATTCATTCCCGTGCGAAGAACGGGTACTTCAGCTAGTAATAAATAAAATTAAACACTAACTGCTTTCGGTTTTATTGGTGCTGGAGTGCTGGGAGGAGGTGGAGGCTGGGCAGGTTGTGGTGCAATTTGTACTTGTTGTTGTTGTTGCTGCTGCTGCTGTTGCTGAATTTGCTGGACTTGCACTTGCTGCTGGGGCTGCTGTTGTTGCTGTGGTTGGGGCTGAATTTGCTGCACTTGCTGTTGCTGTGCTGTTTGTTGGGCCTGGGCCTGCTGTTGCTGAGGGGTTTGCTGGGCTATGGTGGCTTGCTGGGGCTGCTGCTGTTGAATGGGCGCTGGAGCAACTGGGACTGCATGAATGGTGGCCTGTGGGGGAGGTGACTGAATGAACATGTCAGACTGCTGGCTCCGAATGTAGATAGGATTCTGGCTGAATAATGCTGGTGAATGAAGTGAGCCTGGCGTAGCCCAAGTGAGTCCAGGTGGGAGCGATGCACCTAAAGCATGTAAAGAACCTGCAAGGAAAAACCCAAGAAATATAAATTATGCCAAACACAATGATTATAAAATGCTTTCCAACACAATATTTTTATGCCAAATTTGCCAATGTATTGTACTTACATCAAGTGAAATTTTAGAAATACTCTAAAAAAAAAAAAAAAGTTTATTATTTATGTAATATTGCAAGATCCTGTAAGAGGATTTTAAAAGTTATTTCCATCTTTAAACTGAAGAAACTAACTGAAGAAAACTGAAGAAAATGAAAAACTTTATAGCCTGAAGAAAATAAAATGTTATAAGCATTTATACTTAATTTACTGTGTTTGAAATGTTATTCAATTAATTTAAGTTATTTATCAATTAATTTCAGTTATCTATCATGTTTACTGTCTTACCAACACATGGTGAGGTTCCCTAAAAAAGCATCATCAGTATATGAAGTTCTGCGATTCTAATCCACTAGCAACTCAATGCAAATGAACATGCTAAGTGTTGAATCAATAACAAATCTAAAGGCTAATTTAATACATGACCCCCCCCCCCCCCACACACACACACACACCTTAAGTAAAGAAATATAAGTAGCCTTCCAATTATTCATTTAAGACATTCCCTAACTCTAAAAAAGAAAACTCCTCTTTATCCCTTCTGTTCAGAAAATCACTCTAAATTTTTACCCCTCTTTCACCATGACATGCATTTGTAAAATGAGAAGGCATTAAGATAGTTATTAGATCAGGTTAGTTATTTGCTGAGGTTTTGAAAACTTGAGCAAAAAAATGGTTACGTGCAAGAAAAAAAGTCTTTTTTCATGTGAACAAATCCTCATGTTTACTTAACACACCTGCCAAGCCATAAAAAAAAGAAGAAAAAAAAGGGAATGCAGCATACGAGATACAAATTACGATATTTTGCTGGTATCTGGGATCCTACATGTTTCAATTTTTTTAAAAAAAGGACCTTTTAAGAACTATTCAAGACAAATTAATGTTTCACAAGGGCTTAAAATACAGAGATCAATGCACAGATCTATGGGAAAAAGTATTTTATGTTCAGCTGCATTAACAAAAATGTTTTATTTTATTTTTTAAAAAAAATAAAATAAAGCAGATTCTTTTTGTATTCAATCATGCAAAATCATTCTAATGCAAATCCATTCCTTTTTTAAATCACAGAATTAGTGTGACGATTTCTTAGTTTTGCACATTTTCAGATGCATTTAAAAAACAAAAAATTCATAAAAATAAATTGAAATAAGCATTTGTGTACTGTGTAACAGCGCTAGAGATATGAATAAAGAAGTACTTCAAGGAAATTAGTCATTTGTCTACAAGATGCAAAAAGATTGAAATTGAGTTGGCAGTTATGAAAATTGGAAAAATATAGCCAAAAATTATATTTCCATACCAAGGTTTGAAAATCTAAACACATACGATTGAATCAAAATGGTTGGCTGCTATGATTTAACCATTGGGAGAGTAAAATTAATTAAAAACTTTTTAAAGTAACCCATAAAGATACTTAGCAAGACGATAGTTTTAAGTGGTACAGAAGCTCCACCCTTAGTGAGTTGCAAAAAAGATCTGTCATCCACACAGACAGAAAGGTTAGAAGTGTGCAGAATAAATAGTTTTTATGCCAAAATATTATGCTGTATTTAACAATTACGCTGCTTATTATTTATTAAATAATTCTGTATTTTTTTATGCAGAATAAATTTTGACAATGTCAGAAAAAAGCCCTCAACTTAATTCCCTAGGGCTATATGTATTTTTGTCATAAAAGAGTTTTTTCTGTCTCTAAAAGCTGTCATTGTGGAACTGAAAATGAGGATAACAGCAGCCATCCAAATTGTAACACCACACATTATGGTGGAGTGAAAATTTTTTTTTAATCAAAATTCACATTGCCTGAGACATTAAATGGTGCGAAACCGATAAAAAAAAAAAAATTGTCTCTAAATTTCAACTCAAAATATTGCCATCTTCAGGTTCCACACCTCAAATATATTCCCAGTGTCTTTTTTAGTCTTTTATGAATTTCTATTGAAATAATTACGTTTAATTAAATAATTGAATAATTAATACTCCGATACACCTGCTCTATCAAGAACAACGGCTATTTCGGGCATTTGATCTGTCTTGGAGATTTAGGGAATCTCGTTGTCAGTCGTTTTCCGACATTTGGCTTCCTGACTAACGAAAGCATCATCATTTTCTGAGGTATATTCCATTTCTGAATCAGATCCTAAGTCGACATTTGCTTCTAAATCTACGATTTCCAGCACTGTTGATAATGTATTAATAAAGCAATTTAATAATGAAAACAGAACTGATTTTCAATTTATTAATTAAACATTATTATTTTAATAAAAATAAGCTAGAAATATATTTGCTTGAGTTGTGGAACCTGAAGATGACACTATTTTGAGCTGAAATTCAGAAACAATTTGTTCTTATCAGTCTCGCACCCTTTAATGACTCAGGCCGTGTGAATTTTGAAATAAAGTTTTTTTTGCTCCACCCTACCACACATGCTGAAAAACGTGTTAAACAAGTACTTGTGCTTCTGGTGGTCACATTGAACACTTAATGAGTTTATGCCATTAGTAACTTTACAATGTTCAAGGCTGATCCTAGCGCAGGGCATAATAGTGCACAGCATTTGGGTAGCGAAAAGAAAATTTAAAGCATAATTTGTATTAAAAAGGGCAGCCAATTTTGATTTGCACATGGGCAGCTGCCGGTCTAGGTTCGATTCTGACAATGTTATTATTTATTTCTCTCCAAAATTGATGTATCTTCTGTAGTTTTGTAAAAATGGCGGTTCAAAGTTAGGATATGCATTTGTAATCGTCCTGTACTGTGTGTGGTGTCCAATGAATGTTGCAGCTGTTGCATTTTATTCTCCTTTTTATATTTAAATATGCCATCGATTTTGCATGATGACCAATGATTGTCTGTCTGATCTGTCACAACTTGCCTTAACCAAACATTGTAAGAGAACACACAATGATATAATTCTACTTGGCAGAACTAAGCCCATTGAGAATGAAGAGGTACATCAATTCAACAAAAACACACAATCCAGTTTTTTGTAAGCAGTATTAGAAGGCCCTACTTTTGTAATGCTTACCAACAACTTGACTAGCAATCACAGTAGGGGCTTGGGTGGTGATAATATGAGGAGCTGATGGCAGCTGTTTTAGTTGGCTGGTAGCAATGACAGGACCTGCACATGATGCATTTGGTTGAGGTAAAATAGGTGACTTTGGATGAAGGGTTGCTGGTTGAGAGATTAACTGCAAGGAGAGATAAAAGATCAATGTTAAGAGAGAAAAGATTACCCAGTATGTGTCCATATACATTTTTACTTTAAAGCAAATCAGAAAGTTGTTTTCTTGGAGAAATTACATGTTGAGCACCATCTTTTCAATACCCACAACAATTTTTTGTTTTTAAATCTGACTTTGGCCCTAGTAGTGGGTGACAACTTTTGTATGCTGTTTAAACTGGAAAATTTGCTCACAACAAAGACCCAAGTTTAAATGCCACATAAATTTGATGATTACTTTAAATGTAACATGAATAAAGAACAACTTACTATTGAAAACTTCCATTAAAGCATTTTACTCTGGCAATCTATCAATATGTCCTCAATAAACAATGCTAACATGACTTATAGAATCAAATTTTAGAAAGGGCATGCGTAGTTGTTTAGTTGCATCCAAACATAAAGACATAATTGCATTTATATGCACATGCATATTTCAATGATTATCTTTTATGTTTAACCATACTTCAAACAGCACTTATTTAGAAGCTATTTACACCAAATTAAGTAAAAATAAATAAATAAATTACTAAACTTTTGAACTACTTATATTTTTGAAAAATATAAGTAGTTCAAAACTACTTATATTTTTTCAAAAACTTGTATATAATTTAATACACACAAAAGCAAATTAACTTTCTATAAGAAAAATCTGTGGGATTCCTTCTTATATGACATTTTTATGCCTTTTAAATAGAATTGTAAGAATTGAAATTTATACTGCACTATAATATTTTCTGTAGACTTATCTATAGTGTAGTTTTTGAAACATTCTTTTTTTCAATTATGCAATTAACAAAAACTAAATTTTATACATTCATTTATATTGTTTACAACCTTCTACATAATACTATTTTTGGGGGCCATGTTTTTTTGCATCTTAAGTGCTCATCACATAAGTTTATATTTGGTTATTAAGTTTTATTTTCACACTCCCAGTACTATCCTAGCTTCGATTTATAATACTTGAACATGTACATTTTAAAATTACTTTCATGCTATGTAAAGAATATATTTTGTTAAATATTCGTTTGTAGAGCACCCACAATGACCAGTGGAATTGGGAGGGGGGGTGATGACAACTATGGATAATTTACTACTGCAGATAGCCTACAAAATAACTAAAAAAGTACACAAATCAGACAAAATTTCTTTAGAACAATTTTATTTACAGTAAGTGGCTTAATGTCATTCTTATCCATTGTAGAATAATGGATAAAAACTTTCTGTTGGTCACCTTTAAATAGCAGGCTAATATTTTTATTTTGAGCTTTAATCAATTAAAATCTTAGTAGTCAAAATTAAAAAAATTAATTTCATTAATTTTAGGCCGATTGTCTACAAATATCTATATATTACAACTTAAGAAAAAGGTTTTTATAATTACAAAAATTTAATCACTGTTTTTTAACACCTTTTTCTTTATTTGCAATTCAAGTTTTAGAACATTGTAACAGAGATACATTACAGATAATCAGCAAAATAGTTAGCCTGGGGATAATCAAGAATTTACTGTACTTCTGAGAATACACATGAGTAGCAACATACATGAACTACAAACTGTACTCATGTACATGAGTTACAATGTCTGTACTAAGAATGCACATGAGTTGTTGCTGGCATTTATATGGCTTAAAATGAACTAATCTTTATTATTAAGCTTTGAAATTTCCTCTCTTTTTTTAAATCTTACAATTAGCACACAAGTAATAGCAGACTTTCGCAAATACATAAAGTACTGAAGATCTTTCATTTAGTTTTAAAAAAATAAAAAACTGCTGTTCGAGCCTTGCCAGGGGGAGACCCCCCCCCTGAACCCCCCTAATTTTTTAGTTTCATTATTGCCATATTAAAACGATATTAACTGACTATGTCATTTCATCTCTCATCTTTTGTGTATTTTGCCTGGTAACCCTATGTTGAAATTTTTAGGATTGTAACCTATTTATAGAAAAATACATGTGATGCACATTCTACAGCTCAGTAAATATTGTAACAATAGATTAAAGCTGTTGTGAACTAATAGTACTTAAATATATGTAAAATTATGTTGCTTTTTTGGGACACATTTTTGGGACAATTTTCAATAAAGGGGGTGAGAGATAAAATGACATTGCTATTAAAGATAATAATAAAAGTCCCTCCCTAACATCTATGATTAAATTATTAGTTTTCAATTGAAAAGCGCTTTTAAAAATATGATGCAAAAATATTTAAAAAGAATTATAAATAACCTGATAATTCAACTGATAACAGTACTGAAAAACTATTTCAATAAATTTATAGGTCAGTGAAAAAAGTTAACAAAATAATAACAAATAATGCACACTAAGAAAAACTAAAAAAATATAGACTGATTCTGGCAAAGCATACCATGTCTTCATTAAGAGAAAAAAAGAAAAAGAGATAATTTATGCCATGATGTTTAACCTACAATAAAAATCTAGTAAAACTTTTCTGAGAAACCAAAAAAAAAAAAAAAAAAAATCTAATGATCTAA
Source organism: Cheiracanthium punctorium (assembly GCA_038373885.1). Classification (NCBI taxonomy): domain Eukaryota; kingdom Metazoa; phylum Arthropoda; class Arachnida; order Araneae; family Cheiracanthiidae; genus Cheiracanthium; species Cheiracanthium punctorium. The sequence goes on from JAWZYV010004922.1 coordinate 67,906, forward strand.
AATTCCATAATTAGGTATTTACTTTTAATCAGCCTGACTCTAAAAAATATCTCCTGAAAAATATTGGTCTCTGTCTAAAGAAAGTTAATTAAGAAAATCCCATGTCTCTGAGTGAAATAGTTTCCAAGATACTGCAATTTGAATATTTTTGCATTTGTCGTCAAGCACTAAGGATATGTCTCAAATGTGAGAAAAACGTAATTACCTTTCAAATGAAGTTAATTTATGTTAATAATCACTTGACAGACACAGTTGACTTCTCAAATCCTAATTTAGCTAGAATTTTTCTATAGTGTATGTTTGGCAGTTTATAGAGGAAGTGACCGTACCATAGTAACCCACACCATTATTTTGTCATTCTCCATTATTTTGTCATTTCTTTTACACTTTAAAATTCCTTCTCTAGAAGCGTGACATATACTGGATTACCCCAAGACTAAATTATCACCAATTTTATAAAGCAGTACTGATCTATACAGGTAAAACTGTACCTGTCACTTTCACATGTTTGAACGTGTTTTATTGCCATTCTCAACAATGGGATTATTATTTTAACTTTTATCAACTCATAGTTGGTCCTTTAAAGTAAAGATTTTTTTCACCTGAAACGCATGTAGGTAAACACAGTAGGTAAAGTGATGTAAGTAATCATTTTTAACATTAAATTTCTGGTGAACTATTTCACTTAGAGACACAGGATTTTTAAAAATTAATTATCTTAGACAAAGAGCAACATTTTTCTAAATATAAGTGATAGGAAAGGAGGGCCTGCATAAAAATTAAATTTCATATTTTAATATGTATACAGTCCCTAGTAAAAAAATTACCATATCTGAAAGCTACTCTTAATTTGACAAACATGTTTCAATCACTTGTGGTTAAAAAGATAATTGCTTTAATACCTATTTTGAATTACCCAGTACTATATACCATATATCCTGCCCTATAGCACATAATTTTAAACTACATCTTTTAATTTTTATGTAAATACTCCATATAACACACCCTTTTCTTTACAAATCACCCATCTAACAAATAACTTGAAGAAATTGATGAAAGAGAGTAACACAGACTGGCAAGTATTCTAGTCGGATTAACAGCATTAGTTCGTGTGGATCAGTAAACCATTCAAAGGAATTCGAAAATGACATTGGAAAATATGGATGTTAGAAGGTGAAAAAATGCTTAGAAAAGGAGGTGAAATATGCTGTACGAGTCCAGGAGTAGATAATAAAAGCCACAGAATAAAATTGAGCCTGAAATAATTAAAAATTCATTTTAAACATGTACTACTAGTACTTTGACCAATCTAGATGGCAATTAAGATGATTATTTATGGTTAAGAGTACCAGTGATGGCAAAGATGAAACTGAGCTCAATAATGTGCCGGAAAATATAGCTATGATGAATATGACGAACTTTTTGTGATGTCCAATTAAAAAAAAAATTTAATTCACAAGATATGCCATTTCTTAGATGCAGAAATTTAATTACTTTATGCTCATCTTGTATTATTAACTAGAGATGTAACGAATAGTGATTTGGCCGAATAGCCGAATACTGAATATTCGGCCAATAGCTCAGGCCGAATACCGAATATTCGGCAAATAGTTTAGGCCGAATACCGAATATTCGGCAGCCGAATATTGAATTTTTTAAAATTTCAATTTAATTGTAAATAAAATATCACTTTCCAATTTTGCAATTAAATATTAAATAAAGACTAACTAAAATTCAATTTATGTTATTTGTAGGTACTTAAAAACACACAACAGTATATTATCTGTAAAACTAAAGAAATCTTGGTCATGAAAAAAATAGCTTTTACAAAATAAAACACTAATAACAGCATAATTTAATAAGTATGCTATGGTAAATGTGATTAATCTGGTAACTATACACCCAATCGCAGAAAAGAGGCGACACAGTGACACCCGTCGCAGATTCTTGAGAAAGTCTGCAGACTATTCTAAGAGTTCGTATTAAACGATATCGCCGACTGCATCCAGTGATTTAATATAAAATCTTTCTCGATCCTTTTTGTGAATAATCATATTTTCGTTCACTGCAAGCCCATTATGCTAACTTTTGTATCAACAGTTAAAATTACAACATTTTTGATAAATAATGATTGTTTCGGCAAAATATTTCTTAATCTTTTGGGTGAGTTTTTATTTTTCAACCAATTTTTGAAATTTTGTTGCATTAAAGTATAAAACGTGTTTATAAAATTCATTAAAATGCTATTTGAAAAGTGAATTGGTAGAAGAGATTTGATGGCCAATACTTCACAGAACATTTTACAAAAAAGGAGGGTGGGGCATAATTCTAAAATGGTTGTCAAAATTATGTAACTGAATAAGAGAAATCTACACAACTTGAAATTGTAGGCAAAATGAATGCTCTAAATTGTGCAAATGCTGCGTATTTGACACATAAGATGAATGTGCTGATTTAATATGCATTTATGGGTAACCTACCACATACCAGCAGTTTATCTTGCAGATTATTTTTGTATTTTTAAATCTGCGTGGCAGACTGGTACAGAAAATTCTGAAACTGGGACTATATATAATCCTATCATGTTTTGGGCATCTGCGAAAAACATATTTAGTGGCTTTTCAAAATTATGTTTGTAATTGAGGATATGAAAAAATTCCTCCTATCCCCACCCAATAAGGAAATTAGAAAATGAAGTCAAGTAGTGTCGCCAAGTAGGAAAGTCTGCATTTCTGTAATATTATTAAATACATTAGATTATGTTCCATTCAGCTTAAAATTCAATGACTTAGAACAATTTATAACATGAAATTAACATTTTAAAGTATAGCTAAGCAATATTTTTTGTAAATGCATTAAAAAAAATAGTTTTCTCTCTTTGTTCTGAAATTATTCAGCTCAATATCTAGCAAATTCGACCACAAATATTCGGCCGAATACCTGTTCAGTATTCGGCTTGCCGAATATTCGGCAAACTGAGTATTCGGCCGACCGAATATTCGGCAAAACAGCCGAATAGGCCGAATACCGAATAGTGGCCAAATATTCGTTACATCCCTATTATTAACAGTAATAATTTTTAAATTTAACATTTTCATACCCAGCATATGAAGTGTACCCATAAATTCTGACCTTATTTTTTGTGACTATGAAAGTCTTTTCCCCGATTACAGATGGTGCAAAATTCCCCAATTTTTCTGACATTTTAAAAATTATCTGACTTTTCCCAGTCTTCCAGGTAGTGTAACAACCCTGACAACCTCGCTTGGTGATATACATGTACTTGTTTGTTTTCTTAACTGCAAAGAAGCACTGTCAGAGAGTCCCTTTCTGTAATGACTGTTGCTACACAGCAGATGTTTTTAAATGCCTTGCTATAGCTCAACAACAGTAAAAGTGAAACACTGGGCCACACTGAGAGAATTTAGAGAGCCACTCTAGGAAGCAATGCTTGAAATTAGTTTTCATCATTTGCATTTTGTATCTAAAAATTTAAATTTGACAACCATAAAATTACACACTGAGGTCTTTTCTAACACCCAAGAAACAATTATTTCTTTTCCCTGTTCTTTATTTAAACAAGTCTTTAATTTGTTAAAAAAACAAATGTTTACAAAACTATTTATGTGTATAAATATAACTCAGATTTGGGAGAAAATTTTTAAATCAATATTTGTGTTTGGGCATTTGTTTAAGTTACATAGCATAATGACTACAATAAATAATTTAAAAATTATGCCTGAGTAGACTATTTTGGCAACAAAGAAAAATAGTTAGGTTGCAATGGACAATTCACTTTCAGATACTAATTTCTAACCTGCTGGGAAAAACTGATAAGTACTGGAATCTCTGTCATTACATCTTTGTGACAAAGAGACTAAACTTATTAAAAGTACATTAGGTGGCCAAATTATTCGGAATACTACTTGAATTCTATTTTTTATCAGGTTTAAAGAAATTTGTTGAGCATATTAGTTTGTTCTCATAAAGTTTCTTATTCACTTATTGTTGCTGGTATAATTAGTGTTGTTTCTGATAGGGATGCACCGAATACCATATTTTGCCGAATACCGAATACTTGGTTAAAATTTATTAAACTGTTATTAAACTTTGCACATCGATCAATTTAATTGGTTTCTTTTAAATCAGCATTTAATATTTCATATGGAGTTAAACTTTAGAAATTAAAGTACTGCAAAATTTAATATCCAAGTGTTTCTTTTATACATTATTAATCAACTTTTTTAAATATTTGTGAAATTCTTTTAAACCTGCATATTTTATTAAAAATTTAGAAGTTAATTGGCTTTAAACATTCACAAACATTCAATAATGAGGTTCTTTTTTTCTAGTTACTGTTTCATATTTAAATGAGTTAGAAGTAGTAGAATATTAAAGTATTCGGCCGAACCGAATATTCAGTTTGTCTGCCGAATAGGCAGTATACCGAATAGCAACCGAATATTTGGTGCATCCCTAGTTTCTGAGAAGTGTTAACACTGCATCGCTATGTGTGAGTGGACGGGAAGCTTACAAATAATTAATCACTACCAAGCATCAAATGCTTTATACTCATATCAGAGAATGGCATCATAATATTGAAATCTAGCAACTTAATCCGGTACTTACGTATTATCCCGGCAGTCATTCCCGCCAAACTGTTTTTTTTGTCAAATGAGTTGCCAAACTGTTGCCAATCGTATTAAAAACCATTAATAATTTCATGTGCCCGTCAATTATTTCGGCAAAAAATCGCTTGTCTTGGCGGACCGCCGGGATAATACGTAAGAACCCTTAATCCTTTTAAGCACAAACATTTTCACATCAATATAGAAGACCAACTGGATAGAATGCTAAAAAAATGTAGCTGTTGCCATCGATCCATTTAACTACTAACAATATGGCAGTCAATCCAATTGCCAAATCGTCGATCAATTGCCCCACACAGCCAGCTGTGTCAGAAAACTTCTTTAGGTAGATAAATGGATTGATAGCAACAGCTTCACTTTTTGGGTGTTGGGACTATTTAACAATATTTTTTTGTGACAAGCAGCAAAAGTGTTGAAATAAGGTGGTTTCGCAGCACAACCACTACACATCAAAGGTTAACAAATATCAGCAAACATATGTTTAGTAAACATTTTCTGATTAAGGCTGTAATTACATCAAAGGGTGGCACCACCAAATACTATGATTATTTTCATAAGATTTTTATTCAATGTAAATATTACTTTTACTCAAAAAATAAGATATATCTCTACATAATATGTTATTTTAAGACATAAGCAAAATACCGTATTTACCCACGTATAAATCGAGAAATTTTGAACAAAAAAAAGGCTTTAAAGTGTGTGTGTGGGGAGGGGGTGTTGACTTATACGAGGGTCCCTAATTTTTGATTTTTTTTTTTTAATCAGAAGTGAAAAAGACCCTTTTAAAAGACAGTTGTTCTCTTCCAGTATTCCATAGCACAATAACGTCATTTAAGGTTGATTTTGAAACCAGGAAGAATGTAAGATTGAAAATATGCATCATCATGTTGTTGTTGTTGTTGTTGTGGGATTATGGTCAATTAGCTACCCGGGCTCTAGGCCGAAGGGTAGGCCCCCGTGGAGATCTTTCTAAGGGATCCTAACCCAATACGTGTATCATGGTGAGCCAATAACGACAAAGGAATTTTGTGAATTGTTTGACGAGTCCGATACTGAATCGGATCTTGAATCAGCTTAACTTTGTATATTAGTACTTTGCCATTTTATTATTATTCATTATTATCAGTTTAATTTTGTATACTACTTTTGCATATTATTAAATTTATTATTGTACATTTAGTATTTTCTTTTTTTCAGATGATTTTGAATAAATGTATTTAAAAAAAAATTAGAGTTTCTTGATCAGGAAAGTGGTGGGTCGGCTTATATGAGGGACTCTAATTAATAAAAAATACAAAAATATGAGTACTGTTCCCAAAAATTTGACCACCTATTGTAAATACAATGCTTCTTCCCCCCCCCCCCACCGATTCAAAAAATATTGGGACCGATATGACCTTAATCTGCATAGGCATTGATGTCCATGTTGTTTAACAAAGGTTCTCATCCTTACAAAAAATTCTGAAAATTCAACAAAAATTTTCTTTTACTAACATTGGTTTTAATTTTACAATATGATGCATATTAATGTCTACTTATAACAAAACATCAAACATTTAACACAAGAATTTTTAGCAATAAATACATTGATCCTCTCTCACAAAAATCTGTTTTATGGTACAAACTACTTACATATGATTTGCCTTTCTGCCCATCTGTAATGGCTTTTGCTTGATGAGGAATGACAGATTGTGGATTTGAAAGAACCCCCAGCTGACTAATGACAACAGTTTGGTTGGAAGTTGTTGCAGGTATGAAACTTGATTGACCCTGTATAACAGCAGTGGACTTAGACGTAGCAGCCAGCATTTGACCTTGAACACAAGCTTTTGCTGCTGGAGCCAGCTGATTAGCAGTAGGAATAATGCTTTGAGCACCAAAATTTCCAACCTAGAATAGATTTGTATTCATGCAGTCAGTCATAGTGGATACATGGGTATTTCTCAAAACAAATCTCATAATTCAGGGTGGCAAGAAAAAAACGTACACATTTCTGCAATTTTTTCCCCCCATCCTCCTATTTTTCATATAGTTAGTTAATGCATATCCATATATTATAAGCTCTTTAATCTATTTCCCCTTTTAACTGCACTGCATGAAATGTTTTTGAAATAGAAATCACCATATAATAGATATTATAGTTATTACTTCCTTGTACGTAGTATAAGGAAGTAATGTGATCCCGAAAAATTTTGGGGGCCAAATTTCGACATAAAAACCGATTTTGACTACCTCTAAATTGAATTTTAAAATTTTTTTCGATACATCTCATCGTAGGCTAGCATGCACGATCATATGAACGCGTCTGCAACTCATTTTGACCAGTGGCGAGTCTACTGTGGCCAGTTTTTCCATGCCGTCTGTACGTACGTACGTACGTATGTACGTACATACGTACGTACGTGCGTACGTACGTACGTATGTATGTAACTCGCATATCTCAAAAACTATTGGTCGTAGAATGTTGAGATTTGATATTTAGGATTGTTCTATGATCTAGTTGTGCACCTCCCCTTTTGGTGGCAATCGAATGGATAGTTTATGTACAGGACCGCCCAAAAGATTCGAAATACATTACGCTCTATGGGCCGAAATTCATTAAACTCGCCTAACTCAAAAGCTATTAGGCGTAGAATGTCGAAACTTCATATTTTGGATAGTTGTAACATCTAGTTGTGCACCTCCCCTTTTGGTTCCATTCGACTGGATAGTTTATCTACAGGACTGCCCAAAACATTCGAAATACATTACACTCAATAGGCCGAAATTCATTAAACTCGCATATCTCAAAAACTGTTAGGCGTTAAATGTTGAAACTTTATATTTAGGATTGTTGTAACATCTAGTTGTGCACCTCCCCTTTCGGTTCCATTCGACTGAATAGTTTATCTACAGGACCGCCCAAAAGATTCGTAATACATTACGCTCTATGGGCCGAAATTCATCAAAGCGTTTTTTAGAGGTATTGGGCTATTTCAAACGACTCAGAAGTGATATATGCTGTAAAGAGTTAGAAAATGAATTTCTCCATTAATAAAAGTGTCTTTATCATTTATAGTTCTGCTACAGGAACACCCAAAAGATTTTCAATACATTACGGTCAATAGCAATTTTAGGGGCATTCATCCATTTCAAGCACAATACCGTCCTACCACATAAGTTAGGTAATGGTCCGACCACGGTCACGTGCCTCCCTCAAGAACTATGCCAAAAGTCGCCAAGCTTGGCGACTTTTGGTGTACGTGTGTGCATATTTAACTCTCAAATCTCAAAAACTATTATGAAATTTCATATATAAGAATGTTGTAACATCTAGTTGTGCATCTCGATTTTTGGTTCCAATCTACTGGAGAGTTTATTTACAGGACCACCGAAAAGAATTTCAGTACCTTAATGTCTATGGACATCTTCATTATAATACAACTGTAGACAGTCATTGTTTGGTACATGCCCAAAATCTCGCCGTCTGTCCTCGACCTTGGCGAGTTTTGGCGAAATATCGCCAAATTTGGCGATAGTCAGTCATTTCGTCCATGCCCAAAGTATCGCCATTTGTCATCGTTCTTGGCGAGTTTTGGCGAAATATCGCCAAATTTGGCGATAATCTGTCATTGTTTGGTTTATGCTTAAAATCTCGCGAAATGTCGTCGACATTGACGAGTTTCGCCGAAATATCGCCAAATTTGGCGCCAAAAATTATTTCCTATTTTGTATAACTCTAAAACTTTAACCCGTAGATTTTTTAACTTTGTATTTAGAACTATTGTAATATCTAACTGTTTTCAATATCTTTTTTGACAGCAATCGACTGGGAATTTATTTACATGGTGAGCCAAATGACTTTGAATACATTGAGGTTTATAGATGCATTCAATTCATTGAAAGTCTGTGGTCAATGACTACTTTGGCTATCCCCAAAATCTCGCAGACTATCTCAAGTTTGTCGGCTTTTGGTGAAATATTGCCAAATAAAGTGTCAGAAGGAAATCTTTCAAATTGAACTCAGCTTGGCGATATCGAAATATTTGGCTAGAAATCGCTAAACCTTACTATTATTGATATTTTATCTCTTTCAAACAAATAAATTTAGAGGAAGTGCGTCGAAAATAACTTTGATCTAATGGACGTGCAAGGAAGTCATGTGTTGGACACATCAGATTTTTTTTTAGTAGCAGGACTGTGCTCATTACAAAGCTACTTGAGCCAGTTCTGGCAAGCTAAAGTATTAGCATCTCAGTTATGGGGAAATTAAAACATTATTTTATATTTATTCAAGAAATCATGGATATATGGATTAAATAATGTGAGCATCTATACACATACAAGGCAATGTTGTCTAACATATACTAAAAAACAACTGGGCCAATTTGTGTACCATTTCCTGCAAAATGGTCTGCATTGTCTGGAGACTTAACATTATTAACAGACTGAGGATTATATGCAATCACAAATTTGCATATTTCAGGTGTTTTTGATGATTTTGCATAAACTGACGCATTTTCTCTGTTGGATGCATATTTCAATCTCTTTAGCTTTCAATTTGTAACTTTTTTTACCTTCCTTTCAGTATTTTTTTTTCTTTCTTTAACTCTTTAAGTCCCACGTTTTGAAAAATTTATACAACCTCAGGTTCCCAGCAAAATAGCATATATGCTTTCAATTTTTTTCATGTGTATTTGCAACAATTAAGACAGCTTATATATTAAAATTTCAGAAATGGCTAGAATGAAAGAAAGCATGCCAACTCTGATGAATACGTCGATTTTGGATTATGGACAAGACCTAACTCTATAAAAGATGTAGTTAATGCTTTGGGCAGCATCAATTCTTTTTTTTTTTTTCTTTGCGGAAGAAATGCTTAGAGATATGTCCATCTGAAAAGGTCTATCAATAATCGAAATTTATTCCTTCTTAACATCAGACATCACAAAATCAGAATATCAAAATCTGCTTCTGAGTGGCGTAATGAGTCAAGTTGTAAAAGTACAGGAATGCGTTGGTAAGATTCTAGAGTCATTAGGAGAAGAAATGTGAGAAACTGAATTTTATTTAAAATCAAAATTCAGGATTTTCTGCAGTGAATAAAATAAATAATTTTATTAATGGTGAGGGGAGTGAATTACCAGAAATGTAGAACCCTCCAAAGCAAAATGTTATAAGTACTGTCCAGTAACATTCGTTGATGTTGAAAGAGCAGTTTCAGCATATAAAATGATTTTAGATGATAAAAGACGAAGCCTTACTGCTGAAAATTTCGAAACACTTAGCTGTGTATTGCAACAGAAATTACTGAAAGCAGTTTAATTCATATTTCATATCACTAAGATTGTGAATAAAAATTTCTCATTCTGTCTTTCATGATGTGTTGAAGTTTCAAAGAGAAAAAAATGTGTCATAATTGCAAGGTAAGTTATAGAAAATACTTTTACAAATAAATATGTTATTTTCTGTGAATATTTTTTCAGTTATTTGGTGCTTATTTTTAGATTTTTAGTGCATATTTTTAGATTTTTAATGCATATTTTTAGATTTTTTATGCATATTTTATCACTTTTTAAGTGCATATAATCCACAGTCTAATTATTAAAATCCTCAATTCGGCCAACAGGCAGAAAGTTAGGAGTATATTAATATATAGAAAAAACCACAACACAGTATTTTGAGTTTCAGTCAGTGATCATTTTCATTCATGACTTTGACAGGGGAACAGTTTGCTCTCCCTGAACTCTAATTGACCACCTATTGTAAATACAATAATTGTGAACTAGTTTTGGCACAGATGTAGTAGCATACACACTGAGTTATATAGTACAGTTGAACGCCAGAAATCCGCCAACCTAAAATCCGCAAACGTCCGAAATCCGCACATCTTCTCTGATATAAATAATGAAATTCGCAGTATTCCACCAATGAAGAAATTGTTGAAAAGTTTCCTGAATCCAGATAAATATGATTCTGATGATGATCTGAAACTTGGATAATAATAATAATAAAATCCATTTGATAAAAGTTGAAAGTTAAGAAAAGAATACCCTAAATTTTTACAACAGCTAGGTTCTATAACAAAACAAAAATTAATCATAATTCTGTTTAAATATTCTGATGAAAATATGCAGTTTAAACAGTTATTGTTTAAACTGCATATTTAAACAGTTATACAATTTGCAAAATTAAATAAATAAAAGAAACAAAGTAGAAAAAAAATATTTTAAAACAAATCACCGTAGAACAAACATGTTTTCAAAATTAGAGAAAGGAAATTTTGAAACCATTTGCTTTGTTAGTCTTCATGTAATTTCTTTTTTCTCCTGTGCTTTTGTATTTAAAGTGAAAATATAAATGAAATACTTTTGACTGTGTTTTTATTTCATTGTAATTGTATTCTCCTTTTCTTAAGTCTGAAATGTAATAGGATTTATCTTTTATGGCCTGAAATCTGCAAAATCCTAAAATCCACACAAGCCTTGGTCCCAAACTGTGCGGATTTCTGGCTCTCTACTGTATAAGCCTATGAAATAAAAGTTTCCCTACCTCTAAATCGTAGAGCCCTTCCACTAATGTACCTATATCGCACATACTTCTAAAAACATTGTTTTGGATATGAGGGAAGAGGACTATTTTTTTAAACTGAAATCAAACTGTAATAGACATAGTGTTGGAGGGGGAGCGTATACTCCCACAAATTTGTTAACAAAACCATTTGTTTTAAAGTTTTTTTTTTCAAAATTTTGCTTTTCATCCACTTGCATCAAAAGGAATATGAAAAGAAGGTCTTTATTGTCAAATTTCATTGGTATCAGACCAATAAAGTTGAGCATGTGCGTATGGCTCTGGTGACAGTGACCTGGAAATTTGAGCATATGTATACACTCCAGTGATATTGACCAAGAAAACTGAGCATATATATATCTTAATGAAAATGCGTTAAATATGTTATGTACTTATCTTCCCCCTTCTACACACACACACACATAAAATGTCATGCTACTCTTTTACAAACTATTATTTTCACAAGGATTAAATTATATTTGCTTTTCTTTTTTTTTAACCCGTAAGCAGGCGCGTCTATTTTTGTAACTTAGGCACTCGCGTGGGGTAAATCTTACCTCATTTTGTCTTCTTTATATTTTTGACTAAAAACATTTGAAAAACAAATTTGTGGACTTATAACGTAAAATACATCAGTTCTATCACGTTTCATGGTAGAAAACCGTGCTTTTCTATTTATTTAGAATTTTTCTAGCTGTTCCTTTAAATATCAAGCTTTCTGAGAAGAAAATTTCATAGGATATGCTTTATACCTGAAAACACTAATTACTTTATTAATATGATATTAATTACACCTAATAGCCTTTTGTCAGTACATACCAGTAGTGTAACATCCATTTACATCTAATTTACATTTAGTTTATATTTAGTTTACGTTAACAACGTAATGAAACGTTGTTAGTCGCACGGGAGTATTTAATCCCAAAGTGGAATTTTCTTCCCTTCCGGGTAACAAAGAAACTGCATTTTTTTACCCACCCAAACTAGACCTTGACCTTGAAAGGTACAAGACGGGGCAAACTTGTTCTCAAAAAATTTCTCACATTTTACGATGAAAAAATGTCGCTGGGGTGAAATTTACCCCAGCACACGTGCTTACGGGTTAATTGGAAAATTGCATACAGTAGATGTACCACAAAGTAATGTAGTTTTTTCATAAGTCAATATTTCACTTAGTCTACAAAAGCTAATGATGCAAAATTTGGCATGTATGTAAGTTTTTTAACATAGGTGCTAAATTAGATAGCATTTTCTAAAATTTATAACCTGTGGGGTTAGGGGGGGACGAAACACTTTTTTTCACATAACTCTTTCTCTATGCGAGAAAAAAAAGAAAGAAAGAAGAGAAAAGAAAAGATATCGACAGAATGCTTAAAAAACAACACTTGTGAATACCTAAAAATCAATTTTGGAACATTTTGAAATTCATCTTCCAAGAAGAACAGACAGCCACCATTCTCTTTTTTTAAACACTTAAAAAAAAGTGAAATTATAAAATTCTTTCTTTAACCCTCTAAGCATCTTGGAAATCGGCAAATAATGTAAAGTTGTTTTCATGGTAAAATTTCAATTATTAAAAAATAAGCTCCTAAATTGTTTACAAGCTTTAACATAAAAAAATTTTTAATGACACCTCAGTGTTATAAATAATTTAAATTATAGATGCATAGCAGTGAAAACTGGAATAAAGTGAATGGGATTTTATGTCACAACTGCTTGGAGGGTTAAAATGTAAAAAAAAAAAAAAAAAAAAAAAAAAAAAAATGAGCATTATGTTTAAGTACAGATTGTTGGTAATTAAAAACTTGTTGAAAATTTATTTGTTTAAATTTAATGTAAAAAAAATGACATTAATTTCTGGTACACCTAATAAATGCAGGCAGATATTTTTGAAAATTTATAAATGTTTGAAAAACTAAAACTGAAGAAAAACATAGATTTAAAGTATAAATACAGTGAAACACCATTTATACATTTCTCATTTATACGTTTTTATCATGGTCCTGGTGAAATCCATTGGATTTTAATGTTAAATAATTTCATTTATACATTTTTTCTGAAATTGAAAACTTCATTCATATGTTTTTTTTAGAAATGAAGAGGAGAGAAACTGTTCGATGGAAATTTTCAACAAGCTTTGACAGGTTTCAGTTTTATGCAAGAATATCTAATATCCGGCAATTTAAATGATAATGTTAAACAGGCACTTTTAACTATGTACAATGAATTTTTTTCTGTGCATTCCCACAAAGCCATACAGCTGAAAATTATAAAATATTTTGTACATGCGGAATGACTATGAATACAAGTACTAGCTGTACATTAAATTCAGAATAAAACTTAGTATTACATACCTATTGTGTATTTTATTTTCATGCAGTAATTTAAGATGCAGTATTTTAATTTAAACCTGGCTCTTTATCGTTTGCTATTACGAAAATGCACGTACGTTTGAGAATTTTGTTTACATACATTTTTTCTCATTTATACATCCCCCCCCCTTAGTCCCTTGAAAAACACGCAAACGGTGCTTCACTGTATAATTTTTTTTTTTTTTGAGGGGGGGGGGTATCTAAGATTGTGAAAATAAGTCTCATTCTTGTACAAAGAATGCATAAAACTTGAGTTATCAAAAAACAGGTAAAAGGGTTGTTTTGCAATATAAAACAGATGTCCTACAGTGGACTGAAACAGGAATCATGGAATGGCCAAACCATATTGGTAGGTGGTCTCATAAACCTGAAAACAGTTTGTCCTGAACAGCTTGTGATTACTTAGACTGTGAGTTACCAGTTAAATAAAGTGATTGCGCTTTTTTGCAACAAAATATTTGTTTTGTTGTAGCACACTTTGACAGTATGAATACTGGATAGTTTCTTCATACCTATTTTTTTTTTTTTTTTTTTTTCAATTTGAATGTTTTATGACTAATTATTCAGTATCATTTCATTAATAAAACATGTCACCCCCCCCACCACACACACACTAAAAAAATACTAAGAGAAGCAGTCATCTTAGATGAAGGCATGGACATCATAGACAGCATTGATTGACTGATTTTATGTTGCTACCCAACACTTTCCAATTAGACTTTAAAAGTGTCTGGTTTTAAGTAAAAAGATATCCCAAGAATGCTTCAGCCTAACAGCAAGGCAAAACTGCAGAGTATAATGGCTCATATGTATTTTGCAGTTATACGGCACTTACTCGAGGGTGAATATTATGTGATCAATAACCTTAAATGCATGTTTTACACAAGTGCTTGTGCCACTATTGGTCGGTTATAGATCTTGTGCTTGTAATTGCCATGTGCACATGTATGCAGTTAATTTCTCTTATTAAACTAAAATAATAGTTTATCAGCCCCTGTTTACACTATTACTTTAAGAAAAAATTAAGAATATTATCAAATTAGAATATCAAGTACAGGCATTTTAAATTATACAGAAAAAACACAGTAATTAGAAAATTAAATAAAAAGTAACAGCCAATTAACCTAAGAACACTACTAAAAACAAAACAGGAAATGAAGAAAACATATTACTGCCAGATATCTCTTTAAAATTCTGGCTGGATACTTATTATCTAACCAAACTGATATCCACTGCAATCCTAGAAACTAATTTTTTTTTTATAAATTTCAGTTAACATAAATAATGCAAAAGAACAACCACTTTCAAAGTACAGATAAATACAGTTTGTAAAGCATTAAAATTTTATTTATTTATGAAAGTCAATAAATTTAATAAAACATACTATGCACATTTTTAAGAATGGAAAAGTGGAAACTGATAAATAATTTTTTAATTACTACTTTTTGTACTTGCAGTTGCACTGTAAATAGTGGGAACTGCTGTTTAGCTTTTCAATACAAGTTAAGCTCAGCAAGACAAAATTTGATAATTGATTTCGAACAAGATGCAATTTTTGGATTACAATTTGAATAAAATTTGCTGATGACACTGATATTTCTGCTTGAACCCCAGAATCACATAGGCAGGTTTCCCTTTCCTTGGAGGTTGAAGCAGGTAGGATACATGTTATCCGATATACAACAGATAATTATCTGGACTACAAAGATATTTAAAATATAATTTTGTCAAAAAAAAAAAAAAAAAAAAAAAATTACTCATTTACAAAATTTTGATCAGGTTAATTCTTACACACACTGCTGAAACTTTGGCAACAACTGAAAAAGACAGAGATTTGCTACATATGAAAGAAGAATTTTAAGAAGCATATTTGATGGAATGAAATGCAATAACTAATGGAGAAGAGGAACCAACTCAGAAATTTACAAAAAAATTGAAAGAGCCAGATATGATCAAATTTATAGCAATACAGAAGATTGATTGGGAAAGGCACTCAATAAGATTGGTTGAGCCACTAAAGAAATCTTTTTGGCTAAACCATTAGGCACCCACAAAAGTAGGGTTGTTATGATTTTGCCCAACCCGAAAAAACCCGGGTGGGTTTTTTCGAAAAAGCCCACTTGAAAAAACCCAACTAGGTTTTTGCAAAATTTCAACTTTAATTATGTAGATAATCCATCTCTTAATATCAGTACACCACTTGTAAAGTTTATAAACAGCTTTTTACCTTCCCCCACACCACCACTACCTAAAGAAAAAAATTTAGAAAGACTTCACATAGGCATAAAAACATTTTAGAGTAAATTTTTATGCCTATCTGTATTAAAATGAATGCAGACTTTTTAACCATAAAAAATCATTAGTTTAAAAAGTTCTAATTAAGCACTAGTATATCACTGTTAAAATTATTACTAATAGTCAATATATCTAAGAGAAAACCATGATTGGGGTTGCTATTGTTATCGATTTATACATTTTTTCATGGATGATTCGTAATTGTAATTAGTTATTACTATTAATTTAACCGTTTTTTTATTTATAATTGATTTTTGTAATCAATTAGTTGTTTTAGTAGTATTTAGTAATAAGCAAATTTTTTAAAAAATATTATGAAACCCTATTACTTCTGAAAAAACCCTGATAAGACCCAAAAAAAAACAGATGAAACCCGAAAAACCCTGATAAAACCCCAAAAGCCCTGAAAAAACCCACTGGGTTGGGTTTTTTCAGTATATGCTTACTGAAAAAACTTGGTTTTTTAGCAACCCTGCACAAAAAGGAGACCAAAATTTAGGTGGACTGACTGTCTGGACTTGAAATCTAACTAAATCTAAGATTTGAAATCTAAAAAGGACAGAAACTGGAAAACTTTAATCAAGAACAGGATGGCACAGAATGGAATTTCAAGGAAGACTAGGGCCCATTTGGGGCTGTCATGCTAGGAGAACTTTAATAAAATCAATAACTTAATAATTTTTTTTTTAAAGTGGCTTACAGATTGCATTGGAGCAGCAGATATAAGAGTAGGAGCTGATTTATTTTCCACAGCCTTTCCTTGCAGCTGAAGGCTGATACCGGCTGGCGCTCCAGCAATGCCTTGTATTGCAGGCTGGAGTGTGAGATTTCCTGGGAGGAACATATGTTGCTGGTGGGGAGTGTACAAATGCTGTACATATTGATTTTGAAGAGGCTGCTGAATAACTTGAACCTAAAAAACATAGCATTTTATTAATAATTTTTTTTAAACAAAAAATATTTCTTTATGCATATTCTGAAACTAAAGTACACATTTGTTAATGCACAGTATAACTGGCTTGTGTTGGCAAATTTTGCTCAACAAAAGTTGTCAAATTTAATATTTAAAAAAAATAGCTAACATGTTTTTAAAATTAAACTTTACAGTGAAATACATTTAACATGAAAATGCTTAACATTAAAAATTAGTTTTCGTGAAATTATATAGAAGTCTGGACAGTACACTATGCAATTTAATAAGAATCTTTTAGCACACACACACACACACACAAAAAAAAAAAAAAAAAAAAAAAATTCAGTCACTCAATTTTGTCTTAAACATTTCTCATTGTATTAAATATTCAGAACATTTTATTTTAAACTAGAGGATGAATATTCGAAATATATATATATATATATATATATTTCTCCTCTAATTGTTTATATATTATGAAGTGGCACACTGGGCTTTAATGGTGGGTTATTTTACTCCAATATGTGTTTAAGTATATATTGTATATATGGTAAAGGAGGGAGGGGTTGCTGGTAATTACATAAAATTATTTAACACAGTAATTCCACAGTACTCATTTAGGCAATTAAATTAAATAAGTATGAAACTGCATGGTTACAAAAAACATAACAATTATTAATAAACAGAAAAATTATAGGAGCTATTTGAATTTTTATAAGCTCCCTTATATAATGAACAAACAGTTCATGAATAATATCAATATTATTTAACTTATTAAAAGATGAAGAAAATATATTTGTTTTTACATATCTAATCATTATTGATAACATTCTCTCTAATTACAGCAAAAGTTGGCCTGAAACAATGTTGAAATGAAACCCCCAAAGGGGAAATATAACAAATTATAACAGTATTAACTCTGAACATCCAAGAGAAGATATATTCTGAATTTTTAATAAGAAATATACCTTATAATTACCTTGTTTCAATTTTTAGGAGTGAGTTTTTAAAAAGTTCCTAAAAGTTCATTTAATTGCTTAAAATTTACAATAGTATTTCATAATAAGGTAATGCCTTTTGATATATTTGAAGTACACTAAAAATATAGAATAGTTTATATGAAAGGTGTAGCTATGCAAAACTGAAATTCTCTAATTAGAAGTTAGTTTTTAGAAAAATGATAGAAGAAAAAAAACTTGTAAAACATTATAGTGGCACATTTTATACATATTTGTTGTCATTACAACTACTTGAGCAGTCTTAAACTTGTAATAATTCTGGTAAAGCCAGAATTTAAATATGGGAAATGTAAGTTTTGTGCACAAACAGAGAATTTACAAGTTTTGCATCTACACCCTTCATATAGAATTCTGATAAATCCTATCCTTATAATCAGCCATCAATATTTTCTCATTTTGCCTTTACATTTGACCAAATTGAATATATAGCTATACATATGGTTAAATTAAATAAGGCATACATGGGGCAGTGGTGAAGCAGCTACAGATGGCTGAACAGCTACATTTTGGGGAGGAGTATGTGAAGCACCAG
Organism: Cheiracanthium punctorium; assembly: GCA_038373885.1. NCBI lineage: Eukaryota > Metazoa > Arthropoda > Arachnida > Araneae > Cheiracanthiidae > Cheiracanthium > Cheiracanthium punctorium. The sequence goes on from JAWZYV010004922.1 coordinate 86,238, forward strand.
ATTGAGCCAGCATGACTGTGCCGGCAGATACGGGAGTTCCGGTACCAGACCGGTTAGGAGGAGCTACAGATACTGAAGCTACAAATGGCACAGTGGCAATGCCATAAGATGCTGCAGATTCACATGGAACACTAGCTGATGCGGACTGAGTCTGACACTGGACTTCTACATCTTCAGATCCCATGCTCATGGTGGTAGCTCCGTGCTCCAAGCTTTAAGATAAATAAAACATTATATTGGTTGTGTCATCATAATACTAATAAATCACAGCAAAGCTATCAATGATAAAAGAGAAGAATAATTCAGTTGATTTTTTTTTTCAAGGATGTACTGATCTACAGTGGTTGCCCGGATGCACCAGACCGCATACAGAGTGTTAATAAAATACACTCTTTTGAAGCTATCTAGTCAAAACCAGTCAAAACCAGTCATTAGAAAATTGCAAAGTTTTGTGGATTACTTAATAAAAATATAAGAATTTATTCCAGTGAAAAAAAAAATACCATACATACTTAGAGATTAAAAAAACATTTAAGTAGTCTTCTGTTGAAACAACTATGGCATATACAGTAGAAGATCCGAAATCTGCACAGCTTGGTTAAAGACCTTGTGTAAATTTTTTAATTTTGTGGATTTTGCATCATGACAGGAAAATTATTTCCTTCTACCCCCCACTCAGATAATAATAAAATATAGTAAAAAAACAAGAGAAGCATTTCATATTAAAATCAGAATCATAATAAAAATACAGAGGAATAATACATACAAAATTATAAGATTATGTATTAAATATTTAAACACTTTAAACATTTGTTAACAGTAATTTAACAGTTTGGGACATTCTATTATAGTTTTAGATTTTTTTTTTTTTTTTTTTTTTTTTGTATACTGCAGGGTTTCTACAGATTTCACAGCTTGTGCTTCCCTGACATCTATCATGCTCTTCCCTGACTTTTTATCTAGCGCACTTTCCTGAATTTTGCATTTCTATTTTTAATATTACATCCTTTAATTAATAACTTTTAATATATTTTGCCCCTTTTTTACAAATAGTAATAATAATAAAATCAATATACACAAAAATATTATTTAACATCACTGCATTCTAACAAAAAACATGTTTGATAATTTAGGATAAAATTAAGAATATTTCAACTGAACAAGATATGTTAATAAAGGACACATTTTAAAATTATTTATAAGGTTAAATAACAAAATGAAAATAAAACAATTTCTACAATTAGGTTCAAACAGGAAGTATTTTCTTGATTTTGCCGCAAAATTCAAATATTCTTGGATTTCCCTGACCTTTCTTCAATTTCTTCAAATTTCCCTGACTTTTTTCCCAAATCCCTGACGAAAACTCATTTCCCTGACTTTCCAGGTCTGTAGAAACCCTGAACTGCCATTATTTTTTGTTCAGCTTTGCAACTCTACAAATCTGAGATATTTCTCTCAGGGACAAACCTGCAGCAAAAGTTATTTTATCAATCTTTTGTCATCCTCAGAGTTGTTACTGTATCAGAGTCTGAATCTTGTGACTGTAATTCAGTATCAGTTTTATGACTGTTAGTCATCTGAAGGTTATTAATACTACTATCATAGTTCACAAATTCTAAAATACCATTTTCTTCAAGTGGGAATTGCTTATTTAATTTTACTCTGTGGTTATATTACAGTTTTCTGAACTTGTAGCTGGCAGGGCAGATTTCATTGTTTACACTAAACAGACATTTTAGATCCTTGCAAATTTCAGATCGGCGGATTTGGGGTCTTCTACTGTATTAACAGAGGATTACTTATCTTTAAATAAATTATACAGTGCCAGTCGAAAAATGATGAATAGAACAAACACTCTAAATTTAATACAAATGAAATATTTATTAAGATGTTATATTGTGCTTTTATCTATATTATTAAAACACAAATTGTCTGTTTTTAAAAATCACTATTTAATGTTGCCATTACATAACTAAATCAATTAAAAAATAAATGATTTAAATAAAATAAATAATTTAAAATGAAAGCAATTCATGCAGAATCTGAACTGTTTAGTTTAAATATTTATATCCTCTATAGTTCAGCAGAAGAAAATTGTTTAGTTATTTTAATCTCATGGAACATGTTGAACTATGTAATCTTGAAAAGCTATTCAGAACTGCACAAATTGTGAATTTACCTTGATACAGGATTAAGTACTTATGTACTATTCTGGCAGTCCGCCACTACAAGTGATTTTTCGCTCAGATAAATGCCAGACACATGAAACTATTGATGGTTTAGAATACGATTGGCAACAGTTTGCCAGCACATTTGACGAAACAATAGTTTGGTGGGAATGACTGCCGGGATAATATGTGAGTACCTAGGATTGTAATGATTTTCACCAACCTGAATAAACCCAGGAAGTTAAAAAAAAAAAAAATTAAAACCAACTGTTTTATTTTATTTTTTTCAAAATATGAACTTTAATTTCATGGGCTAAACACATATCTTAATATCAGTACGCCACTTGTAAAATTTATATAAACACCAATTCTATAGAATTACCTATAGAACTCTTTATAGAATTCTATAAAAGAATTTCGTATGGGTAATCAGAACAGTGTAACAAAATATTTTTTAATAACCAGAATCTGAGAAAAACAGTGTTTCTTTTTCTTTCTTCAAATATGGAATTTGAAAATGTTTACTGATTCTCAAAATTCTAGCAATTAAAAATAATTAAATGAATCGCTGTGTGTATGTCGATATACATGTCATACTGTCCCATGCAATTCGTTTTAACTCAGTTGTTATCAGGGCAAAATTAAACAACGGGGGAAAATAAAATAAACTTATGCTATCAGAAAATTTTAAAATTTCAAATATATAAAATCGGTATGCAAATAAATATTTTGCAGCTATATATACAACGGAGAGAAATGAGTTTTCAGAACTAAAACTCCAAACAAAAAATTATTTAGAATACAAATAAGATATATTTTGACAATCATTGACAGACCTCAAATAAATTATGTGTTAATATAATGAAGAAACTATTTTACAAATGAAAAAGAAAAATGATATTCCAAATCATTAGACTTACTAACCGAGATGGAAACAGAAGCCATCACACTTAAGAGAAGAACAAGCTAAGTGTATAATAATTATAATTAGACGCGAGACGCCATCATGAAAACGGTATTAGAAGTAAAGGTAAAGTATTTTAAACAAAAGTAAAAGGCAGACAGTATTTATATATTAAAATTAAAAATGTATAAAAAAATGAAGTCTTTTAAAAAGACTATTAACAGAAAACTGGAAAATTAATTGTCATATCTACTGTTACTATCAACATTTCCCCCAGCCTAGCAGCCGAATCAAATATTGAGTTGAGTTGATCTAAATCATTAGTTTCACATTCGATACGTCAGAAATAAGCCTTTGCATCTTTAAAAGAATCTTGAAGTGGCATCAGTTTCAATAAATAATAATAATAATAATAAAAAGAGAGAAAATCTGATACACTTTCAGATTTAAAATGCACACTAAAGTGCTAGTGCTATATATTAAAAGCGTATCATAATCCATGCGACTTCACTATTTTCTTTCTTTATTCCATTAAGTTGGAAAGTGGATCATCATTCAGAGTGGGCCGTATTTTTCTCCCTTTAATCTATCTTGAAATCGCCTACTAAAACTGTTTTACAATCTTCGCCAAGCATATTCCAACTGTACTTCACCGCTTTAAATACTATTTGGAAAGTGTATCGTAATCCATAAGTGTGCCGTGTCTGTATTTCTTGGGTTGATTTCTACTTTAACGCCCCGACTCTCGCCAAGATGGCGATAATTAAACATATGCAATCTGTTTAATTGTTGCCACGACGATATTTTGCATTTATGTGACAACCTTAATATAGAATTAAAATGGCGATTTTTAACAACATGTAAGTACAGCATTCCTCCATTACTATTTATATAATCTTAGCTGCCAATTAATGTAGTTTTAAGAATTAGGTGTCTTCAAATCCCTCAACTAGTGCGTTTATAGCTACTTTGTTTGCATTAGTTTTCATCTAGTTCTTTTGGGAGCCAGGCCCGTAGCTATCTCGTTTTTATAAGGGGGGGGGGTGTCAAATTTTTCAAGGGGGCTTTCAGATATACACACGTACACATATATATAAACACATGCATATATGTGTATATATATATAATATCAGAAACAATTCAGTAGATACAGAGATGCCCATAGAGCGTAATATATTAGAATTATTTTGAGTGTTCCAGTAAAAGAACTATTTGTGTGTGAATTTTAGCTTATGTCACTCAGCAGGGGCGGATCCAGAAATTACTTAAGGAGGGGGGCGATTTTGTACCTGAAACAGGGGGGGTAGAATGCGCAAAATCATTTTATAATTAATTAATATAATCAATTATACCAATTAATGTATTTAATTATTTTATTGATAAAATCTGTATATGAGCGATGATTAAAAAGGACAGGGAGTAGTAAAATACACCCCTTAGAAAAAGGCAATACACCCCTTAGAAAAAGGCTACAGATTTTCATTATACTTTCGTAATATATTTTAACAGATTATAACAGACTTTTGGACTTCGCCCAGGAGGGGGCGATCGCCCCCACCGCCCTCCCCTTGGATCCGCGCCTGTTACTCAGGACAAGGTAGATTTCTAATAGTGACAAAATTTTTAGACTCGATTCAGTGGTTACAGAGATGGCAATCAAGAATAATGTAATTCTTATGAGTGTCCCTGTAAAATAGTGATATGTCCTAGAAAAGTAGCCTATATTACTCAAGAATAGTGTAGCTTTTTGTCAGCGAAAATGTTTTAGAATCGGTTCAGTCATTACAGAGATATAAATGGAGCTTTATGTAATTCTTATGAGTGTCCCTGTAAAAGAACTATTTATGATGTATGCATAAAAGGTAGCCTATAATACTCAGAAATAGTGTAACTTTCAATCACTGAAAAAAGTTTAAGAATCCGTCTAGTAGTTATAGAGATACCCACAGAGCATGATGAATTAAAATTATTTTAAGTGTCCCTGTAAAAGAGCTGTATTTATGTTATATGGATGAAAACTAGCTTATAATGCTCAGGAATAGAGCAAGCTTTCTATCAGTGTAGAAAGTTTTCGTATCGTAGTAGAGGAGAGCTGTGTTTGAACCCAGGGACTTAATGGGTGGTAGAGGTAGAATGAGGCGCAAACCGGCTCGGCCAAAAGGTACCCATTCGACCGGCCTTTAATTGCCGGGTGTTGTGTGCGCGGAAGCGATCTTCGTGCCGCCACACTACTCCCCCTCCTAGAGTCAGTCGGAGGCTGACGAACGATGTTCCAAACGTTATGGAACGCTGCCACTCGTTGTGGACTTTTGTGAGGTCGCTGCCGCTCGTTGCGGACTTTGGAAGAGTCGAGCGAGAGATGGAAGAGGGTGGTGCTGGCGCCATCTGTCGCTGTAGGCGAGAAGAAGAATGCGTGTTCGTTGTCCGGGTCATCAATGTAGGGAGTTCGTGTGGCGAGAGCTGGGTTTGAACCCAGGGTCTTATGGGTGGTAGAATGAGGCGCAATCCGGCTCGGCCAAAATTCACCCATTAGACCGGCCTTCAATTGCCGAGTGTTGTGTGCGTGGAGAAGATCTTCGTGCCGCCACAGGTTCAATAGTTACAGAGATACCTATATAGAACGTAATGTGATTCGATGAACAACAACTATTTATGCAATATGCATGAAAAGTAGCCTGTACTACGCAGGAATAGTGTAAATTTCCATTAGTGAAAAAGTTGTAGAAATGGCTCAGTACTTTCAAAGGTGCCTATGGAGCGAATGTAATTCTTATGAGTGACCCTGTAAAAAAACTGTGATATATGTATGAAAGGTAGCCTATATTACGCAGGAATTATGCAGTTTTCTATTAGTGAAAAAGTTTTCGAATCGTTTCAGTAGTTACTGGGACGCCCATAGAGCGTAATGTATTAGAATAATTTTAAGTGCCCCTGTAAAAGAACTATTTGTGCTATATACATGAAAGATAGCCTATAATACTCAGGAATAGTGTCGCTTCCTCTCAGAAATAGTGTAGCGTGAAAAAATTTTTAGAACTGATTCCGTAGTTACAGACATACAAATAAATCGCAATGCAAATTATATGAGTGTCCCTGTAAAACAATTATTTGTGATATGCATGAAATTTAGCTATGCTACTCAGAAATAGTGCAGCTTTCTATCGCTGAAAACTTTTTTAGAGTCGATTCAGTGGTTACATAGATGCCCTTAGAGCAGAATGTAATTTTTATGAGTATCCGTGGGAATTTGTGATATATGCATGAAAAGTAGCCTGTAATACTCAGGAATAGTGCAGCTTTCCATCAGTGAAAGTTTTAGAATCGGTTCATTAATTTCAGAGATCGTAATGTAATTCGTATGAGTATCCCTGAAAAAGAACTAGTTGTGATATATTGTTTCGAATTTTTGTGGTTGTTCTGGGGTTTAAAGTAGTTTAAAGTTCGTATTCTAAGTGTCAAATAATTAAATTTTGCATTTTGTCGCATCAAAATTGGTTAACTAGAACGGAAGATACGGAATTTGGGGGTTCCTGATTGGTTAACATAAGGTTTTCTAAACATCGAGAAATACTAGTGCTAGGGCTTAGCTGACCCCACTTTTGGAGACTTAATTTTGGCATCAAATTTGGCGATATTTTCCAAAAAGTCGCTAAGCTTGGCGGCATTTCGGACCTTTAGAGGGATTTTTCCAATGGGTAAAAGTTTGTTTAAAAGTATATAAAGTTTGTTTTCTTGCATTAAGATTACGTAATAGCCCAGCGATTCAACTGCACTTCTATGACGTACTCAAAATTGATGCTTTATGGGGATTCCTCGAGAAATTTCTCCTAGCTTCTGCGACTGCGATACCTGTAAAAGGACAGCACATTGTCCCAGTTGAGTTTCAGTTTGCTTCAGTCTGTTGGTGAGAATATTTTTAGAATCGGATCAGTATTAACTGAGATGCCCGTCGAGCGTAATGTATTAGAATGATTTTGAGTGTCCCTGTAAAAGAACTATTTGTGCTATATGCATAAAAGATAGCTTATAACACTCAGAAATAGTGCAGCTTTCTATCAGGAATAGTATTGTGTAAAAAAAAAATTTAGAATCAATATATTGTGTAAAAAAATTTTAGAATCAATTCGGTAGCTAGAAATACAAACAGATCGCAATATAATTTACATGAGTTTCCTTCTAAAACAATTATTTGATACATGTCATCAATTTTACAATTTTACTTTATGTTAGTCAGGAATAGTGTAGCTTTCCGTCATTGTTCGGAAAGTCTGATGTGGATCCCACATCAGATGGATCCACATCAGATTATCCACACAACTATAGTCCACATCAGATTATCCACATCATATTGTCCTATGATTTTCACAGCTGGCTGTTTGCGGGCACAGCCAGCTGGCGTTAAAAAAAGGGTCTCTAGATCTGCGGCACGCGATGAACGTTTCGATCGTCCGCCATCTTGCTGGTAGTTAAGTCGAGTGATGGCAACGGCTGCCCTTTTTCCAGCATTGGGCAAGCTATCCAGCTGTTCTCGCGTTCTTCCATTTTCCAGCAGATGTCAGTGCTGTTAAAAATAATCGTGACCATTTTTTACGGGAAATGACGTGCTAAAAAGTAAAGGATTCTCGTGGAGCTATGTCACCCGCAACTATTTTTATAGAAATCCAATCTTTTCTTCGTGACAGGCAACAGTCAAAACGTCAGAGTTTGGTGATCCCAGAGCGGGATCACTGCGCCTTAAAGGGATAAAAGATGAAACTTTCTCTGCGCATATCCCCCAATAGAGGTAGGAACAATCGGCCACTCTAAAGTTTGGATGATCGTGGCTTTGGCAGGTAACAGGTGGCAAAGGTGTATAAAATTGCCGAAAATTTCGTCATTTTATAAAGCTTCATTTTTTTATAGGTTCTTCTTCGCAGTACTAGAAATCACTTTATCCCTTGGCAGACACTTTTCCATCGTAGCAAACCCCCGCCAGACAATCTCAAAGTCATGGAAAATGTGATTCTATTACGAGCGCGCTGCAGCATCGTAGGAAAGTTCAGAAGTAGCAGTATAAAATGTGATTGGCACTTTGCGACGGCTTGACGTACTTCGTCGCGGGAGTTTACGAACACAACAGTTTTCCATGACTTTGAGATTGTCTGGCGGGGGTTTGCCACGATGGAAAAGTGTCTGGCAGGGGATAAAGTGATTTCTAGTAGTGCGAAGAAGATCATATAAAAAAAAATGAAGCTTTATGAAATGACGAAAATATTCTGCAATTTTATACACCTTTGCCACCTGTTACCTGCCAAAGCCACGATCCTCTAAACTTTATAGTGGCCGATGGTTCTTACCTCTGTTGGGGGGTATGCGCAGAGAAAGTTTCAGCTTTTATACTATGACGAAGGTCTGGCGGTCGCTGGCTCTTAGACTATGACGTTTGAACGTAACTTGTATAACGTGAAAACTATTTGCAGGAAGAATATTGAAATTTTATATTTGGATTGGCGTAATATCTAGTTGTGAATCTCCCTTTTTGATGGCAATCGACTGTGTAGCTTATTTACAGGGTCATTGAAAAGAATTTTAGCACATTAAACTCTCCAGCCAGCTTCAATACATTTTAACCCTTTGAGGCGCAACCCTTTCCCAATGCTGAAAAAAGGGCAGCCGTTGCCATCGCTCGACTTAACAACCAGCAAGATGGCGGAAGATCGAAACGTTCATCGCGTACCACAAATCTAGAGACCCTTTTTTGACTCGGCACAGCTGCTTCAAAAAAGGGTCTCTAGATCTGTGGCACGCGATGAACGTTTCGATCGTCCGCCATCTTGCTGGTAGTTAAGTCGAGCGATGGCAACGGCTGCCCTTTTTCAGCATTGTGCAATCTATCCAGTTCTTCTCGCATTCTTCCATTTTTCAGCAGATGTCAGTGCTGTTAAAAATAATCGTGACCATTTTTTTTACGGAAATGACGTGCTAAAGAGTAAAGGATTCTCGTGGAGCTATGTTACCCGCAACTATTTTTATAGAAATCCAATCTATTCTCCGTGACTGGCAACAGTCAAAACGTCAGAGTTTGGTGTTCCCAGAGAGGGAACACTGCGCGTTAAAGGGTTAAGGAATTATCACAATATGAACGTGAATAGGTAGATAGAAAAAATGAAAGCTTTTGAAACATCACCGAAATTAAAAGGTTTTTTTATTTGTTATTTATTTTATTATTGACATACATACACATAACACATTTTTTACTAACATTTTTTTTATTAACATCTTCTCTTCAACGACGTCACACTACAGCCATGTTCATTCACCATCACCAGCCATCCAGTTACGTTCCGAGGCGCAATTCCAGTTGAATCCGCGATCGCTTCTTCTGTTGGTTTCAGCAGTCCATCTTCGGACCTCCTGTCCACTCCAGTACTCTCCACCCTGTCTCCCCCGGTCTGGTGCGGGCCGCCTCGAGAGACCCCTTCACTTCCGGCACTCCTCCTACCCCAGCCGCCTGCAACCTGACCGGATCCGGACTCTCCCGCTGCGGTCAGCACCGGACGGAGGAGCATTTGGCAGAGGGCGCACTCTCCGTCCACGCCCCTCCGGGTTGTAGCAGCAGGAAACTCGTAGCCCTGGAGTAAGCCCTGGACTGCTGCGGCCGGAGTCCGATCCCCCGGTCGTCCTTGCCGGGAATCGAACCCGGTCACTCGTGAGGGGGGAACTGGAGACCGGTGTTTTCGTGACATGGCCACCGGGGGCCACTCTGATATGCTTAAAGCATCTATAAGAAGTTTCCCATTGTTGTGTCAGCCCCTGCATATGTGCCAACTAACAATGGTTTGCTGGAATGGTTTGCTTTGAACTACATTGTTACCGAAAAGGACTAAACTGTCTATCACACCTTGGGTGCGCGATCGATTCCCGGATGGGGCTTGAGTGTTAGCCCGTCCATCACTTTATAGGGGACTAGCTGAAGTACCCGCCCTTGACGGGTTAGTGAATGCAAATTTCCAAAAAGCAAGAACTTTCGTCAGCATTGTAGGAGTACACAGAATGGATGTAGTATGTTGACAAAATGAAGAAAGCGAAGTTATAATTTTTATGTATTGTTAAAATATTCTCGGTTAGAGAGTAACTAAGTAGTATCATTTCATTCGCTTTAGTCGTAATTATGGGATGCGCGAACGAATATTTACCCATAATGAAATAATTTTCGCAAAATCTCAAAATCTAATCAACATTTTAGAAAAATTGGAAGCCTAGAATTTAAGTTGAGTGACAACCTATCCTGTCACCCAATTTAGTTTCATTCCCTGCAGTCTTTATTTCGTGATGCTGGAACAAAATTTCAGCATTTTAAAACGATTTTCACAAAATCTCAAAATGTAATCAAAATATTTTAAAAATTCAACGCCTATAAATTAAGATTAGCAACTACCTATCCTATCACTAAATTTTGTATCATTCGTATTATTCGTTATTACATGTGGTTTGAAGAAATATAAACGTATTTTGAGAGAATTTTCACAAAATCTCAAAATCTAATAAAAATGTTTAAAAAATTGGACACCTATAGTTTATGTTGAGCAACCATCTATCATGTGACCAAATTTCATATCATAGTCGTTATTACGTAATGCGGGAACAAATATTCACTCAGTTTGAAACGATTTTCGCAAAATCTCGAAATTTGATCAATTTTTTTTTTTATTATATGCTTATAGTTTAAGGTGAGTGACTACCTATCATTTCACCAACTATCATTTTTTCACCTTTGCAGTTATTACGTGATGTGCGAACACAAATTTACGCAGTTTGAAAGGATTTTCGCAAAATCTCAAAATCTAATCAAGGTTTTTTGAAAATTCGACGCCTATATTTTAAGTTGAGTAACCACCTATCATGACACCCAATTTCATATCATTCGCTTCAGTCGTTTTTACGTGATGCTTGAACACAAATTTACGCAGTTTGAAACGATTTTCGCAAAATGTGAAGTTCCAATCAAGATTTTTTAAAAATTTGACGCCTATATTTTAAGTTGAGTGACCACCTATCATGACACCCAATTTCATATCATTCGCTTCAGTTTATATAGATTTATTTAATCTATCAATCTGATTTAAATCTATTGGCACCCTGATTAGAATGATTCGAACAATTAAACGCTGATCATGATTAACCATCCAATTCAATATTCCAATGATTGAAAAGCTAAAACCATGCCTTCTCACTTAACAAAACAATCGTTAGTGTTAAATAAATGGCCGATAAGTCGAATGTGGCAGCACTTTTAGCGGATGTTTCACTTCGAATATACAGGGGGCTCCATAGTGATTTACTCAACAATACCCCAAACTTTAGGGGGAGGTAGGGTACAGAATAAGGATTCGGAATCTCACAGCAATGTGTCGTCAATAGCAACGCTTTCATATTGCCTATTAATAATCCTTTTTTAAAAGTATTGACGTCCTTGCCTAATTTCTTAATCGAGTTTAATTATTTTGAGTTTCATTCATTGTGCTTTTCGCCGAGAATTTCATCAAATAAATTAAATAGAATTTTTAGACTATAAATTAGTAAAGTGTTTCATGCGAAAGAACTACTAGCTTTTGACGAGCTCTAGTCAGAAAGTTCACTATTATTTCAATATATCTTCCAAAATGATCAATTAACAGCCATATGAAGATGACGTTTCCGAGCCCACATTCCTATGGAATTCTGAATCCTTTTTATGCGTCCTGCCTCTCTTTAAAGTTTGCCCCTATCATAATGGGACAACCCCAGATAGGAGTCATACTTTTGATAGATATACGTGTCTGAGGAGATATACAGGCTACGGTACTGACATCTTGACAACTCCCGAATAGTCACGTGACCATCTTAGTCAAGAGATTGCCATGCTAATGGCCTTATTCACCAAGCATTTATCACACGAAATAATCCTAAAACGCGTGCTCGAGTCATCGGTAAGATACCTTACCAATGCTTTAACACGCGAATTCGGATTAATTAGCACACGAAGTGTTTGGTGAATAAGACCGTTAGATTGTCACACCCGCTGGGTCGCGTGACTCTTCTAGTGCAAAAGAGTGTGACCAGACTTTAACCCAGTGTTTCCCAACCTTTTTTGTGCCATTCCCCACCTAAGCCTTTCTAAAATTCTTATGCCCCCCTATGTAACATATACACAATTTTTAAACCTTAAATGCATGAATTTTTTTCTCGTTCACACGATAGCCACGAGTATAAGTTAAATTTCTTATATCAGTTTTATGAATAACTAATTCATTTCTCCAAGAACAAACAGTTTGAAAGAATTATGTGAAACTTTTATTACTCACGATATGAATCATATAAATCATTCCATATGATTGAATCCATATGAATCTTTTATTATTAAAAAAACCTGTATTTTATATATGAAACTGACGTAAGAAATTTGGCTTCTACTCTAATCCGGCACTGAAAAATACGATGCATATATGCATCGCTATGCATTTAAGGGTTAATATTAAAAAATTGAATTGTTCACTTAAGAAACTTATTTTTTAAATTTCCAATGGCGGGTCTTTGCATATAGGCATTGGCCACAACTAAGGCCAGAGTTGTTGGTCTCTTTTGTTATAGGGGCACCTAGTAGGCTGACCAACGTCGCCCCCTATGAAGGGACGAACACAAATGACAGCCACGCCCAGTTGGGGATCGAACCCCGACCGGAGTTGAACCCGAAACCGTAGTACGGTGCTTTTTTTTATCCACTATACAAGCTGGTCGGCGCCACTTAAGAAACATAAATGGTAGGTTTTAGGAAGAAATCACTAGGAAATTGTTAACGAAACACCGTAAATAAATTTTATTAAACACAGTAAATATTTTTTACTAAACACAGTAAATACACTGCTGGCCATCGTAAATGCAACACCCTGAAGGAAGCATGCAAATAATATGAAATTTACAACATGCATTAGCTGAGGTGAGATATGCAAATGATTAGAATTTCAGCGCAGACGCACATCAAGCGCGCCTGTGGCGCCACCTCAAAGCGCTATTTAAGGCTTGGAGATTTCGACGGTTTCAAGTACAGCAATTGTGTTTTTCTTGCTTTTTTTTCAAAAAAACGATAAATTATGCCTCGTAGGAAACAACGATCATCTTTTGATCAAGTATCCGAGTTTGACAGAGGAAGGATAGTGGCATACCGAGATTGTGGGTTATCTTTCAGGGAAATCGGTCGTCGTATTGGACGAAACCAAACAACTGTGATGCGGATATGTGATCGTTGGGTGCAGGAGGGTACGACGGACAGACGTGATCGACCGCATCGACCTCAGTGCACCACGTCACGTGATGACAGGCAGATTGTACGCATGGCAGTGACGGACCGCTCAGTCACATCACGAACCATATCACAGCAGATTCAGTCTGTAACGCATCATCCAGTGTCTGCGCGTACCATTCGACGTCGTTTACAGCAGAATGGTCTGTCCGCAAGACGTCCGTTGCTTTGTCTACCTCTGACGCGGAACCACAGACGTCTCCGCCGCCAATGGTGCGATGAAAGAAGGATGTGGACGACAGAATGGAATGAAATTCTCTTTACTGACGAGTCACGCTTCTGTATGCAACACCACGACGGTCGGATTCGAGTCTGGAGACACCGTGGAGAGAGGATGCTGAACAGCTGCATTATGCACCGTCACACTGGTCCTGCACCGGGTATTATGGTATGGGGCGGTATCGGATATCTCTCTCGCACTCCTCTAGTACGCATTGCCGGTACTTTAACCAGCCAGCGCTACATCTCCGAGGTGTTGGAGCCAGTTGTCCTTTCTTACCTTCAGGGCTTGCCAACAGCCATATTTCAGCAGGATAATGCACGGCCACACGTGGCACGCATTGTCCAAGGGTTCTTCGTCAATCACCAGATTGAATTGCTTCCCTGGCCGGCGCGCTCTCCGGATCTTTCGCCGATAGAAAACATGTGGTCCATGGTTGCTCAACGACTGACCCAGAGTTCATCCCCAGCTGTCACACCAGATCAACTTTGGCAACGTGTGGAAGCTGCTTGGTCTGCTGTACCCCAAGAACACATTCAAAGTCTCTTTGAATCAATGCCGAGGCGTGTGGCAGCTGTGATCTCCAACAACGGCGGCTACTCTGGGTACTGATTTTGGCAGGAACCACGCTTCATAGAATGCTGTAAATTTAATCATTTGTTACTTGGTCAACATGTTATCTACACAATAAATTTTGTTGTGATATCTCTTGTTTTTCTTGGTGTTGCAATTTGGGTGGCCAGCAGTGTATTTTGGTCTCGTCAAACGAATTTATAATATTTATTGGCCCCAATTATTTAAAAATTTGCTTTTTTCTTTCAATTTTGGTACCGAAATCTATAGCATTGCATTTAAATGGCCTGGAGCAAAAGTATTAAACTCGTGTCGAATCCATTTTCGAATTGCCCCCCTGTGGGGCGTGGGCCCCACGTTGGGAAACATTGCTTTAGCCTGTCTATTTCGCCAGATGCGAAAGGTGTAGATTTGAGGTCCAAAATGTTGACTCATCTTTGCAAGGTTGCGTTGAATTTCTAATTTCGTCATTTTCAATTAATGAGGAGGTTTTACCATTTACAGGGAAATACAAAGTTCCCAAGAACACCAGTATTGTTTTCCTTCCGTATACATGGCACAGAAACGCAGAGATATATCCTGACCCTGAAAGATTCGATCCCGAAAGATTTCTGAATCAAGATTCGAAGAAACCGTGGATGTATATACCATTTTCGGAAGGGATCCGAAATTGCATAGGTAAGTCATTAAATTTCGTCGTGTGTTGCTTTTAATGGGTAATGCATGAAAAAAAATCTGGAGTGACTCCACTCGACTTTCCGAACACTTACGATTAAGATCATTACCAAGCACTTAAATAAATTTTAATCGATGAATCATTCAAACATATATACCAAATTGAAACTCAATCGAATGCACCGTTTAAACGCTTGAGCACTTTCAAGAATTTCTCCCCATATGCCATTATGCCATAACATAAAAGAAAGATTTGTCGTAGCCCTTTAGGAGAACTATAAGTCCTATACACACCAAAATCAATACCGGTCTTGCAACGGTGGTTTATAACATATATACCCAATTGTTATAGTTCATAACATATATACATATAGTTTATAACATATATACATATAACATACATAACATATATACATATAGTTTATAACATATATACCCAATTGTATAGTTGAGTTAATTTGAGCTCAATCGAATTTACCGTTTAAACGCTAGCGCACTTTCAAGAAATTCCCCCCATAGGCCATAATGTAAAAGAAATCTTTGTCGTAGCCCTGTAGAAAAACTATAAGTCCTATACACCCCAAAATCAATACCGGTCTTGCGACGGTGGTTTATGACATATATATCCAATTTGAGCTCAATCGAATGCTCCGTTCAGGAGCTATCGTGTTCACTCACATACACACAAACACACACACACACACACACACACACACACACACATATACACACATACATACATACATCTCGTAAAAATAGCATAAATGGATTCAGAAGCCCTCAAAACGTGTAAAAACACCAAAATCTCGAAGTCGAATTTTTTCATGATTACAATACTTTCCTTACATGGTACATGTTCGGAAAGTAAAAATTATCCAACTTTGAAGAGCTACAATTAGAAAGCTAGAGAAGTTGCAACATTTTTGGGCTCAATAATAAGCTCATGCGTAAAATTTTAACGCTTATAAAGTTATACATATGCTTGCGACAAACAACAATAATCATCAATCAAAAAGCAAGGAGAACTATGTAGGATTTAACCACTTTTTGAAAAATTTCAAGGAGGGTGTTGTGCCCCAAACCTTTTTCTCTTTCCTAGAAGTTGGTCACATAAGAGATGCTCCATTTTATAAATTTTATTTATTTATTTATTTAGTTTTCATTTAATTTGCCCCAAAAGTGCTAATTTCTTTAGCTTTTCAATTGTAGTCTTTCGTTATATGAGCTCAAATTTATCTTTTAACTTTCCGAGTTATGCACACCCTCCGAAAAAAGTATTCGAGTAAGAGATAAATTTCTTACGTTGGTTTCGTATATTAAAATTATTTATTATAGTATATGAATTAGGCTATGTATAAATATAACTTTCATATTTCTGTCAAGTTGTGCGTTTTTCAAAAACTCAATTATTATTCGTAAATCTAAAATAGGAAATTTATCTCTTACTCGAATACTTTTTTTAAGGGTGTGCGATGTAAAGAAAGTATTTTAATCATGAAAAAATTCGACATTGATGTAGTCACACGTTTTGAGGACTTCTGAGTTCACTAATGCTATTTTTACGGCGATGTGTGTGTGTAAGGGTGGGGTGCATGTGAGTGAACTGGATAGTTCCTAAATGGTTGAATTCAAATTTGGTATATATGTTATAGACCGCCATTGAACGACCGGTACAGATTTTGGTGTGTATAGGACTAATGGATTTTTACAGCATTACATAAAAGAATTTTTCTAAATTACATCCTATGGACGGAAATTATTGAAAGTGCGCAAGCGCTTACACGGTGCATTTAATATGAGCGCATGTTAGATATGCATAGTATAGGCTACAGTCACATGACCTGTGATGTGTGTAGAATTGATATTTTGTTCACAGTGTTGCAAAAAATATTTCTTTTACATTACGGCCTATAGATGCAGATCATTTAAAGTGTGCTTGTGTCTAAGTGGTGCATTCGAATAAGGTAATGTATAGTATTATAGGTAACCGTTATATTACCTGTAAAGATTTCGGCGTGTGTGGGGCTCACAGTTTTTGTACAAAGATACGACATAGAATTCTTTTGCATTATGGCCTATAGATTCAAATTACTTGACGTGCACTAGTGTCTGAACACTGCATTGGACTGAGGTGAATCAAATTTATTTGAACGCTTAGTAAAGATCAAGTGTTCAGAGCGTCGAGTGGAGCCATTTCAGATTTTTAAAAAATTGTTATGATTCGTATTCTTCCATTTCGATTAATGATAACGACGATTACATTATGTCCTTTGAATGGTAGAAAATGCGCAGATTTACATGGTTTTTACCCAGGTTGTGGATCTATATAAGGACGTACAAATTTAAGTTCAGAAAAAACTTGTGGTTTATATGGTTTTTCACCTTTTCAGACCTTGATTAAGTTTTCTTTTCTTTGAATTAAATAATTTTTAATAGTAAAAATTAAAATTTTAATTAAAGAAATATATTTAAAATTAATTTATTGAACTAATTAAATGTTAATTTATTGAATTAATTCAAAATTAATCTATTGTAATTAAACAATCCTGATCATTAAATTCTTCAGAAAGAATATTTTCTTTATGTGTGCAAATTAGGATATCCATTCTAATTTGCACGCATTTGTACAAATTAGGATGGATATCCTAATAGTGGTTGCAAATTAGGATATCCATCCTAATTTGTGCACAGATTAGTATAGATCGCTCTTGTGTTCTCAACTCTGGACGCAGAGTCTGAAAGGGTTAAGTGTTGTTGTTGTTGGATTAAGGCCGATTAGCTACACGAGGGCTCTAGGCCAAGGGGTGGGGTGCCCTCAGTTGGGGGTCTTTCTAAGGGGCCCTAACCCGTATTTACGCTCAGTTGTGAAAGTGTTAAAGTGACCAATACAATTTAATTTAATTTTTTTTCCAGGAAAGAAATTCGCTCGGATGGAAATGAAGGTTGTGTTAGCCACCATCCTCCGTAATATCGAGGTCAAGTCTCTGGACAAGAGGGAAGACTTTAAATTCTGTTGGGACATTGTTAATCCCATAAGAATGAGCATCACGCCAAGAAAAGCAAGTAATTTATCAGTGGACTAATGCTGCTTTGCGCAATAAACCTCGATTTTACTATACATCTACTGTGTTTGTTTCATTCCGCGTTGTTAATAGAAACAGAACAACATTTCATCATAAAATGAAGCCAAATTGATTGCAACGTTTCTATAGTATGTTGCGGCATCACTCTTGCATTTACACCATCTTGTAAATTTTCCATCTTCACAGTATTGGGTCACGCTCTGAATCAATGATTAAAATGAGATGCGATCATGAGAGTGAATAATTAAAAAATGTAGTTTTTAGTATGTAATTGTGATCATATTCATGTGTATTTTAAAATCATTGCACTCTTACATTTATTTTTTGTACAATGTATATCAACTTACAAGAAGAGTGCTCGACCTTGGAATCCCCGATTTGAATGAAATTTTGTGGGAATGGATCTTATAAGACATGAGAGCGCCGACGCAAATTTTAGGACCCAAGGCATTCTCAAGAAATTACATTTTAAACATTCAAAAATCCTCGTGTATAGCTTAAGTACTGTTTTAACGAAGAGCGGTTCGAACAATCATTACGCGATGAGCAGGAGTACCTGAGTTTGTATGTTCGAGAACCCAGAGGGGCAAACTATGTAATGTGTTTGTTTCATTCTGCATTGTTAATGGAAGTAGTGCAACCTTTCACCATAAAGTGATGACAAATTGCAACGTTTCTCTATCATCTCCAAGGGCAGCACGCGTATAGACGAGATCACAGAATCCCTCCTTGTAAGCTTTTCATCTTCGCAGTGTTGGATCACGTTTTAAATGAGTGGACATAATTAAAAATTTATATATTTTAGCACCTTAATCCTTTAATCTTATTTGCTTTCTTTCACCAGGGAAAAAAATCTGATGTGTCCAACACATGACTTCCTTGCACGTCTATTAAATCAAAAATGTTTTTTACGCACTTCCTCTAAACTTATTTGTTTGAAAGATATAAAATATCAATAATAGTAAGATATAGCGATTTCTAGCCAAACATTTCGATATCGCCAAGCTGAGTTCAATTTGAAAGATTTCTTTCTGACACTTTATTTGGCGATATTTCACCAAAAGCCGACAAACTTGAAATAGTTTGCGAGATTTTGGGGATAGCTAAAGTAGTCATTGACCACAGACTTTCAATGAATTGAATGCATCCATACACCTTAATGTATTTAAAGTCATTTGGCTCACCCTGTAAATAAATTCCCAGTCGATTGCTGTCAAAAAAGATATTGAAAACCGTTAGATATTATAATATAGTTCTAAATACAAAAGTTCAAAATTCTACGGGTTAAAGTTTTAGAGTTATACAAAATACGAAATAATTTTTGGCGCCAAATTTGGCGATATTTCGGCGAAACTCGTCAATGTCGACGACATTTGGCGAGATATTAAGAATGGACCAACAATGACAGATTATCGCCAAATTTGGCGATACTTCGCCAAAACTCGCCAAGAACGATGACAAATGGCGATACTTTGGGCATGGAACAAATGACTGACTATCGCCAAATTTGGCGACATTTCGGCAAAACTCGCCAAGGTCGAGGACAGACGGCGAGATTTTGGGCATGTACCAAACAATGACTGTCTACAATTGTATTATATTAAAGATGTCCATAGACATTAAAGTACTGAAATTCTTGTCGGTGGTCCTGTAAATAAACTCTCCAGTAGATTTTAACCAAAAATCGAGATGCACAACTAGATGTTACAACAATCTTATATATGAAATTTCATAATAGTTTTTGAGATTTGAGAGTTAAATATGCACACACGTACACAAAAAAGTCGCCAAGCTTGGCGACTTTTGGCATAGTTCTTGAGGGAGGCACGTGACCGTGGTCGGACCATTACCTAACTTATGTGGTAGGACGGTATTGTGCTTGAAATGGATGAATCTCCTAAAATTGCCATTGACCGTAATGTATTGGAAATCTTTTGAGTGTTCCTGTAGCAGAACTGTAAATGATAAAGACACTTTTTTTAATGGAGAAATTCATTTTCTAACTCTTTACAGCATATATCACTTCTGAGTCGTTTGAAATAGCCCAATACCTCTAAAAAACGCTTTGATGAATTTCGGCCCATAGAGCGTAATGTATTTCGAATCTTTTAGGCGGTTCTGTAGATAAACTATCCGGTCGAATGGAACCAAAAGGGGAGGTGCACAACTAGATGTTACAACAATCCTAAATATAAAGTTTCAACATTCTACGCCTAATAGTTTTTGAGATATGCGAGTTTAATGAATTTCGGCCCATTGAGCGTAATGTATTTCGAATGTTTTGGGCGGTCCTGTAGATAAACTATCCAATCGAATGGAACCAAAAGGGGAGGTGCACAACTAGATGTTACAACTATCCAAAATATGAAGTTTCGACATTCTACGCCTAATAGTTTTTGAGATATGCGAGTTTAATGAATTTCGGCCCATAGAGCGTAATGTATTTCGAATCTTTTGGGCGGTCCTGTACATAAACTATTCATTCGATTACGACCAAAAGGGGAGGTGCACAACTAGATCATAGAACAATCCTAAATATCAAATCTCAACATTCTACGACCCATAGTTTTTGAGATATGCGAGTTACATACATACGTACGTACGTACGTACAGACGGCATGGAAAAACTGACCACAATAAACACGCCGCTGGTCAAAATGAGTTGCAGACGCGTTAATATGATCGTGCATGCTAGCCTACGATGAGATGCATCGAAAAAATTCTTAAAATTAAATTTAGAGGTAGTCAAAATCGGATTTTTTGTCGAAATTTGGCCCCCAAAATTTTTCGGGATCACATTACTTCCTTATACTACGTACAAGGAAGTAAAAAAAGTGGCACAGAAAGGGATTAAGATTCCCTTTCTGTGCCTATTGTTGATTTTCGGTATGGATTTGTGAAGGCATCACTGTGTCCGAAAGTTTCACTTGGGCAATAGCCGAACCGATTTATGCACTTGCAGCTATTTTTCCAAAATGTGTCCCTTCTAATGAATTCTGTGGCGTATCGGTGATGTCATAAGGCAGCGAAACGGGTACACTGGAGTAAAACCAAGGATACTTTACTATTATAATTCGCGATAAATGAAGATTTCCATAACGAACGCCCAACAGGAATTTAGTACTGTTATTTGCTATAGCAAATTGCACATTATTCTTTAAAAAACAGTAGCGCATCTTCGATATGTCACTCAGAGATGGCCAGTAGTTAGGTTCATTGAATTACGGCATTCGGGCGAGATTAACATCTCTGTGACAGGTCCTCCTCCTTTCCGCCAACCAACAGCTCTTATTTCTCGAAATGTATTTCAGTGGAGAAAAAGCCGCTTTCTGACATATTAAGTTTAAGGATGACTGTAATGAATCGAAAACCCTCGAATTTTATATCCATGGGGCAATTTTGTTCCGAAGTTAAGGATAATTAAAACAGATGTTTCTAGCACCCTTTTCCTGAGTTGAATACAGGCGGACAATAGGAGAATATGCGCAGAAAGAATGCGCAGTACGCTGTCACACAGAGGACGTCATTGAAACGCCACGTCAAAATGTTCTATTCTCTTTAGGCACTGCTGCGAGCGAAATACATGCCATGAGATGCGAAAATCGGTCCACTTATACAAGGTATCTCAAAAGATCGTTGCCGAACTTCACATGCTAGTCTGCTATACCATGACAAACAAGATTTACATAGGTATTTACAAGATTTACATTTGTATCCGGAAATGCAAATGGCGACTACTCGAGGGCAATGTTCGAAACGTGATCATTTCAGCCTAGAACGTTGTCGGAGATGGAAGAATCGATTTGCTAACTCATAAATGGCCGCTATGTGTTACGTCTACGGCTCGGAGGATGAGAAGTCATATTAATAAATAAGTCATTTAAAAAAAGTCACACCTCTTTTGACATCATTCCCCCCACCCTCCCCTCTACGCCTGCAAATATTTCGCTCAAGGTACATCTATACCGCTGATCGGCCATTCGCTTGATTCATCCATCACCGGCAACGTCTTAGGCTAAAATGATTACGCTTCCATAAGCCTGCAAACACCGCCCTCTAGCCGTCGCTGTTTTCATTACCGGACACAAGTGCCAATAAAAATTTTGTTTGTCATGGTGTGACAGACCAGCATGTTCAGTTCGGCAACGGCCTTTTTAGAAAACCTGTGTACACTCTATAACAGTGTGTTACCCGACCACTAGTCTGCAGACCATCGCTGGTCATCGAGACTTTAATGCCGGTCCATGTAAATCAAATTGATTAAAAAATAATCAGTAACAAATGTCTTTCTATTGAAAAGTATATTTGTATTATGGGGTTAAATCCCTCTATAACGATATTTTGGGGATCAAAATAATATATAGTTGTAAAGAGAATTATCGTTATAGCGGGAATCAATACTGGAACGAAAAAAAAAATTGTTCTTCATATCCTATAATCGGGGGTGTCACTAGGAAGTGATCTGCTTTCATTCAGCATCCCCTCTGCGCTGGCGTCAACTGTAAACATACTCTTCTCATTCCATTTAATATACAGGGTGTCCAGCCTTAATGTGACCCAATAGCTAATTCCCGAACCGTTCGGTTTAGATATGCACTTCCAATTTAAGAAATGTTTTAAAAAGGGTAAAGAATGTTTTTACGTGCTTTTCGAAGCAAAAAACCCATTTAGAAAAAAATTACAAAAATTAAATTTTTATACGGTCCCCAGGTCCTACCACTTATATTTAGGAAAAGATGCAGTACACAAAAACAAAGTAAACACAAAAAGTTTCATTTTATTACGATAAAAACTGACCAAGTTATGGAACTTTGAAAACCACACATTTCATCCATTTTCTCAGCCAATTTCAAGAAGCTAGTAAGGGACCGTCTCCAAAGTGAAATTAATTGGAACTCTGCCAGGAAACTTTCGCTCTTGCACGTCACTCTTATGTAAATCGTTTTTAAATTTAAAAGTACATACATTACGTTAATATTACAATAATTGAGTACTTAAGAAACAAAATTTATTCTGTGTACGTGTAAAACATAGATAAAATAAAATATTTTGGACGAAGAAAACTTTTCAAAAGCAGTTCCAAAATAATAGACTTATTTGCCTACGGCTTCAGACTGGTTTGCTGCGATACTGATCATGGCGAACGTTAAAAATCTGTTGTGTAGTCGCTTGCAATTGCATACAGCCGTATTCTAATATTACGAATTCTAGTATGGGAGAACGAGATGTATACAACTGGTCTCCAGGCATTAGCTCCTGCGCCAGGACTGGACGATAAGGAAATGCACCGTACGTATGTAATATGTTCCACACCGTCGATTTTGAGTAGGAACAAGCCTTGCTAATATCCTGGACACTACTTTCAGGATGAGCCAGGGCATATCCTAGAACATCCTCAGCGGGTATCCGCAAGCTTGAAGGTGTGGCACGAGACAAGGGAATACGTCTATGACAACTCCCAGTTCTATACAAGCGTTGAACAGCACGGGGAATTGTACAATAAGATAGATGTCTTCGACTGGGAAATTTAATGGCATAAAGTCTTGCCGCCTCTCTCTTATTTCGATTACACTGCCCATACAACAGTACCATTTCGCAGTATTCTTCATTTGTATACATCTCGTTCTCCTGTACTAGAATTCGTAATATTAGAATACGACTGTATGCAATTGCAAGCGACTACACAACAGATTTTTAACGTTTGCCATGAACAGTATTGCAGCAAATCAGTCTGAAGCCGCAAGCAAATAAATCTATTTTTTTGGAACTGCTTTTGAAAAGTTTTCTTCGTCCAAAATATTTTATTTTATCTATGTTTTACACGTACACAGAATAAATTTTGTTTCTTAAGTACTCAGTTATTGTAATATTAACGTAATGTGTGTACTTTTAAATTTAAAAACGATTTACATAAGAGTGACGTGCAAGAGCGAATGTTTCCCGGCAGAGTTCCAATTAATTTCACTTTGGAGACGGTCTCTTACTAGCTTCTTGAAATTGGCCGAGAAAATGGATGAAATGTATGATTTTCAAAGTTCCATAACTTGGTCAGTTTTTATCGTAATAAAATGCAACTTTTTGTGTTTACTTTGTTTTTGTGTACTTCATCTTTTCCTAAATATAAGTGATAGGACCTGGGGACCGTATAAAAATGTAATTTTTGTATTTTTTTTCTAAATGGGTTTTTTGGTTCGAAAAGCACGTAAAAACATTCTTTACCTTTTTAAAAACATTTTTCAAACTGGAAGTGCATATCTAAACCGAATGGTTCGGGAATTAGCTATTGGATCACATTAAGGCTGGACACCCTGTATATTATAGTGTTGAGCAGTTTTTATGTCACCCCCCCCCCCCCGCACGTTACAGTCAAATATCCTTGTTCAAAATTACAGACGCCATAGCCTAAAAATGTTTATCGCACATTTAATAGAATTTTAATATCTAAACAAATAAACCCCCTAAACGTTTCCTGTAACATAGCTCAAATTTTTCCGGACGTATAATTACAACCACTTTTTGCAAAAAGTACATTTTTACGCATTTTTTCCAATAAAGCGACTAAGTCACCCATTAAATAAATGACATAACATAACATAGAATACATTTTGGAGCACCTGACGCGGCCTTTTAAATTCGGTAAACAGTAAGTGGAAAACATAATTGTCACCTCATAGAAATTATTACTGTAAGTACAGTTTTAAGAGGGGAAAACTTAAATGAAGAAAGTAAATTCGCCATTTTTTAACCCAAAAATTACTGTTTACAAAAAGTGACATGCCCGGAACTGTTTCAGCTATGCTGTAAAATGTAGTACGAGAAATGAATACACTTTCTCGTAATGCATTTACTCATCACCAGACCGCGGATTATATGCAATCGCATATTTGCATATGCAATTGCATATTTCAGGTGTTTTTGATGATTTTGCATAAAATGGCGCATTTTCTCTGTTGGATGCATATTTCAATCTCTTTAGCTTTGAATTTGTAATTTTTTTTTTTTTTTTTTTTTTTTTTAACCTTCCTTTCAGTATTTTTTTTTTTATTAACTGTTTATGTCCCACGTTTTGAAAAATTTATACCACCTCAGGTTCCCAGCAAAATAGCATATACGCTTTCAATTTTTTTCGTGTGCATTTGCAACAATTTAAGTTAAGTCAGCCTATATATTAAAATTTCAAAAATGGCTAGAATGAAAGCAAGCATGCCAACCCTGATGAAGACGTGGATTTCGGATTATGGACAAGAC
This sequence comes from Cheiracanthium punctorium, assembly GCA_038373885.1. Classification (NCBI taxonomy): domain Eukaryota; kingdom Metazoa; phylum Arthropoda; class Arachnida; order Araneae; family Cheiracanthiidae; genus Cheiracanthium; species Cheiracanthium punctorium. The sequence goes on from JAWZYV010004922.1 coordinate 111,427, forward strand.
CTAACTCCATAAAAGATGTAGTTCATTCTTTGGACAGAGTCGATTCTTCTTTTTTCATTGCGGAAGAAATGCTTAGCGATATGTCCATCCGAAAAGGTCTATCGATAATCGAAACACATTTTTCCTTCTTAACATCAGACATCACAAAACTAGAATATCAAAATCTGTTTCTGAGTGATGTAATGAGTCAAGTTGTAAAACTACAGGAATGCGTTGGTAAGATTCCAGAGTCATTAGGAGAAGAAATCAGTGAGAAACTGAATTTTATTTTAAATAAAAACTCAGGATTTTTGGCAGTGAATGAAATAAATAATTTTATTAATGGTGAGGGGAGTGAATTACCGGAAAAAGTAGAACCATCCAAAGCGAAATATTATAAGTACTGTCCAGTGACATTCATCGATGTCGAAAGAGCATTTTCAGCATATAAAATGATTTTAGATGATAAAAGACAAAACCTTATTATTGAAAATTTAGAAAAACACTTAGCTGTGTATTGCAACAAAAATTACTGAAAGCAGTTTTAATTCATATTTGATATCACTAAGATTGTGAATAAAAATTTCTCATTCTGTCTTTCATGATGTTTTGAAATTTCAAAAAGAAAAACATGTGTTATAATTGCAAGGTAAATGATAGAAAATACTTTTACAAGTAAATACGTTTTTATTTTCTGTTAATATGTGAATATTTTCTCAGCTATTTGGTGCTTATTTTTAGATTTTTAGTGCATATTTTTAGATTTTTTGTGCATATTTTTAGATTTTTTGATGCATATTTGCATGCATATTTTATCACTTTTTAAGTGCATATAATCCGCGGTCTACTCATCACCATTATTAACTAGCAATACAATACCGACCTTTGATGAAGTTTTTCCACAGAAGGTGTCACCAGAGAGTATAGGCCGAGCGTCACCAGCAGACTTGACTCCTCCTATTCCAGGGATCAGTTCATTTTACAACAAGGTCAAGAGCGTGGAGAACCTCCTAAAATGTTGTAGGGAACGGAAAAAAAAATTGTATCCCTTCCCAAGTTCTGCGAGATAATCATCGAAACCAGGAAAATGGAATCGCCATATACCACAAGACATAGGTGGAGTCAAGTCTTTTCACGTGGCTGTCTGGTTATACTATCCAGCTGATCAAAAACATTTTACCTAGACTTTCTTTGTATAGCGTTTAATTCGTATGTATCAGTTGGACTTCGAAAAAAAAAAATCGTAGTAACGAGAATTATTGTGTTCGAAGTGATAATATTACTGTCGTTGTAGAGAGAAATATCGTTGTAAAAAATATCACTATACAAAGAACTACTTTACATTGATATAAAGTAAATTAAGCCAGGACTATGAAAAAATATCGTAATAGGGAAAATTATCGCTGCAGAGGATACCGTTGTATCGAGATTGTACTGTCTTGATTGAATATAGAAGGTGAGTCACAATTCCCTCCCGGGTTTGGAAGGCTTATAAAAATATATATTACCAATACAGCAACAAAGTTGACTTTATTGGAGAAAGAAATACTACAAGTTTTGTTTAACAAAAGTCCAATATGTGAACTTTTCGTGACAGCGACAGATTAATGCAATTTAGTCGGGGGGTGGGCAGATAGTTTGTCCGTGGGGGTTATTAGTTAGAAGATTGGCATATAGATCCATTTTACGGAGGTAAAATAGGATCTTTTACATTAATTTTTTTATCTCAATTGCGGCGGTAGCCCCCCCTCTAATCCGTCCTTGTTCCGTGATGCAGCAGTTATTAAGTCTAAAGCAGTGGCGTAGCTAGGGGGGGGCAAGGGGGGACATCTGTCCCCGGGCGCAGCACCAAAGGGGCGCCAAATCGATGTTACAAAATTTTAGAAGAAAAAAAAGGAGTTGTGTTTGTATTTTTATTTGTTGACAGAAAAAGAAAAAAAAAATAGAACAATCACAAATGAATTTTTTTATAAAGTTATAATCAAACTTTTCATAATGACTTTTACAGGAAATGTTTGTAGCTATTTCAGAAGATTTTCTTTGGAAATCCAGTTGAGCTTTCCCATTCCTTTTTTCTTCTCTCTTGAGGGCTTCTGTGTCGTGTAACTGCGTTTTTTATATTTGGCCATTTCTGTCTCTGACTATATTCCTAGGATGTTCCAGAATTCTTGTTTACAGTATTTTATCAAGGTCAAAACATTACTCAAGTTTTCCCAAACTTTTAGAATGATCTTGGAGGATTTCGTTTTGGATATTTATGGTGTTACAAATCAAACTTTTATGCATTAGCCATGGTAAAAAAAAAAAAAAAAAAGCCTATATATATGATTAATCGGTAATAGAGAATGGCATTCTCAAACCCAAAATACTCTCTTAAATTCAGATCAAGTTTTTCTCAGTTTTGAGTTCAAAATAGCGCCTCTCCGAAGATGGCGCCCCTTGCTTATCTTGCTTACTGTGTCGGGGCGCTCCTGTGTACGATCCACCCGTTTGGTAATTAATAACGCAACTTTTAATATAACTCTTATTAGTATAATAAAATGTAGTATTATTTCTAATAAGAACGTATAAAAGATCCACCGATCACTATACTAGTGTAAAATTATTCTTTTTAAATTATTTAAACAATTTTGTATTTTAGATAAATTTAAACTTAATTTTTAACATTCCTTAATAAAAATTTATTCTTTATACAATCATTATCAAAAATCAAAGCTGGAATCATTAAAGCTGTGGCCCACAGTTCAGTCTTCAAATTGAACATGAGGCAAAATATTTTTCAATAACCCGTGTATGTTTATCTAGAAAGTACAAGAAATCAGTCGTAAATTTTTTGACTCCTCAGTTACCTTGTTGCCGGAAGATTATCGACCAGAGGTTTCAGTGTATTCGTTATGTCTACGCGTAGACCACCTATTATGTACTATCATCCGGTACTTGAGTCATAAATTACGTTCTGGATGCAGTGGCGGCTCATCCATTTGAGGAGATGAGTACGTGAAGCCCCAAACTAAAATATCTATATAAATAAAATTAGACTTTTCTGTACACTTCTTGGAATTCAAAAATTTTAAAAAAAGTTTGTCTGTCTGTCATTCTGTCCGTGACGTTTTTTTGTTTAAGTATCACGTAAAAACGAGTGAAGCGAATGATATGAAATTTGGTGTCATGATAGATGGTCATTCGACTTAAAACATAAGCGTCGAATTTTTAAAAAATCTTCATTAGATTTCGAGATTTTGTGAAAATTCTTTCAAACTGCGTAAATTTGTGTTCCAGCATCACGTAAAAACGACCGAAGCGATTGAAATGAAATTTGGTATCATGATTGGTGGTCACTCAACTTAAAACACTGTCGTCGAATTTTTAAAAAATCTTGATTAGATTTTGAAATTTTGCGAAAATTGTTTCAAACTGCGTAAATTTGTGTTCGCACATCACGTAATAGCAAAGGTGAAAAAATGGTATTTGGTGAAATGATAGGTGGTCATTCACCTTAAACTATAAGCACCTAAAAAAAAAAAAAAGATCAGATTTTGGGATTTTGCGAAAATCGTTTCAAACTGAGTGAATTTTTGTTCACGCATTACATAATAATGACTAAAGCGAATGATATGAAATTTTGTCACATGATGTTGCTCAACATAAAGTATAAGTGTCCAATTTTTTAAACATTTTGATTAGATTTTGAGATTTTGTGAAAATTCTCTCAAAATGCGGTTATATTTCTTCAAGCATCGCGTAATAACGACTAATCCGAAATTTGGTGATATGATAGGTAGTTGCTAATCTTAATTTATAGGTGTTGAATTTAAAAAATATTTTGATTACATTTTGAGATTTTGTGAAAATCGTTTTAAAATGCTGAAATTTTTGTTCCAGCATCACGAAATAAAGACTGCAGGGAATGAAACGAAATTTGGTGACATGATAGGTTTCAACTCAACTTAAATTCTAGGGTTCCAATTTTACAAAAATGTTGATTAGATTTTGAGATTTTGCGAAAATTATTTCAATATGCGGAAATATTCGTCCGCTCATCACATAATTACGACTAAAGCGAATGAAATAATATTACTAAGTTACTCTCTAACCTGTAATATTTTAACAATGTACATAGGGCCGTGGTAGCCCAGTGGTTAAGGCGTTGGACTCGTAACCGGAAGGTTGAGGGTTCGATACCGGCATACCACTAAAGACCACAGTGTACATGCGGTGTACGTGCACGTTAAATCCTTGGTTCCGAAAGTCCTCTCAGCGGTCACTAGCAGTTTCCGAGGGGTGCCAATATTCAGAAGCCCCCACCCCACCTTCTGATGAGGTTCCAAATTGTGGCGGGAAATTCCGGGAAGAACGCATATGTAGCTCTAAGCGGCACATTCAGTGACGCGAGCTGTCCTCTCCTGGCAAATAAACAATATACGTAATAATTATAACTTCGCTTTCTTTACTTTGGCAACATTCTACATCCATTCTTTGTACTCCTACAATGCTAACGAAAGTTCTTGCTTTTTGGAAATTTGCATTCATTTTTTTTTTAATACTAACCCGTCAACGGCGGGTACTTCAGCTATTATAAAATAAACACATTGACAAATTATTATTTTTTTAAAATATTAAGTACACTTCTAGATGTGAATTTAAAACGTCAGTTTTACTCTCTTCCCCCACTATTATTAAAATACTCTTATTATGGCTAACGCACTGTAGTGTAGGTTGTACAGTACAGCCTTTAATCGATAGCTCGTGCGAACGGAAAAATTCCCTTCTGATCCGCTCTCTGAGAACAGAAGCGGAGAGAATTGAGAAGCAGTACGGCTCTTCTGATATCATTAGGTTCGCACATTTTCGGTGTGCACAAGGGACATTTTTTGCGGTTATCTCTTCCGGATTTTCCCTTGGTTTGTTACGTTCGGTTAGTTAATCCATTTTTATTTCATTTTCTTATTATTTTCTTCATTTCTATCCTTTTTCCACTAAAATATTTTTTTTTAGAAACTAGTGTAAATAATTAAGATGGGAGCAAAAGAAGTGTTTCGGAGCTAAAGCAGGGACAATTTTCAATACTATCCTTTGACAAAAAATTGAAATAAAATTAATCAAGACTTGTACCTTTGCTAACACTTATCTTGGTGACGAAATGTAAGACAAAATATTACTTGTTTTCTTTCAGTTGCGTGCATTGTTTTCCTTTAACTGCTGGAAACGCAAATATATTTTAATTTGTAAGGTGCGTTGTATCTGCCTATTTAATTTTCGACATTTGTTTTGTGAACCACCATTTAAATAACCCACGAGCCGCCACTGTCTGGATGCTCTCTCGTAATTCGGGGACATTTGAAGAGAACTGAATGTCAACGTGAGATATTTTTTTCTCATATGATTCTACTTTGTCTTTCATTCCTTATATAGTAATAATCTGCTGTACTCGTTTGTTTAAAAAGCTGCATATTTAAATAGAAACTGCTTTAAAGTCTGCGTTTCTGGTTCTCCTTCCCAAGAGAACCTTCAAGTTAAGGTAAGAAATATTGTACTTTTGCAGTTTTCTATATTGCTGAATGCTAATTATGATTTTTTGAAATAAAAATGCGTGTTTAAAATTTTTCAGTGCTTAAGGTTGTTCTTTTAGTTATATTTTTACAAGTAATAATGCAAGAAATAATACAAATTTTGAGCATCTTCTCGGGAAAAAAAAAAAAAAAAAAAAAAAAAAAAAGTTGATATCAGTAACTGGAAAAGAATTCAAAATGTCTTATATTTCAAATGCCAGAAAAAAAAAAGCCCGAAAAAAATTCATTTTGATCCGTTTGGTAATCGGGTCAGTAAAATATTCGAATTGTAGAAAATAAATGCCATCACACGTACATTCATTATTAGCTGGTGTGCATAATCTATCGAAGTGCAAATCACTAGACGAGATACATGGTAAAGCAAGTATAAATTAGTTTTGACCTGACATAAATATTAAATATAGTTAATTCGACTGCTGAAGAAGGATAAAACATTTTTGTATCGCTGACATATGCCCACCCCCCAATGGTGGGGACTAAGCCCGCCTGAATGTGGAGAGTTAAAAGAGAATTTTTTTAAAAAAATAGAAAATTGTCAGTTAATGAATTAAAAAGTTTTATTCTTAAAACTTGTCCTCAGATTATTTCTATCACTTTTTTCACATAACGAATAACGTTGATAATGGACTTCTATGGGTAAATGGTATGGCGTTCTATGGACAAATGGTACAGAAGGTTTTAATGTTAAAAGAAAGTAGCTGTAATCGGCAAACAAGCCAAAATGCAATCAAGAAAGGAAGGGGGTGGGGGATTTAACGTATTTTAAATAATTGTATTTTTTAATCACTTTTTATTATTTAAATTTTTTTTTAATTTTCAGATATTACAGTTTTCTGAAGAACTTTTGTGGGTTTGCCCTTTCCCTTTTTAGGGGGAGGTGGAGGGGGGGCGCAAAATCTTCAGTCGTCCCCGGGCGCTGGTAACCCTAGCTACGCCTCTGGTCTAAAGTCAAATTCTTCCCACACTCATTCACTCGTTTTAACATTAATAAATGCAGTTGTGGTCCTTGGGCGTAAATTTCGTCTTTGGCCCGAACTCCCGATCTTTCATATAACCCCATTAAAAAAATATCCTGGAATTAGGTGCGGAGATCGAGGTGGCCACGGAAGAAGGCGACTTTCATCGGCAGAACCTCGTCCAATCCAACGACGAGGAAGCCCGTTATTTGTGAAAGAAAACTTGCAATGTCTCTATCTTGGAGAAGACTTTAATGGAGAAAGAAACATTGCAAGTTTTGTCTTTCTTGGAGAACAAACTAACTGCCCTCTTCCCACCCCCGATCAAAATTGCATTAATACGTTGCTGTCACGAAAAGTTCACATGTTGGACGTTTGTGAAATAAAACTTGTAACATTTCTTTCTCCAATAAAGTCAACTTTATTGCTGTATTGGTAATATATATATATATTTATAAGCCTTCCAAACCCGGGAGCATATAAGCTAACCTTACTTTGCCAGGGACAAGGCGAATTTCAAGCCTACTGATTGGCTGCTTTTCCAGAGCTTTGCATGCCGCCATACTTTTATCTTTTATCTTAAGACCTTTTAAGTATTAGCCTTGTTTTGTAACTTTAGTGATCGATATCATTTATTAATTTAAAATTTATGAGCAGTCTCTCTTCAGAAAATAAACTTTCAACTCCATTCTTGAATGGGGTTGAAACATCTTCTGATGCAATGAGTTGTTTGGAGCACCGTGGACTTTGAAAATTTGTGGTGGCGCCATCTATGCTTTTACTATTAAAACATTGACTGTTAATTTTAAATAAATCAACAGTTTAAACACACACATGACTTCCATTTTTAGTGTATTCATACTTTTTTTTTTTTTTTTTTTTTTTGATTTTCTTTGTTTTTAACATCAGTTGTTTAAAAATATTTTTGTTCTTTAAATAATTTATTCGTTTGCTCTAAATTAGATAACGAAATGAGATGAATTATTTACTTATTTTGTAAAGAAAGAATGATAATCAATAACTAGAAATTTGTTATAAGAATATTCTAGGTTTTAGATATGCAGAGTAATTGAGAACAGCCACTTTCGCGAGTAAAATGTTAGATTTTTATATGAAATGCAATTTATTTTCCGTGGCTTTAAACATTTAAAAAATATTTTTCATATTATCTCTTTACATATGAGAATTTTTGCAGTAAGAGAACATTCTAAACTGTAAATTCAACAGATTTTAGTTTGTTTATTGCTGATTGTTTGTGTTACATTAAATTTTAAATTAGTTTGATTGATAGTTTTGTAAGAAGATAATTTCTTTAAACCTGAAATATTAGAAAAAAATTAATGCTATATTTTTAAAAATAAATTTAATGCAGAATTCATTGACTGCAAAATTCGTGGAATTCAATGGTGAAAAAGCATGTATTTCTACTGTTTGTCATATTAGAATAGTTAATACAAAAGTAGAAAATGTTTAGGTAAAATGTTTGTTGGTAGCTGTTACAAAACCTATTTTCTTAATTAATCATAAAACAACTTACTTGTTTTATGATTAATTAAGTTTTAATCTTGTTTTAAAAAGACATTCTTTTAAAATAAGAATCATTGGTGAAAATATTCATTACTGTAGTTTGAGTACATTTTTCAGTTATAATCCTTCCTGATGTTGTCCAAAAGATAATTATTGCTAATTCTTCATCTATAACCACCTTTGTCAACAGTTCTTTTTTTGCTAATGAAATGAGATCTTAAAATGATTTTAATTCTTATGTCATTGAATTAATTTTTAAATTCCTTATTCGATTTTTTCGAAATTTATTCTTCTGTCTCTCGCTCCCCCTTTCTTTTTCCAAGATTTGTTCTTTAGAATGCCCCCAGTTTTATTATTATTTAACATAGAAGTATGACATCATGTGTATGTCTGAAAAAGCAGCCAATCAGCAGGCTTTAAAATCGTCTTGTCCCTGGCAAAGTAAGGTTTATAGTTTATATACAACCCGGGAAGGAATTGTGACACACCCTGTATAAAATACATGTTTATATAAAGTTTATTATTTTTGGCCGAAGTTGGTCCAGCAAAAATAGGAATTGGTTTTCTTATTTCGCCGGTTAGCAGGTGTAAAAAGGTTTGGAAACACTACTCTAAAAGAAAACCGAATACGTTTACTGAAACTTTCTATAAAATTTTACGGAAATATTCTCCATTTATATATGAATATAGGAGAATTTCTGTGTACCAAGGGTTAACTTCTCTATGGAACGGAATTTCTTCTATAATTTAATGAAATAAAATTCCATAAATGTACCGAAATAGTAATGGGGTTCCATTTCCTAACATGATTTCCGTATTTTCGTGCAATTTTTGTTTCACAATGTATTTATTATAAAAAGCCCATAAGTTAGTAAAGTTCCAGTTGCTGTTAGGATGAGGCGACGATCAAGGTTAATTATGTCGCAAGCTGTCATATAAATTATCTCTCTCTTTTCGATTCTTTTCAAGTAGAACAACAATTTTCGGTTTTGCAAAGTATGTTCCCCGTATTTTTCAATACTCTTTCCCACCGCTGTTTTTATCGCTTTTAAGCGTTCTGGTATCAAAGATCCGCAAAATGACAAAGCGAAGATCATTAAAATTCCACTAATCAAGAAACTCGTGACGTACAACGCTATTCCGGCATTCGATTCTCCTACAAGCAGGGAGGAGAAAGCGGTGAAAGTCAGGAAGAAATTGCACAGCAAGATCGCAAACAGAGGAACTGACAAGGTCTCCTTCAACTTTTGCAAGATTTCAAGGGTTCTGAAGAAGAAACTTATGAACTCCATGGTTCTGTTTTGTTCACCTTTCGTTAGCTGGATTTCGAGCTGCTCCCTGATGATATCTAGAATTTCCCCGCAGCGGTATACAGCAGTGCATAAGCATAAAGCTATCAGACATGGCACGTGCAAAACCGACGCGGAATACGCCATGTTGCCCCAAAAGACAACGAAGTACTTAAGAGCTTCACTCTTCAATTTATAACTGAGGCTTAAAACATTAAAATTTAACTCTGGAACCTTAACTGATGTAACTAATGCCATATCCGCGATGAGGAAAGGCAAAATGACCACAACCGCTGAAAGTACATTGACGACCAACCTGTTTTTGTTGCTTGAGATGTTAAGAAGTTTTCTCTGGGCGTAGACACGCGTAAGTGTTTTAGAAAGGCGTTTTCTTCGGAGGAACAAGGTGTGCCAGAGAAATATAGGCAATGCAACCGAAAGCAGAAAATATATTTCCGTCCTCGATGGTTGTTGGTAAAGGATAACAATGTTTATGGCTATCGAATATGACGAACTTAGTAACAACACAACAGTTACTATCAAATTGACGCACTTCGTTAGTTTGCGTTTAGGCTTGATAACTTGGATTCCACTTGCTGTTAGCAAATTCCACAAAAATTTGTCCTCGGCAAGATTTGAGTTTGAATTGTAGCTCATTTTTGGTAAATCGTGGTCTGATACTTTGATATGTGTACAGTATAATCATGTATTTTGAGGCGAAATTTATCAGTTTTTATTAGCAATTTAGAAACATACTGAAATATTACCTTTATGCAACACAATATCTCAACACAACGAAGTAAATGCCATGCGGAGCATTTATGTGTGTTACCCTTAATATTTCATCTACAAAAGAACTTTTATATTTTCTATCAGACACTTAGTCTTTGATATTCAGTCTATTGAGAAATATGCAAATGAAAAAGAGTCAGTTGAATATACTATGGAATCTTTTCATATCCATTATGAAATTCAAAATGTTTCGAACTTTACAACACAATGGCTTTCAGTTAAACGATAATACAATAATCAATAATAGCCTTTGTTAAAATTGGATTGTTCTCGAATTTTGCCTGAGGAGTATTGTGGTTATTGTATCCAATATATTCTATATTAAAATGCACACTTTTTATAATATTTTCCAAATAATTTCGCCTCTTGAATCTTTTAATTTGAGTGTACGGATAAGTAGTTGTAGTGTCTGATTCAATGGCTTGTATTTTTTTAGTTTAGCACTCATTATCTTTCTGTTATTATTACGTGTAGCTGGTATTTCTAGTTTTTGTCTATCAAAAATGATCATTGATTTTTGCATAGCAACTATGTTTAACTGTTTTGCTAGAAATTTCCACAAGGTTAAAAGAAATAAACTTATCGCTGAGACTAATGCAATGATAGTAATTGTTATTATGATATGCAGTCGGTAAAGTAAAGGTCTGAAAGCAATTTGCATCAACTATAAAAATGTAACTCGGTGAATGTATTAGTAATGAAGCAGGTATATATACCAGACCACTAATTTAAAAAAAAAAATTAAAAAATTCTTAAGTCTCTCCTGGAATCAACTGACGTAAGCGATGCCCAGTAAAGGCAAAAAGAAAATATTTTATTCAGTTGTTTCCAGGAGTGACTTACGAATTAAAAAAAATTGTATAATTAAGCGGTTTATTAGTCGTATATTTAACTTACTAATTCCAGACATTTGTATGATAGCTGGTTCTACCCACTAGAATTAGAACAGCAAACTCGTAGCTAAGTTAATTCGTCAATAAGAACCCTGTTTGTTTATGTCACGCAGACGCAGTTGCTGTGTTGCGACGGGTTTCTCTAGCAACCCTAAAAAGCACTCGAATTCTTTTTTCGCATAGCTACGAAGATGAAGAGGATTGTTTATGTCATGCAGATGTAGTTACTGTGGTTAGTGATTGGTATGTTCGGCCATGGGACAATTTTAAGCCCCGTTTGTATGGATGAAAAGTGGATAAGTCACTGAACATGGTAGACGGTTGAAGTATGAAGGTCCCGTGTTCGTGCCTATCATGTGGCTGGAGTTTTAGTCGATTTTCTCCAGATGTAATGTGAATACGCATTCCCCTTAAAAAGATTATAATAAAAGCACTGATTATAATAAAATCTGATTATAATAAAAGCACAGTCGACGCTCGCTTTTGTGAACCCGTAGGGACCACTCAACAATTTTTTAAAAATTGCGACGCAAAATAGGCTATGGGAGTGCATTATAAACTACTGCCTAGTTCGTAAAATCACAAGTGTTCGTACATAAAGAGGTTCGTAAAAACGACAGTCGACTGTAATATGATTTATTTCACCTCTCTCTTCTGTTTTTCTTTTTTTTTTTTTTAATCTGGGTAGAAGGGGGGAGGAGGGGGGGATAGAATAATTTTTCTATTATGACTTAAAATCCGCACACGGTCTGGAACTAAGCTGTGTTGATTTTGGATCTTCTACTGTAATTCATCAAAATCTTCAAGTTTTGTGGAAAGAACAAAATCTTCAAGTTTTATGTAACTTCACTGAGTCGAACTTAAGACTTTATTTGTTAGAAATCTGAAGCATACAGCTATAAATGCAACATGGCTTTATTATACAAAAGTAGGAATTCAACGCAAGCAGTTGCACGTCAAGAACTTTTCGCCCATTCAGAATCCAACCAAGAAGACCGCAGATCGACAATGTTGGTTGCAGTAGCTCTGGAGGAGTCACCAACGGCTGGCCGGTTTTGGTGGTAGCGGTGGTGGAAATGGTGGAGGCAGAGCTGCAGGAGGCCGTAGTTTAGGGGGAACTGCTGGGAGAGGAGGTGGTTTAAGTGCAGCAGGTGGTGGTTTAAAAACTGGTGGAAGGGGTTTCGGTGGTAATGCAGGAGGTAAGGGTAGGGGTGGTGGTGGTGGTGGTGGTGGAAATGCAGGAGGTAGGGGATTGTAAAATGGTGGTGGTGGTGGAGGAAAGAATGGCGGAGGAGGCGGTGGTGGTGGTGGGAAGAATGGTGGAGGAGGAGGGGGTGGCGGAAAGAATGGTGGTGGTGGTGGAAAGAAAGGTGGAGGAGGCGGAGGTGGTGGTGGAAAGAATGGTGGAGGAGGAGGAGGAGGTGGTGGAAAGAATGGTGGAGGAGGAGGAGGTGGTGGTGGAAAGAATGGGGGAGGAGGTGGAAGTGGCGGCCTGAAATAATGTGGACGTGCAGGTGGGAAAACTGAAAAAGAAACAAAATAATAATAGAATTGTACATTTTACTTATATTGCCATAATTTAAATTTTTAAAATAGAAGACTATTTCTATTCTAAATATCAGAAGATAGAACCCATAAGAAAAACTGTAACATTAAAGTACTGCTTTTCGTAATAAAGTAAATAATGTATTTTAACAAAATACTTGGGGTATGCTGAACCGAAATAGGTTTAATTAGTTTACTTGCTATGTATTTATTATTATTAGAGATGCAATTTTAATAGGGACTTGAAAATGTTACATAATAACGTTTATCCTCACTTGATACTTATCTCAGGAACACAATAAAGGAAAATCGGTATGATTCACATCAACAACTAAAAGAGGGGAGAAGGGTACACAAGAGCCGTAACTGCGGTGCTGCAACTATCATGAGCTTTCCCCTTTCATATAGTATCTACAGACAGGAGCTTAACTATTACGCATGAACATGATGTAACACCCTTTAATCCTACTGTAAGTTTCCCGCGAAAATTTAGATCTTCATCAGAAGGTAAAGATAATTTAAAATCAGGTATCCCTCAAAAACTATTCGAGGCAATCTCCAAGAAGGCTTTCGGAAACCAGGAGCTTAATGCATGTACTCCGCACGTATGTGACGAACTTTAGTTGGGCATTTAACCAGAACTTTTCTATCAGCAAGCAATCCGATGGAAGTTCTGATCTGTTTTGAACCACCACATCTTACGCGGCAATCAACTATCTTAAGTTTACGGGGTACTTCCGTTCACCACACAGGGTTGCGACATCGACCGCAAAATATCGATGTTCGGTGAAACATCGATAACTCTCTTTTCAGTTCCCTGTGTTTCTTGCGAGGAAGGGCTTGGACTGATGAAGGTCAAAACAATTTTTGACCGAAACGTGCGTAACTTCTTACCTATAACTTCTTATGTGTGTTTTTTACAAAGTTTTTTATTTACTTTATGACTGTATAGCATTTAAACCAACGTTTAATTATTTCTTTCTGGGGTAAATACAGGAGGAAACATTCTAGGCTATACAGGGTGGGGCAGATGAAAGTGACCTAAACGAGTGCATGCGATTAGACATCTTGGCTTCTATACACCCATGAATAAAACATCAATGTCGCGTACCTAACACCGCAACGTACGATTTCTATTGATAACTGCAGCAGTAGCTGAAAATGATGAAACTAAATATAAAAATGAATTCTTGGAAACATTTCCGGTAATTTTTATTTATTCATTTACTTATATATTTAAAAAAGCTTTAAATTTTTACAGCGAAAACAAAAGCAAAAACAAAAGTATTATGAAAATAATATGTTTCAATTGATGAATTTGAATTATAAAGTGTACGTATGTAATTCAAAGTTTTTTCCCGCCTTATCGACTTAAAAATTATTCCTTCTGTTCACCTTATCTTTAGAAGAATTTTCTTTAAAAACTCTATTCTCTAATGATGCTGCTAAAATAAAAGGCATCCAGTGTATACTACCAACGCCTCCTGGATATTGAAGGCCTTACAACTCCTACGTCACTAAGCTTTGATGCCACCACTAGGCGTACGAAAGAAAGATCATTAAAGGTTTAATTTCAAAAAGTAAAACTTTTAAAAATTATCTGGTGAGTGCTACAAATATTAGAAAATATCTTAAATTGAACATTACAATTAAAACACCTTTCTCATACAAAATTATTCATTATGATCTATTTCCTTATTATATTATCTAACTAGTCATGGTTTATAACTGCCATATGTCATAAAATTATATTTTTTAACTCAAATTATTGAAATATTGCTATCCATGGGCAAATTGACCAGAAATTTTTAATAGTTTTATTTTTTGAAAATGAAACTTTTAACTGCAGGCCTATTCATGACGTCAAAGCTCCGTGACGTAGGAGTTGTAAAGCTTTCTATATCTAGGAGGCGTTGCTACTACCCAAGGCTATTAATATTGCATAGTTTGCATCATTCACTGTTAAAATAAACACAGAACAGCTATTTGTCACTTACCTGGAGGTGGACCGTAATGCGACCTTCGGGGAACTATTCCTGAAACGGGTTCAGACGATTCCGAAGACGGTTGAGGACGACACTGGGATTTCGGCACACATTTTCCGTTTTTCCTCAGGAAGTCCTTCTTGCAGAAGCAGCCGGTTACGCATTTAGCTGGGCACGGCCCGGGTCCAGGGCTCTCGCACGTAAGAGGAGAAGCAGATCCACAACTTCTGAATTCTTCGTTAGGCCCGCACCGCAATACTTGTCCTTCAATATCTTTAAAAAATTTTTAAAAAAATTAAAAATCACGTTAAAGAGATCTGAAATACTTCCAAACTTTAACCCTTTGAGGCGCAACCCTTTCCCAATGCTGAAAAAAGAGCAGCCGTTGCCATCGCTCGAATTAACTACCAGCAAGATGGCAGACGATCGAAACGTTCATCGCGTGCCACAGATCTAGAGTCAAAAAAGGGTCTCTAGATCTGTGGCACGCGATGAACATTTCGATCGTCTGCCATCTTGCTGGTAGTTAAGTCGAGCGATGGCAACGGCTGCCCTTTTTTCAGCATTGGGCAATCTATCCAGCTGTTCTCGCATTCTTCCATTTTTCAGCAGATGTCAGTGCTGTTAAAAATAATCGTGACAATTTTTTTACGGGAAATGACGTGCTACTAGTAAAGGATTCTCGGGGAGCTATGTCACCCGTGACTATTTTTATAGAAATTAAATCTATTCTTCGTGACTGGCAGCCGCCAAAACGTTAGAGTTTGGTGTTCCCAGAGCGGGAACACTGCGCGTTAAAGGGTGAAATATGGCTATGCATTAACCCTTTGAAGCGTAACTATTTCCTAATGGCAAAAAAGTGTAGCCGTTGCCATCGCTCGATTTAACTACCATTAACTTGGCCGTCGGTCGAGGCGCCCATCGCGTACCAGAGCTAAAGAACTTTTTTTTGCCACAGCTGTACAGCGGTCGCGCAGCCGGCTGTGGCAGAAAATGTTCTTCACATGGGCGCCTCGATCGACCGCCATGTTGCTTATAGTTAAGTCGAGCGATGGAAACGGTTGCACTTTTTCACCATTGGACAATCTATCTAGTTTTTCTTCTACATCGACGTTTATTAGCGTCGCATTCTCCAGCTCTCAGGCGAAACCGGCACTGATAAAAATATTCTGACATCCAATTTACAAATAACACCGGTCAATACGATTTTTGGGTCTGACTTCTACATGTTAAATTTTAGTTTCTCCTACGCCAAAATTAAGGAAAATAATTTTAAAAAATGAAAGTTTGCCTTTGTAGAAATTAAAGCAATTTTTCAATTTTTTGGCAAAAATCACTGATTTATATATATATATATATATATATATATATATATATATATATATTTATAATTCCACTCTAAAATATGATCAGAAAAGTTTTTGCTGGATATAAAAGTCTTTTTTATTCAAGATTTGTGATAAACAATAACATATAAATCTAAAATAATGAGAAATTAATGTCTAAAAGTGAATATTTTTGGTATTTCTTTTATGTTCGTATGAGCAAATAATAATACAAACAAATAGTAATATTACAAATAATACTACAAATAATAGTACAAGCAATACTACAGAGTTACAAATAATAATACAGTTTACTTTAGGGTTAATCAAAGTGCTGCCATCTTTCGTTTATGAAATAAATTAAAATATACTTATCGACGTAAATCAGACAAAAGCAAACTTTAAGAACTATAAACGAAAATTTAAGTGTTTTTCAATGTCTAGAATCAGAATATAAGCATGAGAACAGGAACCCAAGAATTTCTTTCTACTAAAATAATCCTAGGAATAATTTATATGGCAAAACAACGTTTGCCGGGTCAGCTAGTATAACATATAAAATTAAAAATCCTCCTCTCAATATTCAAAATTTCTATTTGCTTGCTTCAAAATTCTTTAGCGCGTAGTAACTTTCGTTTTAGACAAAAGATTTGTATCTGGATCTAAATTTAATTAAAACGCAAGTAATATATCTCACCTCTTTCTCACGGTCTTCTGGCGCCACACCTCCCAAGAATTTCCTAAGTCTAGCAGACCCGGGTATATTAATAACCAATAAATGCCCCTCTTTTGGAACATGTGATCCGTATTTGCAATAGGAGACCCTTTTTTGAAGACAACTGGCTGTGCCCGCGCACAGCCCACCTGCGTCAAAAAAGGGTCTCTAGTGGCACGCGATGAACGTTTCCATCGTCCGCCATCTTGCTGGTAGTTAAGTCAAGCGATGGCAACGGCTGCCCTTTTTTCAGCATTGGGCCATCTATCCAGCTGTTCTCGCATTCTTCCATTTTTCAGCAGATGTCAGTGCTGTTTAAAAATAATCGTGACAATTTTTTGACGGGAAACGACGTGCTAAAAAGTAAAATATTCTCGTGAAGCTATGTTACCCGCAACTATTTTTATAGAAATCAAATCTATTCTTCGTGACTGGCAACAGTCAAAATGTCAGAGTTTATTGTTCCCAGAGCGGGAACACTAGTCGTTAAAGGATTAAGGCCAATCATCTAGACCTAAGGGTGGGGTGCCCTCCGTGCGGGTCTTTCTAAGCGGTCCTAGCCCGTATGTACGCTAATACGCTGTAAGGAAGCAGTTCCAACTACTCCAGCTTGCGCGTTCTTTTTAAAATTTATTTATTTATTTATTTATTTATTTATTTATTGCGAGTATTTTCTCATCAAGCATTCGGCACTACTAAGTTTTGAAGTACTGGGCATTTTATTATGGGAGCACCCAATGGGCGTCTATCGTTTAACTCCTATGAAGGGACGGACGAGTTAACACCCAAGCCCAAACCAAGAATCGAACCTGGACCCAAAGTCGTGACAGAATAGTTTTTTAGCCACTACACCACATGGGAGGTAGCTTTCGGAAAACTGTAAGGTTCTGAAAAAAGTAAGGTTTGTTCATTCGTTGAATAATGTTTGTTTGTGGAACTACAGCCGATTAGCGACGCGTGGGCTCTAGGTGGAGAGGTGGGGTGCCCTCCGGGTGGAATCTTTCTAAGGGGTCCTAACCCGTATTACCACGGAAAACTCCGAACGGTTAGGGCGACAGCCGCCCGATGGGACCCGAACGCGGGACCTTCACACTTCGGCCGTTTACTATTTTCAGTGACATGACCACTGTGCTATGGTGAGGATTGTGTCTGTTTGTGAAACATGTATTTCGGATTTGTGTGCTTGGCCCGAAATAACTTATAAATTTACGTCAGAAGGACAACACAAAGGGGATGCCGTCCATGGGGGGGGGGGGGGAGGGGTCTTTTCTGGATTAGTCAAGGTGACCAAATTTTTGAACAAATGATTGGGGGCATTTTATAAATTCAATGCTCTTCTCAAATAAGCCTATGATTGATTCTTATATATAATATCGGAAAAATAGGGACGTTTGGTCATTTTAAGGTTTGTCCAAATACTACTGGCCTTTTATTTTTGGACTGGTCAGTGGACTTTCTGAGGGCCGGTGGTAGTGAAAGCAACCTCTTCCATTTTTCAAGAGGAAGTTTCAAGTGGTGAAAACAGATACTTTCTTATCATGCTTACTTCGTGAGAGTTTGGGTTCTCCAGAGAAGAATTATTAGTAGTAAGTCGTGGCGACCACTGTAGCGGCTAGATCCAATCCTGCGCTTAGAGAAGGGTGTGTTTGTGCTGTGGGATTTAGGCGAATTATCTACAGGAGGAATCTAGGCCTATAGGTAAGGTCAACGCCTCAAACATATAGAAAGCCTTCTCCTACGTCACCAACCTTTGACGTCATCATTTGGCCAACATTTAAAGTTTTATTTTCACAAAATAAAACTATTAAATTTTCTGGTAAATACTACAAATATTAGGAAATATCACATTAAACATTAAAATTAAAATATCTTTCTCATACAAATTATTCACTATGATCTATTTCCTTATCACATTATCTAATTAGTTATGGTTAAAAACTGCCATTTGTCGTAAAATTATATTTTTTATCTCAAATTATTAAAATATTCCAATCATGGGTAAATTCACCAGAAATTTTTAATAGCTTTATTTTGTCACAATCAAACTTTTAAATGTAGGCCAAATGATGACGTCAAAGCTTGGTGACGTAGCAGTTGTAAGGCTTTCTATATCTAGGAGGTGTTGGTAAGGTGCACTCCACGTGAGTCGTTTTAAGGGTCCTAACCCGTATTTACGCCAAGTTTCGGAGGAAACCACGGAAAACTCCGAACGATTAGGTCGACGGACGCAACCTGGTTTCTAACCAGGCACCTTCCGTTTCCCATTCGTTCAGAACGCCAAGCGCTATGCCTCTGGCGGAGCCGTTTAATAATGAGATAAGAAGCTTCATCTCTCGATCTTCAAGCTAGGGCTCAGCCAACACGGCCTAGATATAGAAAGCCAGAGAACAGTAGCTTTTATGTCATCACTAGGTGTCTTCTAAGATGACGTCATCAACTTTTTTTTTTTTTTTTTTTTTTTACCTCACAGAGTGAAACTATTTAAAATTTCTGGTGAGTGCTACAAATTTTAGAAAATATCTTAAGTTCAAGATAAAAATTAAAATATCTCTCTGATAAAAAATAATGTATTATGATCTATTTCTATATCATATTATATAATTAGTGATAGTTAAAATTTCCTATATGTCGTAAAATATAATATTCTATCTTAAATCATTTGTGAAAAAAATATGTGATGATGTAAAAGTTTCTGTTTTCAGGCATTATATATCTAGGAGGAGTTGGCTCAGCTCTGAGCGTGCAGCTCAAGCCGTCACAATAACTAACGATATGAGTTACTTATTTTATTGCCAGAGGGGAAAAAAAAATTTGAGAACCAAATTGCTATTTCGTTCACTCGGTTTTTTTCTTGTGGACCGATTTGAGTCGACATGTTTCCGTGGTATTTTGCAATAAAATAGTCGACGGCTGCCCTTTTTTTCAGCATTGGGAAAGGGTTGCGCCTCAAAGTGACAATCCACCAACACAACTACTCCTTCCCAGCAAACATTTCCAAGGTGGTATACGTAATTCCACAAGCACGAGTTTTATATATCAATCCAACCGAATGATACCGGTCAGGATTCTCTTGATAGGAAAAGAAAAGAAAACAGTTTTAATTGTGCAACAAGTGCTGTCTCTATAACTTTTATATCATAAAATTATTCTCGTTTAATTTTTGGTTGCTATAAATGTCAGTCTGTTTCACAGTCTAAGATGAAAGTGACTATTTTGGATAATACTTTCAACCATTTTTTACCTGATTTCACTGTATGGCGCGATATGCCCTCCACTTGAGAAAGAATTCGATATGAATTCATTTTGCACTTTCATTTAATCGAAAGTGAGATGGTTATTTGCTAATAAAATTACCTGAATTTACCAGGAACAGTTTTATGAATTGTATATGATACATATTGCCAGTGGCGTAATGCTCGCAAAACTTAAAATTACAATCAATATAAAAAAGAATAAGTATGCTTTTAATCGGGTATGAAATGATTAATATACAGGGTGTCCGAAAAGTCCTTGACACATTTCAAAAATTCGCAGAAAAGCAGCAAATTGTTGTATGAATATGCGGTTCGCACAGTAATTTTTCACAGGATCAAGAATTTATTTTTCCATCTTAAAACAAATTACTTCCAAAATGTGCTCATAGATGACGCTGCATCTCCAGTTTTCAGCAATGAGCCAATAGGGATTTTTCGTGAGTTTCGAGCATCACTGACGGTGCGGGAATATTCAATCTTGATATAGTGACTGAAACTGAGAAAGCACATTGCGTAGGTTGGTATTTCGAATCAAAATCCACAACTACAGATCAAAGAAAGTTTCTTAACATGTTTAATAAAAAACCTCCTAGTCGGAACTGCATGTTGACCTGGCATGAAAAATTTTTAAAGACTGGAAGTGTTTTAGACAGCGAAGGAAGTGGTCGGCCACGAAGATCGGATGAGACTGTACAAGACAAGGACATGGATGGCTTGAGTACATGGGATCGAACTTGAGTACGCTTTAGATGTGGTTCGAGTAACAAAAGGTGCAGTCGTTAAACTCTGGTAATAGAAAGCCATTGCTTTCTGCTTAATAAAAAGATTATGCACCTCACATCACATTTGTTTTTCTTACTGTGACGGTACAGCGCCACCTATGAACACAATTTGGAAGCTATTTTTTTGCGATGTCAAAAGAAAAAAAAAAAAAAAAATCGTGAACCTGTGAAGTATTATTGTGCGAACCGCATATTCATACAACAATTTTCTGCTTTTCTATGAATTTTTTAAATGTGTCAAGGACTTTTCGGACACCCTGTATTTCATAAATTAGGTAACGTAAAGTGGCAAGGATGTAACGGAATCATCTTCCAGTCTGTATAATAATCAGTGTACGAAATTCTCCTTTTCAAATAACAGATTTCGCCTCTCTCAAACATATCTGGAGCTTATATTTATATGAAAGATGAGACTTAATCTCGAATTAGAGCAGATAACTGCAACTTGAAGGAGGGGCGTAGCCAGGGGGGGAGGGATATCGGGATATATCCCCCCCCCCCGAAATTTTTGGATTCGTGATGAAATTCCGTCTATTTATACACATATAAGTTCATATCCCCCCGAAAAATTTTCCAGGCGCATATCCCCCCCCCCCCTTCCCCGAAAAATTTCCCTGGCTACGCGCCTGACTTGAAGGTTTTAAATTCAAAACACAAATTTCTGGTGGTTTATTCACACACAGCAAATTCTGATAATTTGGAATAGAAAACTTGATTTTACGACAAATGGAGATTTTTACCCAATACTTATAATAAGGAAATAGATCATATTATAATAAGGAAATAGATCAAAATGAATCATTTTATATCAAAAAGGTATTTTAATTCTATTTAACTCAAGATGGTTTCTGATATTTATAAAATTCACCAGAAATTTTTAACAGTTTTATCTCATCGATGTGTTACTACAGATTGTATCAGGGTCGTCGCTAAAGAAGCCTGCGTAGTCAAGGTATCCGTCTGCCTTGAAAATATCGAATTTTGGCTGGAAAATCAATTAAAAAGTTATTCGCAAATTCTGTGTGCTATACAATTCTGTTTCTGAAACCATTAAGTTGGAAAGAGTACCATTATTCATGGGCGTGTCGTATTTTTCTACCTGGTCCCATAAATAACTTCTTTGAAATTGAAATCTGCATTAAAATCGTCCACTAAAATTAGTTTATAATCTTTGCCATGCATGATCTGCCTATAGTTCACCTTTATAAATACCGTTTGGAATATGCATCATAATCGAAATAAACTGCCGTGTTTGTCTTTCTTATTCCATAAAATATTTTCAGAATTGAATTCAAATCTATATTGAAATCGCTTACTAAAGCATCTTCGTCAGGCATATTCTGACAATATTTCATTTTTACTAATATTGTTTGGAAAGCGTAACATAAGTGTACCATATCCATAAGTGCACCACCATATTTGTCGTTTTTTTTTCCATAATACTTTTATGGAATTGAAAACTATATTAAAAATCGTCTAAAAAAACTGTTTTACAATCGTCTCTAGGCATATTCTAACTATACTTCTTTGTAACAAACTGCAGCGTCTACCAGTATCTAGCCAAATATGGAAGATATCGACAAGCTAGATTCAGTTCTGGGGACTTATTTTTTAGCGCATGCTTTTCGATAAATCATAAAAAAATTGCAAACCTTGGTGAATTTCAGCATTTTATTCATTCCCCTCCCTCGCATGTCTGGCAATCCTATTGCAAAATGCAACGGAAACATGTCGACTCAAATCGGTTTACAAAAATATGTCGACAGAAAAAAAAGCGAGTGAACGAAATAGCAATTTAGTGCTAATTTTTTTTCTCTTTGGTAATAAAAAAAGTTGCTCAAATCGTTAGTTTTTGTGACGGCTTGAGCTGCACGCTCAGAGCTGAGCCAACACCTCCTAGATAAAAATTGCCTGAAAACAGAAACTTTTACGTCATCACTAATTCCAAAGAAGCGTCATCACACGCTGTGAGGCACAGCCAGCTGTCGCCAAAAAAGGGTCTCTAGATGTGTGGCACGCGATGAACGTTTCGATCGTCCGCCATCTTGCTGGTAGTTAAGTCGAGCGATGGCAACGGCTCCCCCTCTTCCAGCATTCGGAAAGGGTTGCGCCTCGAAGGGATAATCCCACAACACAACTCCTCCTTCGCAGCAAACATTTCCACGGTCGTATACATAACTCCATTAGTACTACATTTTTATATTTCAACCCAACCGAAGGGTACCGGTCGGTATTGTCTTGAGAGGAAAGACAGAGTATCATTCACAGACCAGTTAAAAGCAGCACTATGACTTTCATTTCATAAAATTATTCTCTGTTAATTTCTGGTTGCTATAAATGTCATCCTGTTTCATAGTTTTCAATTTACTTAAATTAATTTAATTGCCGTGAACTTCAGTTAATTAGTTATCAACTTTTAGAATCCCAACAAAATAAATCCTAATTCATAAGATTAATCATTTAATATTTTGAGTTTATATGGTGATTTTAGTGTCTGTATTATATTAAAGATTCTAAGATGAAAGTGACTATTTTGGATAATACTTTCAAACAATTTTTACCTGATTAATACTATAAGGCATGATATGCCCCCACATGATAAAGAATTCGATGTGAATTCATTTTCCACTTTCTTTTAATCGAAAGTGGGATGGTTATCTGCTAAAAAAATTACCTTTGGAATTTACAAGGAACAGTTTTATGATTGTAAATGATACATATTGCCAGTGTTGTAATGTTCGCAGAAACTAAAGTTACTGTAGGCAGCGTGTGTGGCGAGTGCTGGGTTTGAACTCACGCAGTGTTGTGCTTTGGGGGGTGCGAAGGGTGCAATCGCACCGGGCCGCAAAAAATCGAGGCCGCAAAAATCGAAGGCTGTAAAAAATTTCGGTCCGGAAAAAAAAAAAAAAACTCAATGAAGAGAAAAAAAAAAAAAAAGAATCGATTGCACATGCTAATACAGTGGTCCCCAACCCCCGAGCCGCGGACCGGTATCGGTCCGTGGATCAAATCGTACCGGCCGCACAAGGAACATTAAATTATTTCCATTTTATATCACAGTTTGCACGCAAACTCAAATGATTTTCAAAACTTGATACAAAGCGCGAAAAAGCTGAGCCACTTACAAGCGATTGCCCGCGTGACCTTGTAGTGGGCGCCACTTGGGAGAACATAGGGAACAATATTACACAAGTATGGCAATCCTGCAACATCAGATATAAAAAGGGATGCAGGCACCCACAATTTACATTGTATATACTAAACCGATAGCTAATTTAGAAGGGAAATAACTTTGATTCGCAGACACACCGTCGTCGGGCACATGATGGAACGGAAAGCTATTTTTATCAAGTAGAAAAGCGAAGTGAGAAACGAATAAAACTGAAATACAGAATAGTTGATTACAAATAAATAAATAAATAAAAGAAAAAGTTTTAGAATGATGCAAAAATAAATTACAAAACAGTAAAAAAAAAAAAAAAAAAAAAAAGTAGTAAAAGTTCTTCTGGCAGTTAGTATTTTCAGAGTCGGCTGGAACCGATAGTAAAGTAAGTATTTTCAGTTTCATGAATTGCTAAGGTTTCTTGGTAGTCACGGCTTCAAAACCTTTATTCAGTTTTCAGCGCTTTTTATTGTGTTTCTAGTACTGTATCATTGTCTCCAATGCCTAAGACTGGTATTGTTTCCAGAAATGAATCAGGAGCAACAAAGAGGAAACGTAAAGAGCAAACTGAGAAAACGACTAAGTTAATGCGAGGGTCTTTGCTGAAGCACTTTCGACCTGTGGCTGAATGTGCGTCCTCAAGCAATGAAGCACAAAACATTCCGAGTATTGATAAAAGCCCTTCAAATGCAGCTTTGGATGTATCATTTGCATCTTTTCCTCAAAGTGAGTCGATAAGGAATACTGTGGAACTTTCTTCTAGTAATTTGTTGGATGTGGCTTCAAAACCTGATATAGTAGATCAATGTGATTCTAACTCAGTACAAGATTCATTTTATGAAGAAATTTCAGATTACACCGACATTGCAAAGTGGCCACCAGTGTTAAGCCAGCAAGTGAAAAAAATGATTGTCGAAAAAGGTCCACATCGAGTACTGGATTTCAATTTCCCCTTAGATAAGCACAAAAGGCATTTTTCAACAAGTTATTATCAGAGAAAAATGTCGAATGGTGAAATTATTGAACGCCGCTGGCTAGTATATTCAAAGACCACCAATTCAGTTTTCTGTTTTTGCTGCAAATTATTCAACACTGTCAATAAAACATGCTTTAATAATGCTGAAGGTTGTAGAAACTGGCAAAAAATTTTAAGTAAATTATCTGCTCACTAGTCATCTGCTGGTCATAAAAGGTGCCATAACTCATAGGTTGAACTAGAAAATCGACTTCTCAAAAAGTTTACAATAGATGCAGAGCAAGAAAAAATTATCGAAACTGAGAGAAAGCATTGGCGTTCAGTTTTGGAAAGACTCTTGTCTATTGTGCAATTTTTGGGACAAAGAAACTTACCCTTTCGTGGTACGGACGAAAAACTGTACAGTGAAAATAACGGAAATTTTTTGGGTGTCGTTGAACTGATGGCTAAATTTGATCCAGTATTGTCTGAACATTTGAGAAGAATTTCAAACACAGAAATCCATGATACATATTTGGGAAATAGAATCCAGAATCAATTTATTGAATTAATAGCCCAAAAGGTTGTTCAGTCAATTTGCTTAAGAATTAAAGAATCTAAATATTATTCTGTAATTTTGGATTGTACAACAGATATAAGCCATCAAGAGCAAATGACAATGATTTTGCGATATGTTGACATTGACGAAGACGGCAATATTTCTGTAAATGGGCGATTTGTATTTTTTATCTCAATTTGCGACTCTTCAGGTGCTAATCTTTGTGACGCGCTTCTGAAAAAACTCTCTGATCTTGAACTTTCCATACACGACTGTCGTGGCCACGGTTATGACAATGGTGCCAATATGTGTGGAAAAAACAAAGGTCTGAAAAAACACTCAAAATACTGGTGTTAAACGATAAAGTAATTAAAAAACTTTGTAAAAAACACACATAAGAAGTAAAAGGAAAGAGGATACGCGTTTCGTTCAAAAATTGATTTGAACTTCATCAGTCCAAGCCCTACGACGTAAAGAACACAGGGAACTGAAAAGAGAAAAACAAGCAAGATGTTGCCACAAGGGGCAAAGAAAAGTCGAACAAAACCACGGAGATGGGAGAAAAAAAATTAAAAAGGGGGATAAAAAGGAAAGGAAAGAAGCACAAAAAATACAGAAATAAAAAAGGAATAAAGAAAAATAATAAAAAAAAAGGGAACACACAAGTACAAACACACACACAAAAAAGAGAAAACAGAACAAACAAACAAAAAACAAATAGCACACTTTTTTTTTTTTTAATAAAAACCACGAACAGGACAGCACAATAAATATATAAATAAATATTTTTTATTTTATTTTATAAATAAAAAACGAAAAAGAAAGACAGTAACACACGTACATACACATTAAAGAAACAAGGGAAAAAAAGGGGGGGGGGTAGACGAAGGAAGTGAAAAGAACCTTACAACAGCAACTTCCAAGCAGAATGAACGAAAGGAACGGAAGAACCATCGTTCAAAAGACGATCTAAGTGCTGGGTAATGGAAAAACCTTCCAAAAAATCCAGATGGGACAAAGACTGAGGAGTGCACAAAATCTTAGCCTTAGAAAACTGAAATTGATGATTGGAATTCCAACAATGTGAGGCAATAGAAGATTTGGAAAGTTCGTGCTTAGAGACATATCTCTCATGCTCTTTGAGCCTAAATTTGAGAGCTCTTCTGGTCTGACCAATATAGCCCAAATCACAAGATTCACAAGGAATATAATAAACACCCCAACGGTTCTCAGTAGGAATAGGATCTTTAAGGGAAGAAAATTTAAGTTTATTAACAGGTTTAAAAATGACTTTGAAACCGAAATTTTTGAGAAGTTTAGAAATTTTGTAGCATAAAGGTGAAAAGAAAGGTAGTACAATTAATTCGTTGTGAAAATTAATAGTATTAGTAGAAGTATTAGGCTTATTAAATTTAGAAACAGCTTTATCAATAATAGAGGGGCTAAAACCACGAAAAACAGCTAAGGATTTTAAGTAACTAATTTCATTATTAAGAGAAGAAGAATCAGAGCATATTTTGATAGCACGAAACACATAAGTGTAAAAAGCAGAAAGTTTTTGCTGGTAAGGATGATTAGATAGGGCATGAGGAGGTAAAAATATAGAAAAGGGCTTGCGGAAAACAGAAGTAGAGAAACCGTCATTACTTTAAAAAACAAAGGTGTCCAAGCGCGTATTTTAGAATTAAATGAAAAAGATTTTTGTTCCTTGAGGTTGCCACAATTGGAATCATGGTACGCTCATCAACAGCTGCAATTACATTTTTTGATATTTTACAACGTATTTACATTTTATTTTCTAAGAAACATGTCCAAAATATAACCGTTAAGCCATTATCTGAAACCCGATGGGAATGCAGAATTGACAGCGTGCGAGCTATCCGTTTTCAGACTGGTGATATATATATATATATATATATATATATATATATATATATATATATATATAGTTTCCATGTAAATAGTATTTTTTTCTTTTAACTATCGCTAGTGAAATTAATGAAAGGCGAAAAGTTCGGAATATATATAAAAAGCGTTTTTCAATTTACAGAAATACCCTCAGAATCGCGCGAAAAAAAAAAAAAAAAATCGCAATATCTCGAAATTATCGTAGGAAATTGGTGAAAATTTATATTTAGGGTAATTTGAAGGTTTTCTTTCCTGCAGTAAAGTCCAAATAGAGTGTTGCCGTCGAAAAAAGCGAAGTTGAGGGAGAATTAAATATGAAGATGGCCCCTTATACAAATTAAATTAATAGTAAATTAAAGTATGCGTTATTTGCAAACGAATGGTACATAGAACTTCGCCATACGACGGCCAAATAAAGAGCAAGTGGGTATTTTTTTTTCCCACAGCTGTACATAACCCAAACTATAATGTCTAAGGCACCAGAAAAAATTTATGGAAAAATATTAATTACTAAAGTAAATTCGGCCCGACAGTGGTTCTAACCTTAGCTTTCTTTTAATGTTCAAGAAAGGCTGATATTTCGGCTGCGGTGTTAAATAATGATACTAGTTACGTATCTGAGAGCGTGAGGTATAAAGGTATAATTTACATAAATGTATGTGCACTCATGCTCGCTGGTCTACTCCCATGGCTTATTTGCACAACCATTAATGCATTAAAAATGAATTTCAAAAGCATTAGTCTGCATACGTGTGCAAATCTTCAAACGTCGTATGTGACGCAGATATCCCCCCCCCCTTCAAAAAAAACACGTTTAATCCTATAATTAAAATTCGAACAAAGTGCTAAATTGTGAAATTAATTGCTAAGGAAAATCTTCAAATCCTGTTATCGTAAAATAATAATACTAAAAATAAAAATGTTCCAATTCCACTGTTTAAAAGTTAGTAGTTTAATATACATTTACTAAAAAAAAATGAAATTAAAAAAAGGAAAGCCCTCCTAGTCCCATGTACTTGCTGAAAATAGTAATAAAAATCTAAAAGTTCCACTTTAAAAAATTTCCCCCAAATACGTAACTATAGTCTCACATTTAACACCGCAGCCGAAATATCAGCCGTCCTTGAACATTCAAGAGACATGAGAATGGTACCACTTTAGGATAGAATTTACTTTTATAATTAATATTTTTCCATAAATTATGTCTGGTTTCTTAGACAGTATAGTCATTATATAATTTTTAACTCATAAATAATAATAACAAAAAGTGACTTGCTGAAAATTGTCAAAAAAAAAAAAAAAAAAAAAGAGCAATTGTCATTAAATACCTTTAAGAAAAATTGTATTCCCCCCGAGAAATACAGGGTAGCACGCTTAAAGAAATATCTGGCGATGTTCACCAATTTATTTCGTCAGTGTCCTCTCAAAAAAAAAAAAAAAAAAAAAAAAAAAAAAAGATTTTCAATAGGCGTAATGCATGGAAAGAAAATTTCTACGAGCTACCCATGGTGCCAGCTTCTTTCCGAAATAGGTATTTTTTAACTCGACATCTTTTCAGAAAAGAAATCTAATTAACAGTTCTGCACGGTTGAAAATTTAAAAGAGGGCGAAATAAATGCTTTATCAGTGGTAAAAAGCTGGAAAATTGTAGCCCGATTTTTCGATGCAACAGTTTCAATTTCAGACTGCGAAAATTTATGTAGGATTTTGTCACAAGTTTATTTGAAAAAGAATGTAGTTTGCGATATAAGAAATATAGTGTTTGGACGAAATTTTAGCTCTCGATAACGTAAAATGCCTAAAAAATGGTCGAAAACAAATCAAAACATAAAATAACTAAAAAATTAAAAATCGGATTGAATTTTCTTTTTCAGCAATAGCTTTTTCTTGTCCTGTTTAGTCAGTGTGCCAAATTATGGTCCAGATCCGACAAATGGTCCAGTGCAGTAATTCCCAACTGGTGGTCCACGAACAAGTTCTAAGTGGTCCGCGATGCAAGTGAGTGTTCAAAAACGGATTGTGTTTTTATAATTTCACGAGGTAAAGAGACAAAAGGTGTGTGCCGGTCGGCTAGCTTTGGGGCAGAGAGCAGGGGCGTAAGGGAAAAAGACGTAGATCATTCCATGAAAACAGACCACTTGAGACAACAACACATTTTACTAACGAGAACAACGATTACAACACACAAGTTACATTTAGAATGAATAATCACTATCTCAGAACATACGGTAGCTGCTACGCGCGAATACGCGAGCGAAGAGAGAGATGAACGAACGTTCTCTCGCCGGCAGGGGGAGCGTCGCATGAAAGAAAGATGATATAGGAGGCGCGCTACAAACTCCCCCTCTGGTCCCGCCGACGTCCCGGCAAGGAGACCAGGATAAAAAAAAAATATAGACAAAATGTGCATACAGGTGACACTAATAATTTTTTTTCTATAACAGACAGTCCTTAAGAAAGTTCGTTAAGGCTGACGAAAAACAGTCACAAACAGTCACTGATTCGTAGGTTTGTGGTTATTGTTTGACCTTGGGCGGTCGTCCTCTTCTTCGCATGGGGTTTGTGTTCCCAGAGGTGTGATGACCTCCGATGGTCTGCTTGACGAGAGGCTGGGCATAGCGGATTAAATTGCTCTCTGGCGATTTGGCGGGCAGTCAGACTCCGTTGGCAAGAGTCGTTTCTCCCGCTGTTATACACTGCACGCTAGGGGTTGCCGCCCGCACCGCAAGTTGATCCGCGAAAAACAGTAGAGCTTCCACATTCTTTTTCTGTTGCAGTATATTTACATACACTGCTATGGAATAGAAGTAAGGTGTTAGAGGGGGAGGGGGGTGGGTTTTTAAAAAGTACATATTTATTTATGCAATAACAATAATGGAAAATTGGGAAATTCAACGTTTGAGCATGAAATTTTATCTCGCAGTTATTTACAGTTTTCTTGTTATCTTTTTATTTTTTCTTAATGTTTTACTTCTTTCTTGCCTTTGCCATTGGAAAAAAAAAAAAAAAAAAAAAAGACAAAATGTCATTGACAATACAAGAAATTTCCAGATTTCACCGTTCATTTTTTTTTTTTTCCCTGTCTTTATACATAGACAATGTTTTGACTGAATTACAGTAAGTTGTATTTAAAACAAATAAGAAATCTTTTGCGGTTTAAAACAACAGTAAAAAAATTATCTAGAATTTTCTTTCTCATTTAATTTTAAGTTTTTAGCTATTTACCTTATTAATTTTTCACTGAAACAAAATGGTCCAAAGAAAGTCTTAAAAAATCGTTCTTGAATACGAATTAGTTTTTTCTTTCATTGAATGAGTAGTTTGTGCTTGATTAAAAGAATTTAGCATTTTATAAATATAGATTATATGTAAATGAACTTTACACAAAGTTTAACATTTACTTTCTTACCGTTACAAAGACGAGCGGTTATTATTCTTTGTTGTTACACACATTATTGCTAGCCCATATTAATCTTTCAGTATCCTACAAGAATCAGTAATGCAATTTTCGTCCTCGCTTCAATCTGCATCCATGGGAACATATAGGTTTAAACCCGAAGAGTTTATCTGCATCTATAATCCATATCTATTAATTGCTAAAACCCCGGACTAAACATTTAATAAAGAAGGGTTTTCTCTAATCGTATGTAAATTCATACAAAAGCCAAATGATGATTGCTTTTTAACTGTTCACTGTTTCTTTTTTATTTCCGTAACATATTACCTTCAAATCTAAAATTTTTTATTCATATTTAAATGCATGCATTTAAATATGAATAAAAATTTTAGATTTGTAATTTTAGACTGCAATTTTAAATGCATTAAAATATATATTTAGAACAATTAATCAACAAATAAAATAAAAAAATATTAGAAAAAGAACATGGAATTTCTAACTCTACTGTTTTTCGCGGATCAACTTGCGGTGCGGTCGGCAACCCCTAGCGTGCAGTGTATAACAGCGGGAGAAACGACTCTTGCCAAAGGAGTCTGACTGCACGCCAAATCGTCAGAGAGCAATTTAATCCGCTATGCCCAGCCTCTCGTGTCTGCTTGTTCGTTTGAGGTGAAAATTCTGTCTGTGGTACTTGCTACCTTGGGAGGCCGACCTCTTTTGCGCATAGATATAGGAATAACTAGATCACGCATCCGTATACTAGTAAGAGGTTTTTCTTGTTGCCAAATATCTTCGGTGGCATCGCCCATGATAGTGGCAGAAAGAAGTGTCTTGATCATGGTTTATGGTTATTTTCGCCAGTAGTCCAGCATCTTATTTATTTATTTATTTTTAATTAACTTTAAGCATTATCATGCCCAAGTCGTGCTGTGCGTATAATTGCACCAACAGGTTTAGGAAAGGATCTGGAATATCTTTTCACTAATAAATGCTTGAAATTGGGGGTATTGAAAATCAAATACCAATTGATGTTCAATAACAGTAGTATTTTTAAATTTCCTATTTACCTATGCTTTTCGTTCACTTCGTAAAGTAATTGAAGGAGATATTGCACTTCCTTCTTGAATTAAAGTAGACATTGCTTAATTCATGTTTCTATATAAATATAATCCTGAAACATTTGACCGTACGGTATATACTTATTTTTAAATTGTATACTTGGCACTTAAACTATAAAAAATGAGATAAATAAAGCATCGTAATTTACTTTTTACGAATAATTATTAATCATATTTTACAGGAAATGATTAATTTTTCTATCATTTTTCAAAAATAACTCTTGAATTGGGGATATTGAATTTATCTTATTTATTCTAACTAGATTTTCCACATTTGAGCATTTTTTAACGACTTTTAAAATTACTAGTTTTAATATTAAATTCATTTTTTTTTAGTTCAACGTGATTGTTTGTTTAAGTCTTTATTTATGTTTCTTTATACTTTTGTTTAAGTAAGCTTTATTAAGTTAGTGTTTTATGGTAAGTATTTTAACTTTTTTTTTTTTTTTTTAAATAAGCATATCAGCTTTGTAGTGTTGTATCAAATCCACAGTTCCAAATCTCATAATTTGAATACATATTGAAATGGTTATTGGCACCTGAGGCAATCCATAATTTTGCCATCCCTCTCATTCTTTCATTCAGAGTTTTGACATTGGAATTTGTTAATGTTGCTTTCGTATTTTAGTTTTCAGCTTTGATTTTTTTAAAAGTATCAGGAAGAATACCTAAAAATATGCTATACATAGTAAGCCTTCTTCGAACATGTACTGTTATTAAATTGAGAGTTAACAAGATTTTTAAAAATATTTTAGTATGGCTTCAACTTGGTGGAGAATTATCTCGCTTGAATTCCAGCATAAAATAATGCTTTATTCCTGATATTTATCCCTGCTTTATTTCTTTACTGCAAATTTGATGTTGAAATTACAATAAAATATTGTTCCAATGAGCTTTAATAATATTTCAGATAAACAAAAATTTGCTATGAGATCATCATTTACCTACTATTACAATTTTAAGCTATGTTTGTCAGAAAAGGATGTAAAAATAATGAACTTTTGTGTATTTGGGATTCTAAGAAATAAACGTGCGTGTTTCTCTGTAGGAAACAGGGAGACGCATGAAATAAATATGTATTAAATGCATGCATTTTCACATATCTTCTCCCATCAAGCTTTTTGAAAAAATATTTCTTCAAATTTAGCCGAGAGTATGGTAAAATTAAAGAATGGAGAATGTTTTTATTCAAAACAATGAGCCTTGGTATATTTTAAACAAAGAATAATAATCTATTTAAAATATATTAACTGTATTAAAATAATCTATATTTACTATGTTAGTTATGAGAAATGTGTGAAAAACATGCACCCAGAAAAAAAAATGGGGGGTGGGTATTTAAAATATCCTATGTACATAAGCGAAAATACACTGTTCTAGAAAGGCAATTTTTAGAAAACTGATGTTTACATTTAGGGTTCCAAGTTTATTACATTGTAATATTTTTAGAATGTAACATTATAACTTTTTGGAAATCGGTTTCTTTTTAAGATATAAAGGACGTATAAAAAACACGTTTTGGACTCTCACTTCAAAAGGGATAAAATTTCCTAAGTATAGCCTTTTTGCTTAAAAAAAAAAAGAAAGTAGAAGAAGGCGTATTTGAATCTCAAGAACGTTAGAAATACATTTACGAGGGAAAGAAAGATCCAAACTCAATCACCAAACTATGCCACAATATTATGATTTTCTTAAAATGTAACAAGAAGCACAATCCCCCCCCCCCCTTGATATGAACGTAGTTTTCTCTTACGAGATCTATGACACCTCGGTCTTTTACCCTAGTACTTCCAATACACAATTGATACTTAATTTCAGTTCACATCTTTGTTCAGAAAAAGTTTTTGTTTTCCTTGTGTGCAAAAATAAACATTTTATCGATTATTTTAATGTGTTACATTTTTAGACCATCTAACAGCAAAAATAAACTAAAAATAGCTAGCAAAATATCATAACAAAATGTTTTTTCTTTGAATTTGGTTCTGAACGAATCATCAATTCTGTATTTAAATGTAAATTAATGCTGTTGCATAGCAGTCGTAAGCAGCGACGTTTTCGTCTTTCTGCCACTATCGTGTCGTCTGCTCCGGAAGTGCACTGGCAACAAGTTTCCTCCCCTTGTGCGCAATCTAGTTCACTATTCCTATATCTATGCTTTTGCGAAGTGGATTGATCGGGGAGGTGTCCACTCCACGATAAGGGGATAATGCCGACGTGTGGTACGTAGATATGGGCACTGTTGGGTGGTCTAGATTGGCTATGACATAAGCGGTGGGAGACTTCTGTGTAAGTACCAAATATGGTCCATCCCGTTTTGGCATGAACTTTGCAGTCTTGGCCTGACTTGCTTTACTAAGCGGGTGCTTTGTAACCCATACTTTGTCACCAGGTACAAAGTAATATTGCCGCCTATTTTTGTCATAGTAGGATTTACGTTGATCCTGTTTTATTTCCACTCTCTGTCTAATGTCCTGTGTAATTTTGGCAAATCTTTTGAGATACTGGGTAATCTCTGGTACAAAGTTGTCGTTCTGTACCACAGCCGTGAAATCTTGCACTACATCATCGACTGTTCTCAGTTCACGGCCGAACGTGAGAAAAGCAGGGGTATGGCCAGTAGTGTCGCATACCGCCGTATTCATTGCAAATCTGATGACTGGTATTTTCGATTCCCAGTTATCATGTTCGTCTCCAACCAATATGGCAAGTCTTGGTTTTAAATCTCTGTTTTTGCGTTCAACAGGGTTGGCTTGGGGAAAATATACCGGTGTAAGATTTTGATCAATCTTCAAGGTAAAACATATCTGCTGTAACACTGCACTAACAAACTGTGGGCCATTATCACTGAGAATTCGTCGTGGAATTCCATGCCGCATAAAAACTTCTTCTATGAGAGTTGTAGCACATTCTCGAGCTGTAGCTTGTTCAAGAGGAAAAAGCTCTATCCACTTGGTTGCACAATCTTCTATTACAAAAATCCACTGTTTGCCGCTAGCTGTCTTGGGCAAAGGGCCAAACAAATCAATTGAAAGTATCTCAAAACGTTGTGAGTAGACGGATGTTCTAAGTAGACCTGATGGTTTCTGGTTACTTGCCTTGTAGCGACTGCATTCAGCACACTTTTTCACGTAATCCGATATAAACTTCTTCATTCCATTCCAATAATATCTTTTGGCGATACGTTGATACGTACCCTCTTCGCCATAATGACCGGCCATGGGGTCATCGTGATGTTTCTTAAGGATTGATTCCCGTTCTGATGACAGTATGACTAACTGCGCTTCTTCTGAGTCTGCATCCGGGATATAGCGATACAGAACTCCCTGGTTCATAAGAAAACCTCTCTCAGTCCAATTTGCATATGCTTCTGTTTTTTGGACATCTTCAAACGCTTCAATTATCTTCCTTAGTGATTCATCTGCAAGTTGAGCTTCTCGCATATCTTTAACATTTCTTGCTGGCATATCAGCGATGACGATACTATCAATTTCACAAACAGTCTCTTGTTCTGGACACACTGGTCGAGAAAGCATGTCAGCTATTACGTTAGATTTTCCTGGGATATAACAGACTTCTACGTTAAAAGATTGCACTTCCAGTGCCCATCTGGCGAGGCGACCGGTTGGTGATTTGAGGGTAAGAAGCCATTTCAATGGTTGGTGGTCGGATGCCACAGTAACAAGTGTACCCTCGATGTATCCGCGAAACTTCTTTAACGCCCACACAACGGCCAATGCTTCCCGTTCCGTTGTAGAGTAGTTTTTCTCTGCTTGGGTAAGCAGTCTGCTGGCATACTCAATTGGATGTTCTTCAGATCCTTCGCCTTGAAGTAATACGGCTCCGAGCGCGTAATTACTTGCATCGGTACGTATTATATATGGTTTGGTACCATCCGCTTGCTTCAGAATCGGTGGGGAAATGAGGCATTGTTTTAGAGTTTCGAAAGCTTTCTGCTGCGAAAAACTCCATTGCCATGATGTGTTCTTTTTTGTTAAATTGCTTAAAGGCCTTGAGATTTCTGCAAAAT
Source organism: Cheiracanthium punctorium (assembly GCA_038373885.1). Taxonomy (NCBI): domain Eukaryota; kingdom Metazoa; phylum Arthropoda; class Arachnida; order Araneae; family Cheiracanthiidae; genus Cheiracanthium; species Cheiracanthium punctorium. Next base: position 147,166 of record JAWZYV010004922.1, read on the forward strand.
CTTTTATATAACGTCTGTACCATGAGCATGTTTGTAGGAAATATTTAACTTCTTTTACGTTTTTGGGTGGTGGTATATTCTGGATGGCTGATATCTTCTCAGGATCTACCTCGATTCCGTTCTTCGTAATCCAAAATCCTAGGTATTTTACTCTAGACACAGCAAAATGACATTTTTCTCTATTTGCACGAAGTTTAAATAAGAGTAATCTTTGGAAAACACTTTTTAGATCTGATATATGTTTTTCAAAAGTTTCTGATAAGACGATTATGTCGTCTAAATACGTAAGAGTTAGGATATCGCCGAGACCATTCCTGAAACGATCCATAAGGCGTTGAAATGTAGCTGGTGCCGTTTTGAGACCCATTGGCATTCTCAGAAATTTAAAGGTTCCAAAAGGACACACGAAGGCTGTTTTGTCCTGGTCATCCGGGTGGACTTGAACTTGGTGGTAACCTGATTGTAAATCTATTGTTGACATAAATGACGTTTGTTTGGCTTCATGGAGAAGCTCATCCATTCTGGGTAATGGGTAAGAGTCAGCCACTGTAATTTCGTTTAACTTTCTATAGTCTATGCAAAGACGTACTTTACCATTTGGTTTCGGTACGAGAACCACTGGTGAAGCATAAGGAGATTCACACTCCTCGATGATTCCATCTTTCAAAAGCCTATCAAGTTCTTGCTTAAGGAGTTCTTTCTTGACTGGATTCATTCTATAAGGGGGTACCGCTACTGGTGAGTGGTTGCCGGTATCTATTTTGTGCTGGATGAAAGGGGTTGGTTCTCCCCCTGGACTAAAGATACCTGAAAACTTTTCTAACAATTTACATAATTGTAACCTTTCCTCAGTAGATAAGTGACTGCCTTCAGTTTCCTTTAAAATACAAGTGTTCAGTTTAGGAGGTTCGATATCTTTATCAGATGACCTAGTGCTACAGTTTTGTAAAGGTGAGTCAAAAGTGTCTTTATGTGGCTTACAAGGTGGTACAAATACATCTTTTTCAAAATTGAATCTTTTCCTAGGATTACAGTTGAAATACCATTTTTTGTTTTGGGTATCTAAGCTAATACCAGCTTTGGATAAAAAATCAGTACCAAGGAGGGTACGATTATCTTTAGCTGTCGGTAACGCGTATATTGTAGTAGGAATTCTTTTCCCCATTAGTTCAATGTCTACATCGGTGTTATAAACTTCAGAGAACTTCGACATTCCGTCCGCGAGTGTTACATTTAAATTTACTTTATGAAAATTTATCCCTTGTTCTCGGAGGAGATTATACAGGGTTTCACCAGCAACAATGTGGCTAGCCCCAGTGTCAGCACATGCTAGACCCCACATACCATTTACTTTAATCTTCATTAACATTGCCTGGGGTTCTTGTATCGCACACGTTTGAAATTTCAAGCAGCTAACCTGGGCGGAATCAACTTTAGCGTTTGGCGTACATGTAGGACATTTTGCCTTTACGAAACCCGGTTTCCCACAGCCATAGCAGCTAATAGGTCTTTCATAATTTTTACTAACAGTTCTATTTGTTGAGTATTTATGATTAACACCATTCTTACAATTTTTAAATTCATTACTGAACTTGTACTTAGAATTTTCCTTATGTTGTTCTTATTTTGTGTTTCTACCTTTTAGGTTTCTAATTTCTTCGTAAGAATCTAGTTTATCAACTAAAGAAACTGGATCGTTCCACTCGCTCCAATGGTCTAAAAAATGTTCTTTGTAATCAGGGGGACACTTCTTTTTTATTTGATCTGAAATTATTAGATCTTTCAACTGATCAAACGTAGTGACATTCAGCTCATTGAGCCAACCTTCAAAAAAATTTCTTAAGTCATAGAAGTAATCTCTCCACGTAGAGTCTGGACTTTTCCTGTGTTGGACGAAGGATTGTCTAAATTTTTCCGCACTCATCTTGAATCGGCGTAATAAAATCTTTTTTATTTCCGCATACTCCTGTGGGTTATTCTGAGAATCCGATTCTATTGCAATTAACTTTGAAATTTCAATAGGTAAAAGCCCGATCAGGTATACTACCCATTTTGATTCCGGTATTTTCAAAAAAGTCAATTGTTTCTCAAAAAGGTTTAAGAATGTACTAATGTCATCTACCTTTGAGTCAAATTGAGGAATTAACCCCTTAATTTCAAATTTAGATACATCTGAATTACTAGGTGTAAGAACGGTTTCTGTTTCTGTAGCATGGGTTATATTTTGTAACTTAAGTTTCTCTAATTCAAACATACGGTCATCATTTTCCTTTTGAATTAATCGCGCTTCATTTTCTTTCCTTTCAGTTATCAAATTATCGAGCAATTCTTTAGTGAATTCTTCCTCATACCCTGCACTTTTAAGAATTGCATTCTTTAAATCTATTATTTTGTAATCCTCTTGAATTGCGATGTTAAGCTCACTGGCTAAATTAACTAGATCTTGCTTCTTTCCTTTAGCAAGGTACGCCATAAACCAACTTTTATAATATCTTAATATTCTCTAAATGTATTTATGCCGATTTATTCATTTAACCAAAAATAAAATTTTTGAAAACACTTCGGCACATGAATAACAATTCCATTTAAAGTATAGTTCAATTACTAGATAAATCTACTCAAATAAGAACCTTGATTCTCTTTAAAGCAATAAGCTTTAAGCTATGAAATGAAGTTTATCTTCTTTTAAACAACAACAGAATAAAATAAAATGAGATCACTGATTCACCTTATACAATGTCTACAGCTCAAGACAAAACAAAACATTATTAGCGGCAACGGCGTCAAAAGTCAGCACATCTGTCTGCTGAGAACAGAAAGCAGAAATATACACTTGTTATTCTCTTAGTTTTCAGTGTGAAAACGAAATTCTGGAGAACAACTTTTTTCAGGATGAAAAAATAGTTTTCCTTTCTTTTCAAAAGTTAGAATTCAGATATGAAAATTATTCAGATTTTCAAGCTTCAGGCACCAAAGGAACTGGCATACGTATATTAAATTTGATCTGGATGATCAAAACAAAGCTAAACAAGTATTTTCTTCGATCCGGATGATCAGAATGAACTGAATTCAGGGTGAATTCTAAACCAAAATTTTTCTTATATTTGCCAGGATGATAAAATTAAGAAAGTTCCTTGAGTGCTTGATCAAAAAGAAGTAAAAATCACTTATCTGCAGATATATCCTTTGTCATCATTCGGGCCCCACGTTGGGCGCCATTTGTGCCGGTCGGCTACCTTTGGGGCAGAGAGCAGGGGCGTAAGGGAAAAAGACGTAGATCATTACATGAAAACAGACCACTTGAGACAACAACACATTTTACTAACGAGAACAACGGTTACAACACACAAGTTACATTTAGAATGAATAATCACTATCTCAGAACATACGGTAGCTGCTACGCGCGAATACGCGAGCGAAGAGAGAGATGAACGAACGTTCTCTCGCCGGCAGGGGGAGCATCGCATGAAAGAAAGATGATATAGGAGGCGCGCTACAAGTGTAATTATTTACAGTCTCCTTTCAAAACGGTCCCCCTACCTTACGGTCCCTTTTTTACGGTCTGCCTACGGTAATCCTTTCAAAATTAAAAAATACGGGCGGTGACAATATTAAATACAATTTTATAAAATGTTGTAACATCTCAGCCAAGCTCTTGTCTTCGACTATAAGTATATGTGAACATTGTTGATTAACTATATTATCAGCACCACTGAGCTAGTGGAAAAAACATTCTCTGTGGTTTTTTGATTTTATCATTACATCTTGTGCGTTTTTTAAAATATTTTATTACCCCTCCTTCCCTGGAAAGAATTCCTTTAAGTGGTCTGTGGGTAAATTGGAAGTCGAAAAGTGTTCCATGGGTTAAGTTGAATTGGGAACCGCTGGTCTAGTGGCTATAGCGGACAAACAGACATACAAGAAAGCTACTTTATATATAGAGAGAGACGAATTTGTTGAGATATTTTTTAAGAAACAAGAGATTTAGCATCGGGAGAACGCCAGATTTTGAGGCAGTGCCAAATTCTAAGACAGCTGGTCCAAGTCAACACCTCCTAGATACAGAAGACCTCACAATTGAAGCTTTTGACGTCATCACTGTCGTCTAAAATGATGTCATCACAATATTATCTTCAAGACATAAAACTATTCAAAATTTCTGGTGAATTTTTTCACCCATAGAAATTTTGTAATGTTTTAAGTTAGAAAAATTAATTTTACAACAAATGACAATTTTTAACCATCACTAATTCCATAATATGATACAGAAGTAGATCATAATGAATTATTTTGTATCAGAAAGGTATTTTAATTTTTATCTTTAATTTAAGATGTTTTCTAATATTTGTAGAAAATGCACCGGAAGTTTTAAATAGTTTTACTTTTTTAAGGTAATACTGCGGTGACGTCATTTAAGAAGATCTAGTGATGACGTCAAAGCTTCCGTTGTTAGGCCTCATAAATCTAGAAGGTGTTGCTCTATATCTAGAAGGCGTTGTCCAAGTGTTGTGTATTTTATAGACGCAGCAATGATTTCTTTCTTGCTTTCTTTTTCTTTTCTTACATATCTGTGTTTAGTTTCAAGCCGATAAATGGAACAGTATGGATTTGCATAGCGAACAAAGAAAAAGCAGACAGACGAACAAACTTCCATATTAATAGATTAGATGAACTTCTGATGAAGGCATCTAAAAATGGGAGGAAAAGTCGATGAGACGCTGTCCCTTTGTTATGCTAAATAGTCGCTATTTTCATTAAAGATGTGGGCAAAGCGGGCGACGCTGTTTCACGAAGTACGACGCTGAGGAGTCATAGTTCAAACTAAAATCTACAAAACATGCAAATGTAGGGCTTGAAACAACATTCGTTCAGTTATGATGTATGGGTTCATTACACTCATTTTTTTAAACACGTATTTATGACTTTTTGAATGTTCAAATTGACCGGGGTCTCGAAAACCCGTGCGTTGCCCCGAGATCAACCCTTTATATCTCAACAACTAAAACTTTAAAATTCTTTTGATGCGATAAGCAGAAACAGTGCTGAAAGTTTTTATTTTCTAGTTTTGTAATTCATGTAAAATTTACTCACCAAAATGTCCTTGGTGTAGAGTTAAACAAAGCGGCTATTTTTATTTTTTATATTATTTGATAATATATCTGTAGTGTTGCAAGGTGTTTGTGAACAGGTCAAGTGGAGAACATTTTAAAAAATCATCATCTTTTTAGTTAGGTTGACCTACGGAAAAAACTGCAATAATTGCTGCAATAACCAATAGTGCGACTGCTGAAGGACAAAATACCGTTTCATATTGCAATATTAATTAGATATCGCAAACTTTTCAGATTTTTAAAAATTATTTTATGTTTACGCGGTTCCAGAAGAAAAAAGTCATTCAACTATTTTTTAATACACTGTGATTAATTTATGCAGCCTTAATTAGTATGTTCCAGATCTGCAACACGGCGATATAAAGGATAAAAAATGTGTAAGTGGTGATTACAACGGTGTGTTTCCTGTTAGAAATTGCTAGATTTTAGCATTTATAGTTTCTTTCACTCTTTCTTCTTCTTCTTTTTTTTCTTTACTAAGGTTACGAGAAGTCACATTAAGGTGCTTATGCCGACTTCCTATGCATTCCTCTGAGCGGTTGAAAATTCTGTTAACCGACCTCAAGTTCACACTGCAATAATCTTTTTTGTTGTATTCTTTAGCCTATTAACGACCAGCGTCCTTTTTTGATGACGGCTGTAAAATCTTTCGGTCTCAAAAAATAAATTATTTATTTATTTACCTATTTCTATTTCTAGAATAATAAATTTGATTTCCACGAAATACTCACAGATAAGAAAGTAAAATGCGAATCTTCAACTGTTTTATTCATGTTTTTTGAAGATGAGATTATGAAGACTGTATACATTCTTCATAATCTACAAATGTCGGAAATATATTTAATACTTCGGGCATGAGCATGAGTTAGAAAATCTGACGAAAAGGGAGGAACTCTAATAGGTTAAACTAAATTACTCAAATTACCAATTGGTTTCCAGGGTTCTAAAAAAACTCCACTTGGCGCTGTACGTAAAGCACAATTGAAGCCTACTATCTTCGCTTGTAATCACAGAAATTTATATGAAACTAGCGTGGTACCCGTTCTCCGCACGGTGGGAAAAGAACATTTTCCTTACACATATAATTAGAATTAAACCCATAGATGCGGAATCTATAAAAGTAAAAAAATTATTTAAATCGTGATGAAACGTTGACGCAATGAGTGCAAATCTGAGATGACTGCAACAGGATTGCACAAAAACTACGTCAGTGTCACTGGCGATCAAAAAAGAAGCAGCTTCTCTCGGATGACCTTGCCCAGGCTTTTTCTCGATGGATCCGGTATCGTAGAACTGCTTCTATAAGTTGCACACGACGCTGGGCGTTCAATTGAACTCTCTACAAATCTGGAGACTATCCTGCTTCTAGTCTCCACGCATGGGATCTAGGTCAAGGGGTGCGTGTGTCCTCGGTGGGTGTCTTTCTAAGGGGTCTTAACCGGTATTTATGCTACGTTTTGGAGGAAACCAGCCATATATGTTTCCTAACATATCCATGTTGCGAGTACTGTTTTATTTTCCGAACGGAATACAGGAAAACTCCGAACGGTTAGGTCGGCGTGCGCGATCTGTTTTGAACCAGAAACCTTCCGTCTCCCAGTTCAGAGCGCTAAGCGCTCGGCCACTGGTCGAACTAAGTCATTGCTAGGGAAATATTATAAGCAATTGGGACTTTGTTGTACACATGATTGTAATAATGTCATTCTCGTATTATTATTACTTATATCTCTTATCATTTGATTTATTTTTTATTTTCATTTCATATTCCCGACTTTTCATACTCTCTTGATTTTTGGGTCTTTGTGCATGTGCATATTCAATTATCATTCCCCATTACCGTTACTGAATTATGTAGCTCTGCCTATCGGCACTTCTACACCAAAGACGTCAATTTGCATTTTCCTTGTTTCAAAAAAAAAAGAAAAAAAAACCGCTTACAAAGTTTCATTGCTTCAGTTTATACTGATTAATCAATTTTCTTGCGAACTAATCGGAATTAAGATATGAGGCTTTGACATAGTATACAGGATTTCTTAAAGACCTTGAAAATGAATTTCGCGTTATTGACGTGGTGATTGTGGTAATGTTCTAATTGTGTCATATCCAATCGGGGCCTTCGCAATTAGTAACGGGCCTGCGCGTGCATTTTGATGAGCCATCCAAAGAGGCCTACGGATGCTCGAGTCTTCACGTATACATCAGGCATTTCTCAAGCTTCCCAGTGCTTTCAAACGTTATTTAATGTAGTTTTAAGTAGTAATTGTGTTACTAATTCAAGTACGAACTCATGATTAATTTGTTTGCTATGATACATATTTACATAAAGAAAATAGATGCATATAATTTGAAGGAAAAACAAAGTAGCGCTTAATCTCATGATTCACGATTGCTTATTTTAGTTTCACAAGTGGATATTTAATATACTTTAAAATTACTAAATACACAAATGAGAAAGGCATTTTTATAATGAATAATAGCTGAAGTACCCGTTCTCCGCACGGGAATGAATGGACTTATTGATATTACGATTTGTGGTGATTACTATTCATTGTAATAAACAGATATAGCAAAATGGATATCGCGTTATATTGTGTCCAATAATCATTCATACCGAATTGCAAGGCAATCGTTTGTACGGTGCAGAGGGCCATGCGGCGTAGCGCAATCTAGTGGCGAGTTTTAACAAAACGGATACGGCGAAAATATTTTTCGCATTCAGATATCGATGTATACGAATTTTCATGACTGTCGGCTGAACAGTTCTGAAGTTCATGTGTTGACGCGACATCTAGTGGCAAGTTATAGGAAAATGGATAGCGCCAAACTCTTCCCCGTGTTCAAATATCTATGTATACCTATTTTCATAGCGATCATTTGCACAGTCAAGAAGTGATACACTGCAGGGCCATCCAGTGGTTCAATAAAGTAATGATTTGCTACAACGCCGTCAAGTGGCGAGTTATAGCAAAATGGATAACGCCAAAATATTCTCATTGTTCAAATAGCTATGTATACTGATTTTCATAGCGACCGTTTGAATGGTCAAGAATTTGGCCTGCTGCAGCATCATCTAGTGGTGAGTTAAAATAATAATGCATTGCAGTGTCATCTAGTGGTGAGTAAAATCAAAAGGAACACAGTTAGAATATATTCTTCGTGCTCAAATGTGTAAGTATAAAAAATTTTATGCCGATCAGTCGAACGGTATAGAATTTGATGCTTTTCAGAGCCATTTAGCGGCAAGTTACAGCAAAATGGATAATGAAAAATATTCTCCGTGTTCTAATATTCGCGTGTACCAAATTTCATCGAAATCGGTTGGACGGTATTCGCATAGCAAACGGCTAAACGGAATAGAATTCGACGTTCTGCTGCGCCACCTGGTGGCAAGTTAGAGGAAAACGGATAGCATAAAAAGCTTCTCCATGATAAAAAACTTAGGTGAACCAAATTTCATGGTGCAACGGTGTTCAACGGTGCTGGAGTTTTTCAACCTCATACACTCATACCCACATTCATTTTTATCTATAACCAGTGTCATTATATATCCCAGTCTCAAATAAAATCCAGTTTCAAATCTAAGCCTCGCCAAAGTGCCAACATACGCCATTTTGCAAGCGTTTTTTCAGGAAATCATTCGAGGCATTGACTTAGCAGCAATAATATATGGGAAATGGTTCGACCGCGAAAAAGTAAAGCACGCCTTTATTTGAAAAGTTGAATCCCTTAATACAGCCGAATTTTTTAAAATTATCAACTATAACGTGTTTTATTCATCATTACTCCGATGTACTAAATGAGAAGATTTCAATTTTCTGAAATTTGGCGGAATTCCCCCAACTTAAATCAATGTACTCATTTGGCGAGAATTCTGGAGATAGATCAATTGAAATCCCTTAATAACTGCATTATTTCTTCACGGATCATTAAAATTTAACGCTGTTTTCTAATAAAACCTTTGCACTTGTTTTCAAAAATCTATTCCCTTAAGCTCTCAATAAATTGCGCCAAGCCGAAATCTGTGCAAACCGCTAGAACTCACTTTCACAAAATCGGCATTTGAGCCATTTTATTTTTTCGCCAAACTAAAATAATTTACCTATTAGCCTCGGAAATCTTCAATTCTTATTGTTTTGCGTGTAAAGCATTACATTCCTGCTCTGATTTCCCATGCACACGATATTATAATTTAAAAAAAAAATAACCTTACGAATATAAACTAACAAAAAAAATCATTATTATTCTTTTATTTTTACTTTGAGAATTTAAAACATTTTATTCGGCAAAATCGCCACACATGGCAACCACGATCCTTATTTCACACTTTTTTCACTACAGGGGTTACAATTACGGAAAGATTTTTGCGTGAAGAGCATAAAAAATCTCTTAAATTCCGGGAACGGGTGGACTTTCAAAGTTTTAAAGTGGACTATGAGTTATTCTATATTATTTTACATATCTGTACTAAATTTCAGGCCGATAGGTCCATTTTTGTGGATTTGTATACGAATCAAATCCACAAACAAACAAACAAACAAACAAACAGAATTTCATTTTTATTTATAAGATTTCATGAACGTAGTCGTATTTCCTACGTTATTTTAAACAATTCAAGATTAATCTTTAACAAATGATGTATTAAAGCGCATTTCAGTGTTTTCGGGATATCCTGTATATTGGAGAAAATTGATAAAATACGCTCTATAGCGCGATCCCCGAATTAATTATTCTTTAATAAAGACATTTCATGTAGTATATGTTTTCTTCTCAAGCGAACTTTGGAATTGAGCAAGCATAATGAACGCTTGGACAAAATATTAACTACATTTGAAGTTTCTATATAAACGGGCAAAAATCAATAATTTATAATTTACTGTATTTCTGCACTGTACCAGATGTAAGTCTGAATCACATAATCAAGGCATACATAACTGATAAATAACATTTTCAACAGGCAAAATTAAATTGTCTAAATAGTATCACAACGTCATGCTTATTTACAAGAATAAAAACTACTCAAGTAATACGATTTCTGATTAAAATAATTTATTTATAAATAACACATGAATAATTATTCACCAAACATGATTTACATACATATATTTAGAATTTCTAAATACATTATAATCGTTCACTTACCTTTACATTCAGAGCAAAATGTTCGAATTTTAGGATAAATTTTCATGAAAGAAAATGGCACAAGATTCACCAAACGATTACCTACATCTAAAGTTCTTTAGTACGACAAAAGTATAAAAAAATTGTTTTAAAATAATAAAATAATATAACATTTATAATACTTAGAATAATAAAATAGATTATTCTAAGTGTGTATTACAATTATACTGTAACTGGGGAAAACAGGCCTCAATGATAAACTCATTTTTAGCGATGGCAACTCATAAGCAGGCCCGTTGCTTAGCGATGGCCCCAATCCAATGCGTTTTCATTTTTCGAGTCAAGAGCTGTAGAAATGATTGTTTTCACTTAATTGTTAAATTTAACAGCTTGAGTGGCAACAACGGATTCCGTAATTCAGGAAACTGTAGCAATATTAAAATTAGAACATGAAATGAAATTTATTTATGCTTGCTAGAACTACCACATTGGCATAATTAACGCCGATAGTCGATGGCAAATAGCCAAAATGAATCGTAAATTAAACTTCACAGTAAATGCAATAATTTATAGGCAATACCAGGTATATTTTACCAGGCTTAAAAACATTCTCTTTCATTTCCAAAAATTTTCGTATTTATACAGAATTCCTATTTTACTATACCCTGTTTGGCGGGATTTTAAAAAATTATCTATCCATCTGCTCGTTACATTGGCTCATCTCAATCGTGCCATAGAATTAGCAATACAAACGCAAAAAACACACACTATTAAACACTGAGTTACACTACATTTGAATATTTATCGCCAATTTTTCTAAGAAAGGTACTAAAGAAGGAATCCGCATAAGCCATTTTGCGAGATTTTTTCTTTCTTTTTTTCAGAGAATTATTCTAAGCACTGATTTAACAGCAATCAAAATGGGAAATAATTATTTGTGTATGGTTCGATCGCCAAAAATAATTAAAAAAACATAAATTTAATTTAATTAAAAATTAATGAAGCCATCTAATTGAAAAGTAGCACAGCAGTATTTTAAATTATCAACTATAACGTGTTTTATTTATTCCAGTTTACCGAATGCGAGAATTTCATTTCTTTTGAAATTTGGCGGCATTCCCCCTAGTTAAATCAATTTACTTAATTTAGGGAAAATTCCGAAGATCGATCGCTTAAAATCGCCTTAATAATTGCACTATTTCTGCAGGGAAAATTAAAGTTTAACGCCGTATTCTCATAAAACCTACACACACAAACCTAAACCTATTTCGGTTCGCTCGCAGTAAATTGCGCCAAGCCCAAAATTGTGCAAATCGGTAGAACCATGGCTCACTGAGATAAATACAGGCTGTCCGAAAAGCTCTGTTTTTGCGTACGAGTAAATTTTCGCTTCTTCGCCGATTTGTCGCTGTTACCCAACTGTATCACTGTTGCCAACTCTTCCGGAGAAAATATGCCTAAAATCAAAATTTAAAGTATCCACAAATGGCTAACAATATTTTCAAGCTGAGAAAAAAAGTAAAATTTTTTTGGCGTTTACGTGCTTGTTCTGCTGAAATATGCTTATCTGCTAATGCTCTTTGAGACATTCGGACATTCATTTCCGATTTACAAAATACTTCGGTATTGCCAGTTTACCAATTCTTTTTCTCCGGCAGAGTCTGCAACAGTGATACAGTTAGGAAACAGCGACGAATCGGCGAAGAAGCGAAACTTTTCTTGTACGCAAAATCCCATAGGAGAAACTGGTTTTCGGACAGCCTGTACTTATCCCAGTGAGCCATGAGTAGAACCTACTACTTTCTCAAAATATGCCATATCATCCATTTTATTTTTCGCCAAACTATAAAATATACGGTTTAGTTTCGGAAATCTCCAAATCCTTATTCTTTTACACATAAAAACATTGAATTCCTGCTCTGATTTCCCACGCAGACGATATTTTAATTAAAAAATAACCTAGCAAATATTCTATACAGAAAAAAAAGATTATTCTTTTATTTTTAATTCAAGTCTAAATCATTTACTAAATTCGCCAAACATGGCAACCTCGATGCTTATTTCTCCCTTTTTTGACTACAGGGGTTACAATAGCGGAATTGGAGAGAGCAAAAATTGGCGATTTTGACGGGTTTTTTTTATCAATTAATATCTCCTAAACTAATTCGAATTTCGAAATTTAATTCAGCGGAAGACCTTCCTCGGAATTTTTCGAATCCGGGGACACCTCGATCGAAATTCAACTCCCAGCCGTTTCGGAGGAGATGATGTTACAGACAGACGCGCACAGATTTTAATAGTATAGACTAGCTGCTTGCCCGTTCTCCGCACGGTAGGAAACGAATATTTTCCTAATATACATATAAGTCAAATTAAACACAGTAATGCGGAATCTCTAACAGTGAAAAAATTCTGGAATTCTGACGAAAAGCTGACTCCATGAGTGGAAATTTCAGACGATTGCAACATGATGACACAAAAACTACGTCATTGTCACTGGCGATCAGAAAAGTAAGAACTTTACGGTATGCAGACGAAACGTTTCTCTTTCGAAAAATGCCTTATTTCTACATCATATAATTCTCTTTTTTTTAGGTTTAATTTATAGCATTCATACATACCATATGAATGACATTGCATGATGTTGAATACTATTTTATCTTATCTTGCATTTCGAAAAGCGTGGACAATGCATTAGCACAGTTATGTTGCAGATGAATTTATTAAATTTTACCCAAATTTAAAAAACCTATACGAAACAATCGATGCACATTGTACGTTCAGAAACCAAAAATGCATCCTGTTTCCGTGAAGATCTTGTCGCTTTCGTAAATGAAAAAATTTGTGACGTAACTTAAGCGGAAAAGCTTATTACCCTTACTGAACTCTTAATACAGTAGCACACTTGTTACATAAAACTAACATTGATCTCACTGCCAATTCACACTAAATAAATAACTAATTTCATATTTTATTTTTAACATAGATGAATTGCATAGTGTCAAATTCAATATTAAACAAAATCTGAAATCGTTTCTAGAGCTCTAGGTCTTGTAACTGGAGTAACTGGAATATATATGAAAAAATAAATAGAACTTTAACATATAAGTAATTTATATGAAATATTCTAAGCACATTGGATCCCGTTATTCGGAAAGATTCCACAAACGCCATGGGAAGAAAGAGCAATTAATTTCATATTATATTTTGTATTCCTTGCAAGCGCCTTTGTTATGTACAATGTACATGATTGCAATATCATTCTCGTACACGATGCTTATTCTATAGTCTCTGGTGATTTATTTTGGATTTTCATTTCATATTCCTGACTTTTCATACTTTTGAAATTTTGTTGCTTTGCGCATGTGAATAATCGATTATCATTTCGCATTACGGCTACCAATTAAACAGTTTTCCATATCGCTTCTTCCACGTTAACGACGTTAATCTGCCTTTTTCTAGTTTAAAAAAAACGCCTACAAAGTTTCATTGCTTCAATTTAGACACACAGGGGGGGTTTAGGCAAATACGCACCCGACAAATTGCTTCCTTAAGTACGCCGAAGCAGCATATACGTTAGCGTGTAATGTGCTTCTCCGGATAATCTGACAGCAAAACAGAAGACAATGACGTGAAATGACGTCACACGCTAAGGAAATAAAATGAAAAATATGCAGAATTGCCTGAAAAAAACTTCGATTATTTTTAATGCGCAAATATGTTAAAATTCTATTTGTTTCATATTTAATGCGTTTTCACTATTTTGGGTCTTAAGAGATGTAGAAATGAGTGGTTTCACTTAATTATTAAATTGAACAACTTGGCAACAACGGAATCCAATTGGCAACAATGGATTCCGTTGCTACGGAAACTGTAGCAGTTTTAAAAATAGAATATGAAATGATTTATTTATGTTTACTTTGCTAGAACTGCAATTTTGGAGTAATTAACGTCAGCAGTCGATGGCAAATAGCCAAAATGAACCACACATTAAACTTGACAATAAATGCAATAATTTAAGGCATTACCAGCTAGTCTAACTGGGTTTAAAAAATATTCTCATTCATCTCAAACAGCATTCGTATTTATAAAGACTTCCTATTTTATTACACCTTGTTCGGCGGAATTAGAAAATATTATCTATTCATAGCTCGTAACACCAACTCATATCAATCGGGGCATAGAATTAGCAATACAAATGAAAAAGTTTAATTTTCTGAAATTTGGCGGGGTTTCCCTAACTTAAATCAATTTATTTAACTTGATGAAAATCATTTAAAATCGCCTTAATAACTGCATTATTTCTGAACAGAAAATTATAATTTCAGGCTAAATTCTAGTAAAACCTACACTTGTTTTTAAAAATACTATTTCTTTACGCTCTCAGTAAATTGCGCCAAGCCTAAAATTGTGCAAACCACTAGAATCCACTTTCTCAAAATCGCCATATAAGCCATTTTTTCGCCAAATTATAAGGTTATACACTTTAGTCTCTGAAATTTACAAATCCTTTTTCTTTTGCGTATAAAAAATATTGAATTTCTGCTCTGATTTCCCACGCAGACGATATTTTAATTCAAAAATAACCTAGCAAATATTCGAAACAGAAAAAAAGTATTATTCCTTTATTTTTAATGCAAGAGTATAAATCATTTAATAAATTCGCCAAACAAGGCAACCTCGATGCTTATTTCTCACATTTTCACTGCAGGGGTTACAATCGCGGAGATGCGGAGAGCAAAAATTAGTGTTTTTGACGGGGTTTTTTATCAATCTCCTAAACTAATTCGAATTTCGAAATTTAAATTAGCGGAAGACCTTCCTCGGAATTTTTCGAATAAGTGGACACCTCGATCGAAACTCAACTCCCAGCGGTTTTGGAGGAGATGATGCTACACACAGACAGACAGACGAGCACAGATTTTAATAGTATAGATTTTCAATTTTAAACAGGTTTTTAAGAAAACAATATCATTTTTTGATGTAATTGATGTTGGAAATTTATTTCTTCGTTCTGGCATCAGCAAAAGTTAGAAAATGTCATTGTGATAATGTGGACGGAAACGGGTTAATCTTGAGTTTAAGTTTAATCTATTCGCTCCCATCAATTTCATCATCTTGAGGAAGAATAAATTCGTCTGAGTTCAGCTTTGCATCCCAGAATCGGTCTTTGAATGCCCGTTGGGCCAAGCGATGTGTTCGCTTACGTAAGGCTTGGTCAACTGGCTGAATTTGCGGGTCAGACCAACACTATCTAGATTTATAAGGCGTAACTGAAGCTTTGACGTCATCACTAGATCTTAACTGGCGTCGTCACAGATGTATCTTCAAAAAGTAAAATTATTTAAAATTTCTGGCGGATGCTACAAATATTAGAAAATATCTTAAAATAGAGAGAAAAATTAAAATACATTTTCCATACAAAATAATTATTGTGATTTACTTCTGTATCATATTACAGGGGTTGCGCTTGCTTCTTTTAACATTTCGCCAATTCATTCGCCAAATTAGATTTTTTCGGACATCATAGAAAAGCAATTATCAATATTTTCGCCAAAACGTATTTTCTTTCGCCAAACTAATTTTATTTTCGCAATTTGCGACGTTGGCGATCGAAAGCGCGACCCCTGATATTATACAATTAGTGATGGTCAAAAATTGTCATTTGTCGTAAAATTAATTTTTTTTAATCTTAAATCATTAAAAAGGTTTATGAGTGAGAAAATTCAGCACAAATTTAAAATAGATACACTTTGTGAAAGTAAAACTGTGTTGACGTCATGTAACAAAGTCTAGTGATGATGTCAAAGCTTCAGTTGTAAGGCTTTCTATATCTTGAGGATGTTGGTCAGACTGGTTAAATCTGGCTCCCATCGAAGCAAACAGCGAACAGCTAGGTGGCATTGTGAATAGTGTAAAAGGTTGATCGGAACACAAGTGCCGAGAAGTTAAAAGGTAGTTTTCCAATGGCACATTTAAAGAATTAACACATTTATTAAATGAGGTACTTCAGAAAACATTTATTAACAGTAATGGAATTGATGTACATGCTCTAAAAAATTGCTCAAAAGAGCTTCCGCCAGCTGCATTGCAGGCTTCACACCTACGGGAAAGGGACTGACGCACATTTACAAATTCAAGGCATTTCCCAAATATCACTAACAACAACCATGAAAGAAAGTGCCTTTGGATGCGAGGACCATACCATTTTCCTACCATTTATAATGCCACCTTTCGGCATTCAAGTTTCCATGTTCAACGCCACCTAGTGGCTCACCATTTGCATTCAGCCCATACTTTCTGTGACGAAATTTGTTCGTGTAGATGTGTTCTATCACCCCATAAAGTTTTGGTCACTTTTTCAGACTCACCCTGTATTGGATCAAGGATTAGGAATTGAATTTGTACTAACGACAATTCCTGTTAAGTGAGTTCCTCTTAATGAGGTTCAGCTATAAATACAGAGAAAACATTTTCCTTGCTAAATCCGAAATCTCGTTAAATGTGGGATTGTTTCAAGTGGCTCCGGCTATAACATCTTACCTTTGTTGGCGCTGACATCGGTGGGTGAAGCATCGCAGGCTGCAGGTGACACGCATATGCCATCGCTGTTCTTGAAGTACCCGGGGAAGCACTCGCACCCTGGTGTGCCAGTTTCCTGGGGGCACCATCCTCTGATTCCGCAAGAATTGCAGGGATTCACGATTGTGGTGAATATCTCATTCTCGTAGCACTCGAACTGCGACGCAGCGAGATTCAGAACTGCAAAGATATTTACGTTGAAACCAATAAAAACTTTGTAAAAGACTGCACGTAACAAGCATATTTTTACTTTAAATCTGACGGCGAAACCGAACGATTTCCTTGTGCGTCTATTAAATCATAACTATTTTCAGTGCACTTCATCTGAGCTTATTTCATTTGAAAGAGATACAATGCTGCAATAATACTAAGGTTTAGCGTTTCCTGACCAAATTATTTGAGATGCCGCCAATCTGTGTTCAGTTTGAAAGATTTATATTTAGTACTTAATTTGGAAATATTACGCCAAAAGCCGCCAAGTTGGAGATAGTTTGCGAGATCTTGGCCTTAGTCGAAATAGGGATTGACCACAAATTTTTAATGAATTGAAAGGTATCCATAGAAATTAATGTACTGAAAGTCTTTTGAATGACCTTGTAAATAAATTACCCAGTCGATTGCAATCAAAAAAGAGATGCACAGTTAGATGTTACAATACTATTTCAAAATACAAAATCTCAACATTCTATGGTTAAAAGTCTTACACTATGAAAAATATGTAATTTATGAGCTAATCACACGTTCAAAAAAAAAAAAAAATGCATTTATTGGTTATTAAAATGCTTAGGTCTCATGGTCCCTGAAAATTCTTAAGAGCTGTGGCGACTATGAGACGGTAGACCGAGGGAAGATATATCAAATACCTTTTTATTAAATTTAGATCCTGAGTCAAATCCTTTCTTTGAAAACGAAAGCTCTTAATCCCTTATAGAATTTTGGAGGGAGCTCATAAAAAATTTGAATTTTAAGAGGATGTTTAGTTTTATGTATACCAAGGGCACATCCAGGAACGACGTGTGGCGGCACGAGATAGCTTCCGTGCACACAACACCCGGTAATTGAAGGCCGGTCGAAGGCGTACCTTTTGGCCGAGCCGGATTGCGCCTCATTCTACCACCCATAAGTCTCTGGGTTCAAACCCAGCTCTCCCCACACGCTCTCCCAACATTGGTGACCCGGACAACGAACACGCATTCTGCTTCTCGCCAATAGCGACAGATGGCGCCTGTACCGACCTCTTCCATCTCTCCCTTGTCTCTTTCAAAGTCCGCAACGAGCGGCAGCGACTTCATAAAGTCCACAACGAGTGGCAGCGACCTCACAAAGTCCGCAACGAGCGGCAGCGACCTCACAAAAGTTCACAACAAGTGGCAGCGTGCCATAACGCTTGGAACATCGTTCGTCAGCCTCCGACTGACTCTCTAGGGGGCAGTAGTGTGGTGGCATGATATCACCTTCGTGCACACAGCACCCGGCAGTTGAAGACGGGTCGAAGGGGTACCATTTGGCCGAACCGGATTGCGCCTCATTCTACCACCCATAAGTCCCTGGGTTCAAACCCAACTCTCACCCCGCGCTCTCCCTACAGACGAAAAGAAGGGAATTTTTGGATGAAAAAACAAAACCTCTCCGAGGACATTGAGCTAATTAATTTCGTCAGGGATTCAAAAAAAAAAAAAAAAAAAAATCACAAAGCTTTTTCACAAGGTGCGCAACATGCTGAGATAAACTAAAAACCTTTTATTAAATAAAAAAATATTAAACACAGATTTGCATGTCAAGATTTTACGAGAGACCATTTTGCAAAATAATTCATTTTTTAAGATTTATTTCTGAGTTTATACACGTTGCTGATAAACGTTAATTGTTGACTCGCTGATAAACGTTAATTGATAAACGTTAATTGTTGAAAAGCTGATAAACGTTAATTGTTGATAAACGTTATATTGATAGACGTTAGCTATCAATAGTACGCTGATAAACGTTAACTGTTGACTCGCGCAGTTTGCGACTTAAAGCGGAGCCGACAATATCACCACATCCTGAAGAAACCTTAACAACTCCCACGTTACCAAGCTTTGACATCATGGCTAAGCTAACAATTAAAATTCTTACTTTCATAAAATAAAACTATTAAAAACTTCTGAGGAATTTACTCATGAATAACGATATTTTAATAATCTGAGATAAAAAATTTAATTTCACGACAAATGTCAGTTTTTAACTCTTTGAGGCGCAACCCTTTCCCAATGCTGAAAAAAGGGCAGCCGTTGCCATCGCTCGACTTAACTACCAGCAATGGCTGACGATCGAAACGCTCATCGCGTGCCACAGATCTAGAGACCCTTTTTTGACGACAGCTGGCTGTGCCGCACAGCCAGCTGCCGTCAAAAAAGCTGTCTTGCTGGTAGTTAAGTCGAGCGATGGCAACGGCTGCTCTTTTAGCAGCCTTGGGAAAGGATTGTGCCTCGGGATAATCCCACAATACAACTCGTCTTTCCCAGCCAACATTTCCACGATCGTACATACAACTCCATGAGCACGAATTTATATTTCAACCCAACCGAAGGGTACCGGTCTAAGTTCTCTTGATAAAAAAAAATTATGAAGAAAGATCTCAGTATGTGCAGGTGCTATAACTTTTACTTGAAAAAATTATTCTCTTTTGATTTCTGGTTGCTATAAATATCAGCCTGTTTCATAGTTTTCAGATTTCTTAAATGCCGTAAACAAGTCGAGAAGAGTTTGAATTACATTGATAAGTCATCACAAATATTATACAGTAAAATATCGTGCCGTACGTTCTTTAAATGCCGTGAACATGAATTTTTTGCTTATCAACTTTTAGAATCCCAACAAAATAACTCCTAATGCATAAGATTAATCATTTAATACTTTGAGTGCCTTTTATCCTGCTTAAATGGTTATTTTAGTGTCTGTTTTAAAGATTCTAAGATGAAAGTGACTATTTTGGATAATACTTTCAACCATTTTTACCTGATTTACACTATATGGCGCAATATGCCCCCCACTTGATAAAGAATTCGATATGAATTCATTTTCCACTTTCATTTAATCGAAAGTGGGAAGTTATCCGCTAATAAAATTACCTTTGGAATTTACCTGGAACAGTTTGATGAATTGTAAATGATGCATATTGCCAGAGTCGTAATAATCGCAAAAATTAAAATTACAATCAATATAAAAAAGAATAAGTATGTGTTTAATCAGGTATGGAATGATTAATATGGCGGACGATCGAAACGTTCATCGCGTGGTAGATCTAGAGACCCTTAGATCCACAGATCTAGAGACCCTTTTTTCACGCAGCTGGCTGTGCCGCACAGCTAGCTGCGTCAAAAAAGGGTTTCTAGATCTGTGGCACTCGATGAACGTTTCGATCGTCCGCCATCTTGCTGATAGTTAAGTCGAGCGATGGCAACGGCTGCCCTTTTTTCAGCATAGGGCAATCTATCCAGCTGTTCTCACATTCTTCCATTTTTCAGCAGATGTCAGTGCTATTAAAAATAATCGTGACAAATTTTTTATGGGAAATGACGCGCTAAAAAGTAAAGGGCTCTCGTGGAGCTATGTCACCCGCAACTATTTTTATAGAAATCCAATCTATTCTTCGTGACTGGCAACAGTCAAAATGTCAGAGTTTGGTGTTCCCAGAGCGTGCACACTGCACGTTAAAGTGTTAACCATGGCTGATTTGATAATATGATAAGGAAATAGATCATAATGAATAATTTTGCATGAGAAAGGTTTTTTAATGTCTAATATTTTGTAATATTTGTAGCATTCACTAGGCATTTTAAATAGTTTTACTTTGTAAAAATAAGCCGACGGAGTTGTATGGTCGGAAAAGCATCGTACTCCGGTTTCGGGTTCAACTACCGACGGCAGGGGTTCGATCCCCGACAGGGCGTGCTTGTCATGTACGTCCCTTCAAAGGGGGCGACGTTGGCCCACCTACTTGGTGCCCCCTAAGTGGCCAACACCTTCGGACCGTTGTCAGGGACAATGCCTAATCAGCAAAGTACCCGCCCGTAAAAAAAAAAAAAAAAAAAAAAAAAACTGAGTAAAAATAAAACTGTAATGACGTCATTTTTCGCAGGCCTAGTGATGGCGTCAAAGCTTGATGTTAGGCTTTCTGTAGGAGATGTTGACAACATGCATACAGTACGAATAACTTTTTGTAAACAGTAATCTTTTGCTAAGAAAGAAAACCTTCGGAGACAACTAGTGAAATTACTTAAAACAGAATAGATATTCAAAAGAAATTACTGATTACAAAAGTGGTTGTTTATATTCCGTACATGTTGACAGCAATGTCTAAAGTTTTCGAGTCCCTCTGTGTTATGGCGAAGCTACGCAAGGGCTACCTGCCAAGGGTAAGGTGTACCTTGATCGAACATGCCAATGTTCCATGAACCAGACCAGCACCTCCTAGATGAAGAAAGCCTAACAACTCCTACGTCACTAAGCTCTGACGTCATCATTAGCCTTCAGTTAAAAGTTTTAGTTTCATAAAATAAAACTATAAAAAGGTTCTGGTGAATTTACTCATAAATAACAATATTTTAATAATTTGAGATAAAAAATATTATTTTATGACAAATGCCAGTTTTTAACCATGACTAATTAAATAATATGATAAGGAAACAGATCGGAATGAATAATTTTGTATGAGGAAGGTATTTTAATTTTAATTTTTTATTTGAGATATTTTCTAATATTTGTAGTAACCACCAGAAATTTTAAACAGTTTTAATCTGTGAACAAAAAACTGTGATGACGTCACTACATGAAGGCCTAGTGATGATGTCAAAGCTTCAGTTGTTGGGCTTTCTAAATGTAGGAGGTGTTGACCAGACACCAAAGCTTATGAATTATAATGCGTTGAATTTGTAGATACTACTGTTGCTGCGTAGGAACGCAGAACAACACTTCTTGATTTATCTCTGTAAACAAAGCGAAACGAAATTTGTTTTATCAAAAATTCGAAAAATACATTTTAATGTTTAATATTTGTGGTGACTTATCAATGTAATTCAAACTCTTCAACTGTCATTTCACATCATGATACTTTATGAATTGATTCCTTGTTATGTTTTATTGGAGATTGAGTGTATGTGTTTGTTGCGTTATGGCAGAGCTACACAAGGATTATATCTGCCAAAGGTGGGATATACCTTGATTGAAGGACATTTTAAGGCAGTAGCGTAGCCAGGATTTTATTTCAGGGAGGGGGGGGGTGCTGGGTATCAAATTGTAAGTAAAGTTCAATTGTAAGCTAAGTATCAAATGTGAGCTAAGTAAAGGGTCCTATTTCGGGAGGAGGGTGCAACCCCCCTCAGCCCTCCTCTGGCTATGACCCTGTTTTAAGAGATTCTAATCTACCGCAAATTCACGTTACGTCTGGAAAAAACCGACCAAAACTTCAGATGGATAGATCGACAACCGCACGATAAGCCCGAACCCGGAACGTT
Source organism: Cheiracanthium punctorium (assembly GCA_038373885.1). Taxonomy (NCBI): domain Eukaryota; kingdom Metazoa; phylum Arthropoda; class Arachnida; order Araneae; family Cheiracanthiidae; genus Cheiracanthium; species Cheiracanthium punctorium. Next base: position 169,472 of record JAWZYV010004922.1, read on the forward strand.
CGCACTTCAGCCGTTTAACCATTTTGAGTGTCTTATACACTCGGCCATGGTGGAGTTTCGAGTCCCCGTTAAAATTGTTTACTTTATTTTATGGTAGATAGTTACATTAGTGTTATAACTATTACAAGAAGTCAAGGCCCGTTGTGGAGGCAATTAAACGGGCGGTAAAAAAAAACATTTCTCGAAAATATGTCAATACCCTCAATATATATTTAATCTTCGACCACCTAAAATAACTTCATATTCAGTTTTGGTTATACATCCAAATCGAATTTCATGCACTTCTGGAAACGTGCGGAAACTTTTCGCGTGCGAGCGGTTTCGTTTGGTGTGAAATGACCCTCTACATCAATGCTTCATGCAGCCGATATCATCTTTGTAAAAATAAAACTGTAATGACGTCATTTTTCGCAGGACTAGTGATGGCGTCAAAGCTTGATGTTTGGCTTTCTGTAGGAGATGTTGACAACATGCATTCAGTACGAATAACTTTTTGTAAACAGTAATCTTTTGCTAAGAAAGAAAAGCTTCGGAGACAACCAGTGGAATTACTTAGAAACAGAATAAATATTTAAAAAAAAAATTACTGATTACAAATGTGGTTTTTTATATTCCGTACATGTTGGCAGCAATGTCTAAAGTTTTCGAGTCCCTGCTGTGTTATGTCGAAGCTACGCAAGGGCTATCTGCCAAGGGTAGAGGTACCATGGTCGAACACATCAAGATCCCAATATTCCATGAACCAGACCCCCAAGTTTATGAATCATAACGCGTTGAATTTGCAGATACTACTGTTACTGCATAAGTACGCAGAACAACAGGTCTAGATTTATTTACGTAAGGAAATCGAATCCAAATATCGAGTCCCTGCTGTGTTATGTCGAAGCTACGCAAGGGCTATCTGCCAAGGGTACAGGTACCATGGTCGAACACATCAAGATCCCAATATTCCATGAACCAGACCCCCAAGTTTATGATAGAGATGGCCAATGATTCGATGAGTCGAATCAGTGATTCGAATCTTGGTACTGAGTGGCTCAGTCTTTACACTCACTCTCTACTGATTCGAATCTCAAGCCCTCAAGGGAAATACATTCCAAGTGCGAAGGGAAGAAAAACTTATTTTCCCTTTGCCGTTCCCAGGGATTTTCCCTTACTCTTTCAACTCTTTTCGACTCTTTACGACTCCTTTCGGCTCTTTTCGACTCTTTACGACTCTGAGTCGATAGATGATTTGAAACAGTAAATGAGTGGGTGTGGGTGAGTTGGTCACTGAGTTGGTGCAGCAACGAATCTTTACTGATTCAGTGTTTCGCTCTGTTTCGGTGATTGTATACTATCGTTGAGATTCGTTAGTTTTTCGAATCTTCTATCGACTCAGAGTCGAAAGGAGCCGAAAAGAGTTGAAAGGATGTTTCATTTAATTGGAGGGGTTTTTTCGAATCTTCTATCGACTCAGAGTCGAAAGGAGTCGAAAAGAGTTGAAAGGATGTTTCATTTAATTGAAGTTTTTTTTTCGAATCTTTGGTGTTTCATTTCTTGGTTGGTGGTCGGATTTTAAAGTTTTATCTGTCTGTGGGTGTGGAGTGGGTCGAACATCGTTTGCTTTTGGCGGGGGGCATAGGCGTTACTTCCTAAGGGCAAGAGGGGTCAATCTCCCCCCCGAAAAAAAAATTAAGAAAATCCCTCCTTCCAACTTGTCTGACTGATTTAATATTTGTTTAAAATTTAATGAAACATCCCTTTTTTACTTTTAACTTCAATATATGTCCCCCTGCCCCCAACCTCAAAAAAAAAAAAAAAAAAAAAAAAAAAAAAAAAAAAAAAAAAAAACCGGAACGTTAAGTTTACATGGTGGCGGATTTTCATGTGAAGGGAAATAGAATGAAATAAAGTTAGGATTGTGCTTGTCACTTTTAATGAAGGATACAGGGGCGGTATTAAGCGCTCTCACAAAAGGACTTTGTAGTAAGCAAAATAACATTTCGCTTTATTGCAGCAGATTTCGTTTTTTTTTTACCTTGTTTTTCGTTTAAGGGGAATGATTTTATTTTCTTTCGTAATTCAGAGAAATACAAAATAGGGCCTAAAGCAGTGGCGTAGTTAGTGTTATTGACAGTGGCGTAGCCAGGATTTTATTTCGGGGTGGGCTGGGTATCCAATTTAAAGATAAAGTTCAATTGTAAGCTAAGTAAAGGGTCCCATTTTTTTTTGGGGGGGGCAGCAGCCCCTCAGTAGGACTGGGCCAAAAATCGACATATCGGTTTTATTTCAACATCAAATATCCGATATTCCCATTTTCATTTCAGTGAAATCTCGAATTCGATAAAGGGCAAAAATACAGGCCGGCCAGGGGCGTAGCCAGAATTTTTTTATGGGGGGGGTTATGACTACTGCAACTCATATATATGTATACGTGTGTATGATAATGTAGTGAAGAATATACATTTTAAAAGGCAAAAAATTCCTCATGGGGGGTTATGACCCCCCTAACCCCCCCCCCCCTTGGCTACGCCTCTGAGGCCGGCGATAAGAAAATCCTGAGATCAATACCAGCTTGTGATGCTTTTGCTACTGCTTTCTCTCGGAAAGCTTCTTCTTCTCTCATCGCAGAAAAAACAGCTCCATGGTTTATTAGTCTAATTACCATAATTAATTAACGTATATCTCGGAACCTATCCACCGGAGCGCGTTTTTATTGATTCTCGACCCCCCCTAGACTCAACACCCCACCGATACTTAAAATTTCGAATGCTTTGACGCCAAACTTAACCTTTTAATCTTACAGGCCCAGGGGGTCATACGAAGCTCCCCTATATTTTCAATTTGGGCATTTTAAACACTAGCCTCCTCCGACGGCATCTCCAAAGTCTGGAAACCATCCCAGAGCCAATTTCTACATGTTTGCAGTCCTTTTAAGCCTCAATCATGGTTAATTAGTCTAATTACCATAATTAATTAACGTATATCTCTGAAACTATCCATCGGAGCGCGTTTTTATTGATTCTCGACCCCCCCCTCTGGGACCCCCATCGATACATAAAATTTCGAATACTTTGACACCAAACTTAACCTTTTAATCTTACAGGCCCAGGGGGTCATACGAAGCTCCCCTGTATTTTCATTTCGGGCAGTTTAAACACTAGTTTTACTGGAGCAAGGAGAGAGAGATGCTAACTGCCCGAGAACTCAGCGGAGAAGAAACCCGATGAATGGGTGAAGGGTGTTTAAATAGTACGGCTTTCGGCGCAGAGAGAGGGAAAATTTCTTAAGTTGTTTTATTGATTCAAGATTCGAATCACCGATTCGAATCATCGAAGTAGTGAGTGAGTCGAGATTCGAATCAGTAAAATGAGTCGAACCGCCCATCTCTAGTTTATGAATCATAAAGCGTTGAATTTGCAGATACTACTGTTGCTGTATAAGTACGCAGAACAACAGGTCTAGATTTATTTACGTAAGGAAATCGAAACCAAGAACACTTCATCAAAAATTTGAAAAATACATTTTACTGTTTAATATTTGTGGTGACTTATCAATGTAATTCAAACTCTTCAATTGTATTTTCATATTATGATATTTTATGAATTGATTCCTCGTTAGGTTTTATTGGAGATTGAGTGTGTGTGTGTGTGTGTGTGTGTGTGCGTGTGTGTTGCGTTATGGCAGAGCTACACAAGGATTATATCTGCCAAGGGTGGGATTTACCTTGATTGGAGGACATTTAAGGCAGTAGCGTAGCCAGGATTTTATTTCGGGGAAGGGGGGGGGCTGGGTATCAAATTGTAAGCTAAGTAAAGGGTCCTATATCGGAAGGGGGTGCAACCCCCTCAGCCCCCCTTTGGCTACGCCCCTATTTTAAGGGATTCTAATCTAACGCAAATTCACGTTACGTCTGGAGAAAACCGACCAAAACTTCAGACGGATAGATCGACAACCGCACGATAAGCCCGAACCCGGAGCGTTCGCACTTCAGCCGTTTAACCATTTTGAGTGTCTTATACACTCGGCCATGGTGGAGTTTCGAGTCCCCGTTAAAATTGTTTACTTTATTTTATGGTAGATAGTTACATTATTGTTATAACTATTACAAGAAGTCAATCCCGGTGTGGAGGCATTTAAACGGGCGATAGAAAAAACATTTGTCGAAAATATGTCAATACACTCAATATATATTTAATCTTCGACCACCTAAAATACCATCATATTAAGTTTTGATTATACATCCAAATCGAATTTCATGGACTTCCAGAAACGTGCGGAAACTTTTCGCGTTCGAGCAGTTTCGTTTGGTGTAAACAGCCCCTCTTATACATCAATGCTTCATGCAGCCGATATCATTTTAATAAAAAAAAGTTAAACTGTGTAATCTGGAAAAACTATTTCAAACAAATTGAAACTTTCCCTTCAAAGTCTGATGAAGCCTGATGACTTCAATATAACGTCAATGTCAATTGTGACAGCTAATTTTGTCACACAAATTATTGACTTTTTTAATTCTCCGAAATAAAATGCAGCTGCAGTGAAAAATTGCTGGACAATTTGGGGAAGGGTGGATTTTCAGATTTTTAAAGTAGAGCAGATTATTTTCTATATTTTTATTCACAATTGCGAAAAATTTCACGCGGATCGTATAGTCGGTGTTGATGTTATTACCCTTTTCGTGCTGAACTTTTAAATCTTTTTAGAATAATGGCGGTAAAAGTTTTATCTTGGATTGATTACCCGGAATTGTTATAGAATCAGTGATTACGGGATCAGCATAACTACACTACTGGCCAAAAGTATTGCAAGTTTCAGAAATCTAACCTTTTTCAAGATTAAGCCCCCTCTCCCCCGTCATAATTAAAAATCAATATAATCGATATTTTTAATGTCAACATGTTAAATTAATAACTTCGAAGACAAGATAGCATTAAGTTAAAGAAGAAAATTATTATTTAATTTATTGAAAAAATATATAGGTTTTTATAGAAATCATAATCTATTTTGGCAAGCCAGAATAAAATTAAATAAAGAATTAATTTCAAGGTTATTCTGCAAAAAGAGGATAATAAATAAATGTAATTTAACTAAAGATCATTTATTATGTTGTTGAGCAGCCTTGACTTTGATCACAACAGCCTTTTTTTTAGATATGGAATCCACAATGTTTTACAACACTTCCTTCGGTGCTTCATGGTGCCAACTTAAATTATTGGTTCCAGAAGGTCTCATTTTGTTTTTTGGTGATTTTCAGATGTATTTTTTCTAATTATTCTACATAAGTTCTCAAAAATATTAAATATGGCAAATTTCCGGTTCATTTTTTCTGGGCTTATTCTTGAAACGTTGGTTAGATTTCTCAAACTTGCAATACTTTTTACATAGAATTTAAACTACCAATCTTAGACTGAAATAGGAAAAATTTTTTTAAAAATGTTACCTGACAAGAACGCGATGAAGATACACGTTTTGAAACTCATCTTCATCGAAATGACATCACTCTCTCTGAGATGTCACTTAAGCCAGTGGACGATTATCATCTGATGCAAATCGTTGAAGACCGTTCACTGGCATAATTTAATCGGAAATTAAAGTGTTAACTATCACAAACCATGATAGTGACACCCACAGAGTTGGTTTTCACGGCTATTTCCTGGTATTTCATTCGAAACGTCTGAAAAATCTTTTGACTAAGCATTGAAAGAATTCGGTTTCGATGTCAACGTGGATCAAAAAACCACCCGACACTTTGCACCTATGCTTCAACGTGGTCTATGCAGTGATAACACCGAAAGAAAATTTTGTTGTTCCTGCATATTTTTAACTAGGAGACAAAACCCGTCGTGGAGACAATTACAGTGGGCGATAGAAAATGGAATATCGTCGATATCGGAAATGGCGATAGAAATTTCGTCAAATGTTTTTCATTTGACGAAAATATAACACACTCAATATAGTTAAACTTCGTCCACCTAAAATAAATAACTTTATTTTCAATTTTTATAAGCCCAAAGCGAATTTCACTCTCTACTGGAAACGCGTAGAAACTTTTCGCGTTCGGACAATTTCGTTTTGTGTACTCAACCCCACTTATATTAATGCTTACGCAGACGATCATTTTAATGAGAAAAAAATCAAACTATGTTATCTGGTAAAACTATTACTAATGAATTGGAATCCCAATTGTATGATATCATTTTTACTTCAAACAGATAATTTTGTCACTCAAATGACACTTTTTTACTATCGGAAATAAGAATTTATCTGAAAAGAGCAAAAAAATCGCTTTAAAAATGAGGGAGCGTTAGGATTTTCAGATTTATAAAGTAGCGCAGATTGCTTTCTATATTTTTATACATGATTATGAAAAATTTCAAGCAGATAGTACAAACGGTGTAGGAGTTATTACCCTTTTTGTGCTGTTCAATTTTTTGGAACTTTTTAATCTTCTTGGATGAGTAATGGCCAGTAAAAGTTCTATCTTGAATTGGTTTTACGGAATCCTTAAAGAGAGAGTCAGCGAGTCAGGTATCAGCGTAACTATATATAGTAGGATTAAAAGCGTGTGAATATGGAAAGGACTTAATTTTTATTTTTAATTTTTTGGTCCGGAAATTTACGTGTGATACATATCAGCCACAAGGCCATAGCCAAAGGGATGATGGATGGAGGGGGTTTAATCCTCCACCGTGAAATTTTCAAAAGTACATGGATTACAATTTTAAAAAATGTTTGTCCTCATATTTTAACTACTTGCGTTGGCAGCCATAATTATTGTAACTTAATGATTCTCTGACATGATATGACAAAATTTTATTATAGGGAACACCCAGACCTTTAAAGGCTAAATTTCCAGTTTCTTAGTTACAATCCTATTTTTTTCAATTCAACATTTTTTTCAATTCAACATTTCAATTCAACATTAAATGAATGCGGCCTTCATGTGAGGCGTACTCACGACAAGAAAAACATCTTTTTTAACAATGTAAATATTAAATTAGCAATATATAAATAGGTAAAAAATGAGATAACAATATAAATCAACGTTTCTAAACCTGTGGGGCCCTGAAATCTGTGGGCCCTGGGCAGTTGCCCCGTTTGCCCTGCTGGTAATATGGCACTGTAGCTTACCTAATTTGAGCTCAATCGAATGCACGATATAGAGAGCGCACTTACAAGAACGTGTGCGTATAAGATTTTTTTTTTTTTTTTTGTAACTCTGTACAAAAACTGTTAGCGTGTTTACTCGCGTTATTCTCGCCCTCGCATAACAGTCGCACCCCCATTTTGAAAAAGAAAAAGAATAGTTTTAGAGTTCTAGTATTATGTAATAGATATTCTTCGTATAATAGAAGCACCCTTTCCGCATAATAGTCGTAGACTTTCACTAAGAAATGCAATCCCGATCCCGCGGGAACGGGATCCTGCGGGATCCCGCATGAACGTTTGCGGGACTAGTCCCGCGGGATCACGATCTTAAACCCTCGCGATTGAAACTGAAAAATAAATTATTTTTATTGCAATTTCACGCCGCTTTCCCAATCATCAACTGGCCAAAATTTTCTTGCATAAGATGAACAATGAGAGCTACCCTACTACCATTTTTGCTCGGGTTACCATCGGCCACGTAGCCGGCCGATGATGGCCCGAGCAAAATTGCTAGTAGGGTAGTGATCATGGGCGCTCTGGGAGGGCCCATAGTCCCTCCCAGCTCCCATATTGTTATGATTTATGTACTGGTATGACGCAGAAGAGCTTCGACACTAAATATTGTATCTTTCTAGGTAAGGACCCTCGACATGTAAGATCCCCCATTAACAGCCATAGGGGCTCCCATGCTGGTGATATCTTTAAAAGGTGAACTTCAGTTAACCACTAAAAAATGTATGGTTCCTTCAGGGTTTCGTGTAAATAAATAAATAAAATAAAACTATTTTGTCAAGCGCTTTTGTATTCTCTATCAAAATTAGATCAAGACTAGGAAGACGAGTGATTCTTTAAGTTTTTTTTTTTTTTTACATTCTTCTTTTTTAGCAACTGAGAAATAACTTGGTATATTTATGTAAGGTTTTGTATTAATCATCAAATGAGATAAATTATTAAAGTTCAACTTCATATAGTGCTTACAATCTTACTTTTTTCCACTTTTCTCTATTGAAATCAATTTTTAGTTGAGTGAAATGTCAGTCCCGCGGGAATGCAGGATCAACAAATCTCAATCCCGAAATCCCGCGAAACGAAAAACAGTGCGGGATAGCATTCCCTAACTTTCACCATGAAAAATTGGCAAAAAAAGTGCGACTATTACGCGAGTAAGCACATGACTCAGAAATAGATCATTATGAACTATTTTGTATCAGAAAGGTATTTCAATTTTTTTCTTTAACTTAAAACCGCTTAAAAATGCAATACAAAAGATACGTACATAGGCGCACCCACGGAGAGGGCTATGGGGGCTGAAGCCCCCCCTAAAGGTGGGAAATTAGAAGTGAAAAGTATTGAAAATTGTCACTAATGAGTTAAATGTTTTCTTTTTTTAAATTGTCTTCAAATTATTTCTAAAATACATTTTACCAAAAAAAGATGTTAGTTTTTAAATAAAAACTTACAGTTAGAGCATGAAACACGGTTAAACTTGGTTACAACATCACTGAAAAGATCATATAATTATTTGATTCTAAAATGAGTTACATTGCTCGTGGGGTTATGTTCTACGGGCAAGTCGACTAGCACAGAATATTTTGACGTTATAAGAGAATTATAACTATAATTGAGGTCATTACAACCGAGTTCAGCAGCACTTGTAGCCCAGCCCCGCCTAAACTAAAATCCTGGGTGCGCCACTGGATACGTAAATACAAAAACGCTTAAGAAAAGATATTTTTTCATTTTTTATTTATTTATTTGCTTATAACATCAATATTTTCTCAGCTAGGATACTTGTAGCATTTACCAGTGGCGTAGCCAGAAATTTTTCAGGGAGGGGGGGGGGGTTAAGAGTATTGCAACTCACATACATATATGTATACGTGCGTGTGATAAGGGAGTGAAGAATATACATTTTGCAGTGCTAAAAATTTCTCATGGGGCGAGGTTGTAACCCTCCTATCCCCCACTTGGCTGCGCCACTGGCATTCACCAGAAATTTTAAAGAATTTTATTTTGTGAAAATAAAACCATAATGACGCGATTTTAGTGGACCTAGATTTCCCAGTTGTTAAAAAAGGAGAAAGTGAAAAAGACAACTTAAAGAGTTACTCGTCTTCCTATAGTCTTGATCTAATTTTGATAGAGAAATACAAAAGCGCTTAACAAAAGATTTATTTATTTATTATTTGCATATAACATTAATATTCTCTTAGCTATGATACTTGCAGCATTCACCAGAAATTTTAAAGAATTTTACTTTGTGAAAATAAAACCATAATGACGTCATTTTAGTGGACCTAGATTTCTCAGTTGCTAAAAAAGAAGAATGTAAAAAAAAAAAAAAAAAAAAAAAAAAAACCTTCCTAGTCTTGATCTAATTTTGATAGAGAATACAAGAGCGCTTAAGGAAAGATTTTTTTTAAATTAATTTATTTGCGTAAAACATTAAAGTTCTCTTAACTATGATACTTGTAGCATTCGCGAGAAATTTTAAAGAATTTTACTTTGTGAAAATAAATCCCTTAATGACGTCATTTCTGTGCACCTAGTGATGACGTAAAAGTTTCTGGTCTTTGGCTTTCTGTATCTACGATGTCCTGCTATTAGGCAAGTAAACACGGTATGTATATCGTGCTCTTCCGTGTACGAATTTCTTCAGAAGATCGAAATCGAACGGAAAGTTACACTCACTCAAAAGCGACAAATAACATAATTATGTTCTTTTTCTCAAAAATATCCCCTTAAGAAAAAATAAAAAAAAATCCCGAAGTGCTTTTCCCTGCGAAGCACACGTTTGTTCCCTTTAAACTCTGTCGATCGCTGACCTCTTCCAGCAAAGAGATGTTATCGCGAAGGTGCTATTTCACAAAAGGTGCCGCCCGAGGGGGGCATTCATCGAACACAGGACCACCCTTCGAAAAAAGGCGCAGGGGCTCCGTCATGTCTGTGCCAGCCCCCTTTCCATACCTGGATACGACCTGTTTGTTTGGCGTGATTGTCCAATCGACGGGGCGTCGGCGCCAGTTTCAGATTTGACAGCGAGGGTCTCCGCATTTGGCACGTTAGTGCCTGCTTCAAGATGTCTAAAAATATCTGTTACAGAGCAGCGTTTAACCCTTTTACGCGCAGTGTCCTCGCCGTGAGGACACCAAACTCTGACGTTTTGACTGTTGCCAGTCACGAAGAATAGATTTGATTTCTATAAAAGTAGTTGCGGGTGACATAGCTCCACGAGAATCCTTTACTTTTTACCACGTCATTTCCCGTAAAAAAATGGTCACGATTATTTTTAACAGAACTGACATCTGCTGAAAAATGGAAGAATGCGAAAACAGCTAGATAGATTGCCCAATGCTGAAAGAAGGGCAGCCGACGACAGCTCGCTGTGCGGCACAGCCAGCTGTCGTCAAAAAAGGATCTCTAGATCTGTGGCACGCGATGAATGTTTCGATCGTCTGCCATCTTGCTGGTAGTTAAGTCGGCTGTCGTCAAAAAAGGATCTCTAGATCTGTGGCACGTGATGAACGTTTCGATCGTCTGCCATCTTGCTGGTAGTTAAGTCAAGCGATGGCAACGGCTGCTCTTCTTTCAGCATTGGGAAAGGGTTGTGCCTCAAAGGGTTAACCCATTAAAAATACCGTGTTTACTCGAGTTACAGTCGTACTATTTTTGCAGTTTTTTCATCTTGAAAGTCTAGGTGCGAGTATTATGCGGGGAAATCTACGACACGATACCGTTAACTTTAATGTTTGAATATTACTAGTATTATAATAAAATAACTAACTAAATGTTTCCGGTTTGTCTGCAAATAATCTTTTCTTCAATTACACACAAAAAGAGGCATTTTTTTTTTTTAATAGTAATATCTTTAGACATAAATGAAAGTCAAATACGTAACTGCGACTTTTATGCGGGGAAAATATTTTGAGGATTTTTTCTGCTTCAAAATGGGGGCGCAATATTTATGTGAGGGCGACTATTACGCGAGTAAACAAGGTAACTACGACTAGAATTGCAAGAGCACTGTGTAGATAGTGGACATTACCAATACCACCTAGTTGTAGAAGGGTCAAAGTCTGGTATTTTGGCGTTATTACGGGGGTAGCCGTTTTAATTTTTTTTCTTTTTTTTTTCTTTTAAGATTATAAAATACACCTGTATAAAAATTTTTCCAGAGATCTTGTGTTCGCCGCTGTATAAAAGAGAGAAAAAAAAAAAAAAAAAACTGGGCTGTTCGAGCCTCGTCAGGGGGAGACCCCCCCTGAACCCCACCTAATTTTTTAGTTTCATTATTGCCATATTGAAACGATATTAATTGACTATGTCATTCTATCTCTCATCTTTCGTGTATTTCGCCTGGTAACCCTATGTTGAAATTTTTAGGATTGTAACCTATTTATAGAAAAATACATGTGATTCATATTCTACAGCTTACAAAATATTGTTAATATAGATTAAAGTTGTTGTGAACTAATAGTATTTAAATATATGTAAAAAATACATGTGATGCATATTCTACAGCTTACAAAATATTGTAACAATAGATTAAAGCTGTTTTGAACTAATAGTATTTAAATATATGTAAAATTATGTCGCATTTTTAGGGTACATTTTCCGGACAATTTTCAATAAAGGTTTGAGAGATAAAATGACATAGTCATTAATATTTGTGCTTAAATTAAGTCACCAGAATGCATTTCAGGATCCAAACTGAAGTGAATGGTATCATGCTCGAGCTCCTGTGTTTCGAATAATATGAACAGAATAATTTATTGATTTTTTTTTTGTATTACAAAGAATACTAATGTAATATTATTGTGTATGAAGATCTAAACAGAAGATACAAAATTAATTTTTTTAAGTTTAAAAAAGTAGGTTACAGATATGAATATGCGGTAATCACAAAGTACTGCGCGCACTATAAAAATTGAAATTATATTTGCAAGATACTTATTGTCTACTTAAAACCTGTTGAAAAAGAGGTATTAAAATTTAAAATTTTAGCAGAGTTTTGGAAATTTATCAAAAAAAGTGTAAAATACATAATATATTTCTAATTAAAACAAAACAAAATAATAATGAGATTTTTTGTTGTTGTTTGGTTTTAGTATGTACACTACAAGTAGATAAAATAAGAAAATAAATTTCAGAAGTTTAGCAATTATGTTTTTAAATTAATCGTGTGCGCAATTTGAAAATTTCAACTCATTTTCAGAAAACACTATTTAAAGTTTCTTCTCTGCATTCCGCCGTCTGCCCAATCACCTACAAAAATTGTTATAACTCACGATTTAGTGGGGATTTTTGAAAGCGGTTTTTTGTAGTGTTGATAAATGTATAAATATTCAGAATATGTTAAAATATGAAAATCGATAATTTGCAGGTTTTAAAGGTCCTATTCCCAGGTCTATCGAGGAGAATTTTATCCCTCTGCTCATTATTATCGTAATTAAGCTGAATGAATAAAAAAATTACTCATTTAGTGACTTTGCTTGAGGGGTCAGGGTCAGGCACCTTAGAAAAATAAGACTATACGGAACATGATATTATTTACAATATCTTCAATAGTAATAGCTTTTAAAGTTTGAAAATTTTACCACTTATTAAGTAGGCTTTTAGTAGTCTTTTATAGTGCTTAGTTTTACACGATTCTACATATTAAATTAATTTTTTTTATAACTAAAAATATTAGAGTTCTATTTTTGCGTGCAGCATTTCATGGAAAATATGTACCACATTAACCCTTTGAGGCGCAACCCATTCCCAATGCTGAAAAAAGGGCAGCCGTTGCCATCGCTCGACTTAACTGCCAGAAAGATGGCGGACGATCGAAACGTTCATCGCGTGCCCCACAGCCAGATGTCGTCAAAAAAGGGTCTCCAGATCTGTGGAACGCGATGAACGTTTCGATCGTCCGCCATCTTGCTGGTAGTTAAGTCGAGCGATGGCAACGACTGCCCTTTTTTCAGCATTGGACAATCTATCCAGCTGTTCTCGCATTCTTCCATTTTTCAGCAGATGTCAGTGCTGTTAAAAATCATCGTGACCATTTTTTTACAGGAAATGACGGGCTAAAAAGTAAAGGATTCTCGTGGAGCTATGTCACCTGCCACTATTTTTATAGAAATTAAATTTATTCTTCGTGACTGGCAACAGTCAAAACGTCAGAGTTTGGTGATCCCAGAGCGGGAACCCTGCGCATTAAAGGGTTAACTTCAAAATTGTTGCAGACACAGATAAATAGCTTATTAAAATGACAGAAAATGATGGCCCTTCATAAAATAAATACTCTTCATAAAAATTAATGATGTGATAATATTTGCAATTTTTATAAGTATTATCTGCATAATTATGCAAATAAATACAAAAACTATAACGTTAAATGTATCCCAGCAAAATTATATTTCCTCATTTTAATTAAAGAATAGTTTTCTGTATGTACTGAAATTTTTAGGCTACTGTGATACATATTTTACATGAAATACTGCGCGCAAGGCTATTTATAGGTAGAAAATTAGCACGAATACTTTTAGCTATAAAAAATTTAGTTTAACATGTAGAATTGCTCCAAGAGCTGGAAAAGGCTATTAAAAACTTTCTAAATAACTGGTAAAAATTGTAAATTAAAAAAGTTATTAATTTTAGAGCTATTGCAAATGAATTACGGTCGATTTTCGTTGAAAATTTTCTTTACTCAAAGATACCTGACCCATTAAACCTGTTCTCTTCCCGACGTTGAAAAGTCGAGGTAGCAAAATTTCCCTCAACAGATCGTTGCTTCCAGTCTTGTGACTTTGCTTGAGACACGAGTGGAGAAGTTGCTTGCACAATCGCAACTCCTAAGCAAGGAACCAACGACTGCCACAGAAAGGGGATCTAACTATTTCAGGCGTGAATGTTAAGGAAAAGTGCTATGATATATACAGGGTGTCCAGCCTTAATGCGACCCAATAGCTAATTCCCGAACCGTTCGGTTTAGATATGCACTTCCAATTTGAAAAATGTTTTTAAAAAGGTAAAGAATGTTTTTACGTGCTTTTCGAACAAAAAAAACCCATTTAGAAAAAAATTACAAAAATTAAATTTTTATACAGTCCACAGGTCCTATCACTTATATTTAGGAAAAGATGCAGTACATAAAAACCAAGTAAACACAAAAGATTTCATTTTATTACGGTAAAAACTGACTGAGTTATGGAACTTTCAAAATCATACATTTCATCCAGTTTCTCGGCCATTTTCAAGAAGCTAGTATGGGACCGTCTTGAAAGTGGCCGAGAAAATGGATGAAATGTATGATTTTCAAAGTTCCATAACTCGGTCAGTTTTTATCGTAATAAAATGAAACTTTTTGTGTTTATTTATTTATTTATTTTTTTTGTTCACTGCATCTTTTCCTAAATATAAGGGATAGGACCTGGGGACCGTATAAAAATTTAATTTTTGTAACTTTATTCTAAATGGGTTTTTTTGTTCGAAAAGCACGTAAAAACATTATTTACCTTTTTAAAAACATTTTTCAAACTGGAAGTGCATATCTAAACCGAACGGTTCGAGAATTAGTTATTGGGTCACATTAAGGCTGGACACCCTGTGTATATATTTTATTTTGCATTCATCAGCAATATATTTTTTGAAATTTTTATAAAAACCTTTTTGGGAGGACTCTTCTGTGCTCAATATTGTTCATTCTAGAGTGATAAGTTTACAAATTTTGATTCAGATTATACCAGGTGATTCAAAATAGATGTTAAAGCGATTATCCTTTAAGCCGCAAATAATAGAACCATGCTTTCAATTAGAAAAGTTCATCAAATAAAGAGTAACTTTCCGATGCAATTTTTCTTACTAGGGGCTGTGTACGTAATAAAATACAAAATTCAATTTTTATACGGTCCCTCATTTTCTATCACTTCTATTTATAAAAATGTTGCTCTTTGTTTAAGAAAACTAATTAAAAAAATCCCATGCCTGTAAGTGAAATAGTTGGCGAAATGTTTAATGTTAAAAATGAAGACTTACACCACTTTACCTCTGTGTTTGCGCCCGTTTTCAGGCCAAATATTCTTTACTTTAGGGGCCCTTCTATGAGTTAATAAAGGTTAAATAATGATCCCTTTGTTAGAAAATGGCAATTAAACTCATTCAAACGCGTAAAATTTACACATACAATTTTACATGAAATTATAGGTACTGCGTTATGAAATTATCGGTAATTTAATCTTTTAGGGAGTGATCCACTCATTACATCACACTTCTAGAGAAGGAATTTGAAAGTGAATTGGAGAATGACAAAGTAAAAAAACAAAACAAAACAACCTAAAAGTTGGCAGCTATGTAAATACTGAGACAAGGAAATACGTTAACTTTTAATGCTTCAGTTGTTTAAAAAGAATTTTCTTTACATTTTAAAGGGAAAGGACAAAAAAGTTTGAGAATCTTTCTTATATTTATTATGTCTGCTTTGCCAAATAAGTCTCATTAATCATAAATATATTTTTAAAATTACATCTTAACTCAATTTCTTTATAATATAGGACAGTTAACTAAATTTTCTTGAATTTAAATACACAGTTTTCGCTATAATCATCCAGGGAAGCTGAAGGTGGTGCTAATGACAAGTAAACATGTATGTTTATGAAACACACTAAACACTAGAAACAGACATTGTGTTTTACACACTTGTACACGCTTTTTCTCCGTTTCATTGATTATTGCACTTTCAGTAAATTTCTCGCACTTGTAGCTCTCAGAACCCATGTTTTAGTTCAGTGCATCTATCATTTATACTCAGCTAAAAAAAGGCTTAACTATTATTTTTTTTCAGTAAATGTTCGTCTAACATTTAAGTTCTTTTGCATGAATCTAGGGTCGAAATTTCTTTTTTTAATAATGTAGGATCCGTATCATATATGTGTTCTTGAATGTAAACCGATATTTTATTGTTGTTTGATTGAAATTGAATATTTCTAGGAAAAAAAGTAAGAGGGGCGAATAGTATATACAGTAGATCTCCCCTATAACACGGATACACACATTCCGTGTTATATGAGTCTGTGTTGTGCGAGGCCTGTGCTATACTCCTCCTGGAGTGTAAATTGCCACTACACTCCTTACTTGAGCGAGCGGGGCAAAACAGTTATGATGTCTAATGACAAGTTTTAGATAACGTAAAAATTATAAAATTATTAGACTTATACGTATACATCTTTCTAAATTAATTTAACACATTTCACTTAAACACTACTTACTTCGCACTATATATGCACCAAAGATAACTGAATGTACTTCCTCTAGAATAAATAGGGTTTAAAAAAAGGCAAAGACGTAGTTTCCTAAAAATTTTCTTCTCTAAGTTGAAGTAGAATAAAATAAATCATGAAATGCAAAAGTTCTTCCAGGTACGTTTAATGTACACCACAATTAGAAACAAGCAGACGATTTACTCGGTTCATCACGTGAGTTAGTAGTTAGAGGCGTATGTTGCAGCCGCGAAACAGCCGCTTGTGCCTCTATTATTCCGGGATAGGCGATAATTTCTCTCAGTGTTGCTATTCATAAGTTATATATTGATTTACTGGAACTAAAGAGCAATAAAATCAAAACATTTGACTCATTTTACCGTGTTGTACAATCCTCTTTTAACGTGTTATACGAACACGATTGCAGTTTTTTCGCCGTGTTTTACGAATCCGTCTAATATGAATCCGCAGTATAGGGCGTATACCTTAATTTTTTTTTCCCTAAAAATGGGGAAATAGCTATAAAGGTTCAATAAGTCCTGCTTGTGCATCACGGAGAAATACTATAGAAGTGGACACTCTCCATAGCTGTAATGTTAAACTTTTGGTACCCCAAATAAGTTTCAATTATGTAAACATTGGAAATCTAGTGACGTGCAGCGATCCTAGCGGCAAAAGAATAAAGCATTTCCCTTGCTGATTGATAACTAATTTTACTTGTTTTTAATTTACCGACCTAGCATGTGAACGAGATTATTAACTCGAGCACTAAATTTAGTAAAATATTTCTTTCGCTTTTGCTTACATGGTTGCCTTAGTAACAAATGAATAAAAAAAGATTTAAAAAAATGTTCTATCTTAAGATTATTAAAATATTGAGTTTATATTTGTGAACGAGTGTGTATAGCGTGGCTCACAGAAAAGAAGTTTTCGTCTGCCGCGGTATATATTTACATTAGAAAATGGTGCGAGTTCTTAATGTAACATGAATTTAACATTTTAACATGAGTTTTTTAGCGGCAATTTAAAGCTGTGTTAAAATTTGTCACAGCATGAAATAAATGTAAATACTGCTTTTTTGAGTGTGATCGTCATTATAAATAAACACTTTTTAAATATTGCATTCACACATACAACATTCTTCTAAATTTACTACTATTTCTTAAAATACAGCTTTTGGGCAAAATAATAACACGACATTACATACATAATATTACTTCGCTTCGAAATTATTGCCTATATTAATTACGAAATAGTATTCTAAGACAATTAGGTAATTAAAACACACCTGAAGCCAGAAATTATTATAAATCACGTTCATAAGTCTATGTTTTTGATATTTTTTTGAAGTTCCGCTAATTCAACGATCTCCATTTACTTCGCCTCGATGGAAATATAAACAACCTGGATGCGCAGAAGCAGGAGATGCGCAGTTACCCAGTGTGCGTAGCGCCATCTGTTTGCAACAACAGCGTTATCCAACTTTCTAATAGAAGTGTCCCCTCCTATACATTTACCTTCGTGTTGTGTATACTTTTAGTGACATGTTCTCATAGTGTCAAAATATTCAGTACCGTTCAGCCACACAACAACTCAACCATAAAACAGAATATTACTTAAAATGTTATTCCGTTCAGAGAGATCTCTTTGACGACGTTTTAGACGATTCAGCTGTTTATGAAAACAGATATTTTAAGCGAGTTTTCACGGAATACTCACTACCATTATAATACGGTGAATGATCTTTTGAAATAGTTTGAAAACATACTTAATGATGTTTTAAGCGAGTTACACAGTTCCACAGTATATGAACATAGATAATAATTATATTAATGCGAGTTCTCTTTGATTTGCCTTGGGATAAAGTCTGTAAAGCTGAACCAAGCTTGCCGATATCTTCCAAATTTGGCTAGAAACTAGCAAGCACGAGAGTTTATTACAGAGGAAAAGCATAGTTAGAATATGCTGGGCGAAGATTGTAAAATAGTTTTAGTAGGCGATTTTAATAAAGATTTCAATTCCGAAGAAGTGTGTTGTGGAACAGGGAAGAAAAATACGATGCACTCATACATTATGATACACTTTCTAAATGGTATTTATAAAGGTGAAGTATAGTTAGAATATGCCCGACGGAGATTATTTAACAGTCTTAACAAGCGATTTTAATATAGATTTTAATTCTGAAGAAATGTTTTGTGGAACAACAAAGACAATGTTGTGGGATTAAGGCCAATTATCTATACGAGGGATTTAGGCCAATGGGGAGTGCCCTCCGTGTGGGGGGGTCCTAACCAGTACTTACGCGAAGTTTTGGAGAAAAACACGGAAAACTCCTAACGGCTAGGTCGACGGACGCGAACTGGGTGAGTTTTCATGTAATGCTCACTATTTTTGTTGGAGGTTCTTTCGAAATAATTCGAAAACACGTTTAACGGCATTTTAAACGAGTTCAACTGTATTTGAACACAGATAATCAAATTAATGTGTGCTTTCATGTAATGCCCACTATTTTTGTTGTAGCTACTTCAGAAATAGTAAAGAAACATATTTAACGACATTTTAAGTGAGTTCAGCTGAATACAGGATGATTCGAAATTATAGTTTTACAAACTTTTAGGAGGGGTAAGATACACCAAGACAGTTCAGAATCACATTGCAATGTGGGGTCGGAAACGCCGTCTTCGTATACATGGTAATAATCATTTTGGAAGAAGTACTGAAATGCGCGTGTAATTGCTTAACCAAGTTTCACAAACAATGGGCTTTCGTCCGACAATTTCATCAATGTAATGAAAGAAAAAATTCCGAATTAACAATGTTTATGAAGTGCAATCGGTGAAAGAGGGATTAGTTTTTGAAAAACCGATGGTCGCAAAGTTATTACTTGAACACTTCTTCTAAAGTGATTATTAACAGGTATATGAAGACGACGTTTCCGACTCCACATTGCTATGCGATTCTGAATCATCTTAGTGCATCCTACAACTCGTAAAAGTTTGTAAATCTAATTAGGAATCACCCTGTATATGAACACAGATATTTATATTTTATTTAAGTTTAGATGTAATACTTAATATTTATGTTAAAGCTTCTTTAAAAATAACCTAAAAACAGCTTTGAACGATGTTCCATACGAGTTCAACCACCACCTCCTAGATATAGAAAGCCTGAGAACAGAAACTTTTCCGTCATCAGTGGGTCAACTAAAGTGACATCATCACCCATTTATTTTCACAAAGTAAAACTATTCAAAGTTTGTGGTGAATTTACTACCGCATAAAGCTTTTTAATGATTTAAAAAAGAAATTTAATTTTACGACAAACAGGAAATTTTAACTATCGCTAATTATAGAATATGATATAGAAATAGATCATAATAAATATTTTTTTATCAGAAAGGTATTTTAATTTTTATCTTCAACTTAAAATATTTTCTAAAATTTGTATCAACCACCAGAAATTCTAAATAGTGTTACTTTATGAATTAAAAACTGTGATGACGTCATCTGAGAAGACCTAGTGATGATGTGAAAGCTTCTGTTCTCAGGCCTTCTATATCTAGGAGGTGGTGGTTCAACCAACATCTCCCAGATATACAATAAGTAAGAACAGAAACTTTTACGTCATCACTAGGTCCACTAAGATGACGTCATCACACATTTATTTTCACAAACTAAAACTATTCAAAGTTTGTGGTGAATTTACTCCGTCATAAAGTATTTTAATGATTTAAGATAGAAAATTTAATTTTACGACAAATAGGAAATTTTAACTATCACTAATTATTTAATATGATATAGAAATAGATTACAATAAACTATTTTTTATCAGAAAGGTATTTAAATTTTTATCTTAAGATATTTTCTAAAATTTTTATCATTCACCAGATATTTTAAATAGTTTTACTTTGTGAAAGTAAAACTGAGATGACGTGGTCGTAGAAGACCTAGCAATAGCGTAAAAGCTTCTGCTCACAGGCCTTCTATATCTAGGAGGTGTTGGTTCAGCTGTACATGAACACATCTATTAGTATTAGTTTTATATAATTATTTTATGTCATTATTTTTGTCGAATCTCCATTTGAAATGATTTGAAAAGTAACTTCTTGTAATAAAATATTTTAAATCATTAATTCCACGACAGATCTCTGTTTTAAATTAAGTTTCCTTTTTACTTTTTAATACCTTGACGGTGCTTCAGTCCTCAACGGGGGTGCGCCCGTAGATAATGACATATCATGAACTATCTTTAAACTTTAAAGATGAAAGTAAGTATTAAGAGCTTTTCTATGAAAGAGCGTTTTTCTGAAATGCCAGTTCCACTCTTTCCAGCGGACAGGTCCGCTGTCATCATATGCGTCGCGTTGGGGGAGGGGGCGCAGGTACAGGTCCCCCTTTCAATTTTGTCTCAAAATCCCTTGACTTTCAAAATTTGTTTAAAAATGCAAAAGAAAGTTCCCTTTTCTGCTCTTAAACTCGACATGTGCCCCTCCAAAATTTTCGGTCACGCTACCCCAATGGCTGTCACAGAACGCATTAATGAACACCAATTTTACATAATTGTCCAAGGACATTATTGTATTCGAATTCTTTTATGTGCTGTTACAAAGGAAAAAATCATGGTACAGACAACATTTTAATGGGATAAACGAAATATGAATAATAAATATAAATTTTGTAGCAATCGATGCATGACGGCTGTTGGAGCATGATCAGACAGATAAATCGAAATTATTGAGACTTCGAAAGTGTTTAGAAATGATATAATCAAAGTTTATATTCACATAATTTTATTCAATAATAAACATATGTACAATAAAAAAATTTAATATTCACATAATTTCTATATATACATATTTTTAAACACATAAAACATCAAACAGAATACTAATTTTATTTTGTACAAATTGCTATATAAATAATATGAATTTATATAAAAATGAAATCATCAATAAATCACAAATAAAATTATTTAAGCTGCAAAAACTTTTTCATAATGCTTGTTTTGAATCCCCCTATTAATTCCTCTAAGCAATATTTTCTGTTATTATGAAACTTCAAACACATGTTCTTTTTATTTCAAACCATTATTTTGAGTCAGTGGTAAATAATTAATTTGAAACAAGGCTAAAATCAATGATATGGAGTATGTGGTCCAATGGGACAATTCATTAGGGATCGAATGGGACATGTCCCATAAAAAACCGAGCTTCGGGGTCTAATGAGACAAAATTTCATTTTACAAATTAAGAATATTTCACTTTAAATAATTAAAAAATTCCTTAAATTTTCTGAACAACAACAGAAAACTATTATAATTAACTGCCTAAAAATTAAATAAATACCAAAGAAATGTTTTTTTTAATTGCACATTTTGCAGCCGAAATTGTAAAACGTGTCCCATTAGCCCCCTGTCGCTCCTATATTGTAGTCTGCAGAATACTCTGATTTATAAAAATTGTACTCCCTGTAAAAAAGTTTGCGAAATGCTCGCGTGAATAAAAAGCAGAAAACAAAATCCTAACCAAATTTCTTAAATGAAATTTTTCAAAATAAATTATGACACGAGTTCCTAAATAATTCCATAATCAATTCAGCTTGAAGAGAAATTGGATTAGTTTATGACAAAATAAAATAAATTAAAAATATATGAAGGAAAATAAATAAATAAATGTTAAAGCACTTTAGGATTGTCTAAATGCAAGATAGACATTTTTTTTTTTTTTCGAGCAGACTTTGATGTGTAACACTCCACTGCAAAAATTATTTTAAATTAGAAACAGGATCATTATAGCGTCAAAATGAAGACATTTGGTCACTGTCGTGGAAATAAAAGAACAATCTAGCACAATTTATGTGAAAGGCCCAGTCTACTTGCAGGAGCATTCTATAAACAATTGAGAGAACTACAGGGAAATTTTACAGACACAACTGTTAAAAGCTATTTATTAGAAAAAAAAAAAAGAAGCAACGACCTTAAATTAGCATGAGACCGATAAATCTGTCAGTCCAGATTACGTCTACAACACTAGTATTTTAAAATAGTAAAGCAACTAAAATTTTAAAATTATACCAATGTGAGCTAAGAATGTAATAAAATATCAACTATAAAAACTTTAAAATAATACATATATATTTATTTTAATTTTCAACATTTGAAGAAACAACCAGCTGTTACTGGAAATCTCATTTTTTCTACCAAAGTCAGTGCCCTTCTTATCTATGGGGGTGTCCCAGAAATGATTAGAATAAATTTTAAGGGGCAGGCAGGACACATAATAAGAAATCAGAATCACATTGCAATGTGGGGTCGAAAACGGCGTTTTCAGTTACCAGTTAATAATTACTCTGGGAAAAGTGTTGAAGTGTTCGTCTAAATTCTCAACCAAGCAACGGGATTGTCTCGAAAAATGTGATTCATGAAAAGAAATAGATTTTTTAAAATATGAGTTTCAGTGATGTGCTTTATGTGCAAGAAACATTAGTTTTTACGAGCAGTGGTCGATAAGTTCAGAGTTATTTCAGCACTCGTTCCAAAGTGATTATTAACAGCTATCCCAGACAGTACAGCAAGTTTCCTTAACGTCTCTTAACGTTAAGACAACGTTCAGTAATGTTCTAAGAACGTTAATAGACGTTTAGAGAATACTGTTGTGCGACCTGGAACATGAACACGGACTTGGATATAGGACGAGTGTCGACTAGCGTCAGCCTCTTAGAGGAAAATTGTCGAACTCCTTTTAATGATTAGCTACAAAAGCGCTCCCTAGCGACGAATCACGATGCAGTCTGCTACTAACGCGTGTATGTGCACAACATACAGTAGTGGCCAAAATTGTGGACACATTTGGAAACATTTTTTTCTTTTCTAAGTTCGTATATGTATAAAAAATGTTACGTTTCACAAAATGCAAACTCTTTTACATCATTTTAAAGGTAATTTAATACAAAAAGCAAAATTAAAATATTTTCAATATAAAAAATGTTAAACAGCAATAATCATCGAGATGCATTAGTTATTGAAAATTGCAGTGAGTTATCACTAGTTTGTAGGGTAGCCTTAAATTTTTATTACAGCTTCATATCGATGTTTCATTGAGCTGACGAGAGTTTTAAGCTCGCAAAAATAACAGAGATTGACCTGGAAAGTTAGAAATTACAATCCCCTGCACATGGGCGCCCATAGGAATTTTTCTAGGGGGGGGGGCAAACTTCAAAAAAAATTTCTAGGGGGGGGCAAATTTCAAACTTTTAACAAATTTAGTACTATTTTTGCGATTTGTTTACATCATGAGACAGTAACCTAAATCTCTAGGGGGGGGGGCAAGTGCCCTACCTTGACTCCCCCCCTATGCTATGGGCGCCCATGCCCCTGCATTACTGTATTTGTTTATCAGATTAAAGTAATTTTAACTTTTATTCTATTGCACACATTTAAATTTAGTTTTGTGTATTGAAATCAGTACTAAACTTTTTTTTAAATGATATATGAGTTTGCATTTTGTGAAACGTAGCACTTCCTATAAGCATGCAAAGTTAGAAAACCTAAACATTTCCCAAAGTGTCCACAATTTTGGCCACCACTGTATAATGATAACGACTCACAGCGCCATCTTACGGGCAAATTTCGTTAAGCTCTTTTAGAATACGTCGATGATCGTCCTACAGCCAAGTCTGTGAAAAAGACGTTTCAGACTTCGCATTGCTATGTGATTGTGAATCGCTATCATGAGCTAGCATTAACGTCTGGCTTCCTACTACCAACTTCACCTGGAAACTCAGCAACTAAAACACATACAAATAATAATAATAAAAAAAAAACTCTGAAGTATAAAAAAATAAATCTCAGAAAATTCGAAAGTCTTCAACACGTGCAGAAACAGTCGATCGTGATTGGGAAGGGCACCCTGTACCAGTCGCACCGCTTTTTCCGCCTCTGCTGTTCCGGACTGATGTCGGCGACCCGCCTTCTGTAAGAAGCAGCCACTTCGTCGGAAGTCTTTTTGTCCTGTATCAGTCTGTCCATGATTCGTCTTCTGCGGGCTTCCCTTTTCTCTTCACGGTTCCTGGCCTGACCGACCTTCTCCTTGAGCCGTCTCTTCTGCACAGTGCCGTCAGCAGCTGAAGTCTGGCCGCCTGAAGCACTCTTCTTGACAATCGTCATTCGTCTTTCTCTGCATTGCCACCTTATGATGAGAAAGAAATATAAATATAAATCTCGTCTGTTCCAGCCTCGTCAGGGGGAGACCACCCTGAACCCCCCCCCCCCAAATTTTTTAGTTTCATTATTGCCATATTAAAACGATATTAATTGACTATGTCATTTTATCGCTCATCTTTCGAGTATTTCGCCTGGTGACCCTATGTTGAAATTTTTATGAGTGTAACCTAGTTATAGAAAAATACGTGGGATGCATATTCTACAGCTTACGAAATATTGTAACAATAGATTAAAGCTGTTGTGAACTAATAGTATTTAAATATATGTAAAAAAAAAATACATGTGAAGCATATTCTACAGCTTACGAAATAGTGTAACAATAGATTAAAGCTGTTGTGAACTAATAGTATTTCAATATATTTAAAAAATACATGTGACGCATATTCTACAATTTACGAAATATTGTAACAATAGATTAAAGCTGTTGCGAACTAATAGTATATAAATACATGTAAAATTATGTCGCTTTTTATGTCGCATTTTTGGGACACATTTTTCAATAAAGTGTGTTGAGAAATAAAATGACATAGTCATTAATATATATATTAGGTGGCCAAATTATTGGGGACAGTACTTATATTTTTGACTAGAAGACAAAGCCCGTTGTGGGAGCAATTACAACGGGCGCTAGAAAAAAAAAAAAAAAAAAAAAAAAAAAAAAAAAAAAAAAAAACTTTGACGAAAACATGTGTACACGCAATATGTTTGATCTTCGTCCACCTAAAATAAATAACTTCGTATTCAATTTTTATCATAGACACAAATCGAATTTCAGGCTCTTCTGGAAACGCTCAGAAACTCTTCGCATTCGAACGATTTCGTTTTGTGTAGCCGCTCTTATACCAATGCTTCAAGCAGACGATTATTTTAATGAAAAAAAAAAAAAAATAACTATGTTATCTGGAAAAACTTTAAACGAACCGACTTTCCTTCAAAGCTTGATGACCTTGACTTCAAATAGGACCAGTGGCGGCTCGTGGGATACAGCAAGTACAGCCGGGCTGCACTTGAAATTATAGATACGTACTTTAAAATAATTTATTCTACTAATTTTCTTAAATTCAAATTAGAATTATGGAATTTCTATGATGAATTTTTAAAAAAATCTAAAACAAAAAACAACGTGTTGTAGTAAGTAGTAACTGCCGGATCGCTCATTCAGAAAAAAGCCCTTTAATCTTCCCGCAATTCAAATGTGAGTCTTGGTACAGCCGAGGCCTCCCAGAGAGGAGAAAGAATCCTTCTCCTCTCTCGGAGGCCTCGATACAGCCCTCATAGCCGATCAAGAAATTGGCAGCACCGTTGCCATGGCAACGAGTTTGTAAGCAGTCTCTCCGGCATAGGGAGTTAGTAGCTAAATACAGCTGATGAAAGATTTTCAAACGACGGCTGCAGTGAATTCGACTGACTGATTGGCTCGAGAAGTGAGGGAGGGGTACGGAGAATATATGTTCGGAAAACTCTCGACTTTATATTGCTGAATTTATCAATAAGGTAAGCCTGAATAGACGCTTATGAATGGACAATTACCCATCAAAGCAGTATTGTTTTTAAGTAAGCAAGAACTGGCATTTAGAGGACATGGGGAGCGAGAAAATTCTTTAAACATGGGGAATTTTAACGAGCTTTTAAAATTATTGATATCTGAATTAAAACAACGCCTTTCTATGAGGACATCACGGACCGATTCGCAAGTTTAAAAGAAAGGAGGATTGATTTGACTTATAAAAAATAAGTAAGTTTTCTTTTTTTTTTTTTTTTTCTTTTTCTTCTCAAGTTATCGTTACCAAAGAAAATTCTCAGGAAACTTCGAATCAGACACGGATTAATGCAATTTTGAGGATAAGAGCGGCTGGTTGAAATTTATGTAAATTTTATGGAAGTAAAATAGGATCTTTTGCATTTTTTATGTAATTCCTTTTTCCTCGGTGAGGGCTTAATCCGCCAGTTTTCGAATTCAGTAACAAAGATTTTCCAGTCCTGTGAGGAGGAAGGTGGGGGGGGGGGAGCTCATATGCTTCCGGCTGCACTAACAGTTTTGACCACGGGCCGCCACTGAATAGGACGTCATTGTCACTTGAAATAGCAAATTTTGTCACGCATATGATCAACGTTTTGACTCTCGGAAATATTGTTATCTCGGAATCGAGTTGAAAATAGCAAAAGAAATCACATTAAAATGAGGGAACGGGTAGATTTTCAGATTTTTAAAGTAGCGCATATTGTTTTTCTTTATTTTTATGCATAATTATGAAAAATTTCAAGTGGATCTAGATTCCCTTTTTTGACGACAGCTGGCTGTGATAGCCAGCTGTCGTCAAAAAAGGGTCTCTAGATCTGTGGCACGCGATGAACGTTTCGATCGTCCGCCATCTCGCATTCTTCCATTTTTCGGAAGATGTCAGTGCTGTTAAAAATAATCGTGATCAATTTTTTTACGGGAAATGACGTGCTAAGGATTCTCGTGGAGCTATGTCACCCGCAACTATTTTTATAGAAATCAAATCTATTCTTCGTGACTGGCAACAGTCAAAACGTCAGAGTTTGGTGTTCCCAGAGCGGGAACACTGCGCGTTAAAGGGTTAAGCGAACGTTCGGATTTGTGACGTAATTCGAAACGTATGCTACAATGTAAACATTCGGTAGGGTGAATCGGCACCTAAAGCTCTACCGTACCTTGCAGGAGATCCACATATGCAGGTTGCGAAGGATCGCAGGTTGCGAATGACGACAATTTGATGCCACACATCGGAACGCTTAAACGAACGTGGCAGAATAGTGTAGCCCTTGGGGAAGGAAAAGTAATAGCGTGTGAACATGAGACTGAAATTGTTATTCTGAGGAAGAGGATTCTAGAATTAATTTTTCAGGGAGATCAAATACTGTTGTTCTTTTGGTGACAGTGTATTTTGGAATTTACAAATGCTTCCTTTCGACGTAGCATCATAAATTATAAGAAATGAAATTTTTTGAACCAGCCGCCCCATACCTTACTGTTCTTTATACTCACAGTGATGTGTTGGCCAAATTATTGGACTCATTTGTTTCGAAAATCATGTTTCTTTGTTTTAACAGTATTTGTCATTCAATTTATTGAGGTTACGGTTGCTGCACATTTTGGGTGTCATCCTAAAAGCCGATGTTGAAACAGCCAATGGATAAAATGTGCTTTAGCTCCATGCATGGTGAGCTTTTTTAGATGGGCGATGAATGCGCCAAGTATTGTCAACTCGGAATTTTAATGCTGTGAAAAAGTCCGAAAGATCTTGCATTTTTGTGCATCCATTATTGTTATTTTGTAATCTAGCTACTGCGTGAGATATGCTTGCTCCCTTTGACGTCATTGAACTGTTAATTTGGACTTTTGCACATGCGTTATTGTTATATGCACTCATGTTCACATCTACCTCTTGCCGTTCGCAGCGTGGAAATATCGTCGATTTTGGTACCTTATACGTTAGCGTTTTATATAAGTAGAAGTTTATCTGTCTCAAAACTATAATCACAAAGATGAGTTATGCCCTATAAAATCATCCAATGCGTCAAGCTCGGCCCATGCGCCACGATTTGGCCACCCATGTGTTAAAATATATTAAATGTTAACGACGATTACGTGATCCGCACTGCACTTACCTCAGAATGTGTACCGTCGTTGTCGCTGCGGGCACGCAGTGCATGCCGGACGGGAACGAGCAAGACCCTTTCCGGTCCATGCAGGCACCCTCCCGCACCCACCTGGGCCAGAAAGTGGGGCCGAGGTCCTTCCACGTGAACTCCACTGGGCAGGAGGACCTCTTCACGAGCCAGGATTTCACGAAGTCTTGGTAGGGTAGGAGCTCGGGCTGGAGAATGGAGAATTCGGCCGTGAGGTTGAGCTCCTGGGTGTGCTCCAGCAGTCTCTGGTGGGCCCAGCGCCCGGGGATGCCCTCGATATCCGGCACATCGTCGGGAGGGATGGAGATGAGCAGCTTCTGCGGTTTTTCGTCGGACATCCATGAGGTCTGGAAAGAAAAAAAAAAACATCGAAATCAATTTCAATAAAGTGATTTGACGGTTCGGTGTTCAACGTTCATTGTCGCAAAAGAAGAGCCGAGCCAACTCTCCCATTTTCTTCGAGAGATTTCCTACCACAATTTTTAAAGAGTTTAATTTATAGTAATTTTTTGGATTTATTATAACTATAAAGTGTCAACTAAATATTAGTGGTGGGATATCTCATGAATACAAGGAGGGAGTTTTGCAAAAGGAAATTTTTTTAGGCAATCTAATTCATATTAAAACGTATGTTGGTAACCTACCATATAGGGAATGTAATCCCGATACCGCAGAGATATTTAAAACTAAGTCTGTAAGTCGGAGTAAGACTGTAATCCTACGGGATTGAAACTGAGAAATATTTTTTTTTTTTTAATTACAATTTCACGCCGCCTTCCGAATCATGAGCTGTCTAAAAATTTTACAAAAGAACCAGTGAGCGTTCATATCTATTGGCAAGGGTGGTACCATAGGGTAAACTTCAGTTAACCATGCAAATGTATTGTTCCTTCAAGGTTTTTAAAAAAAAAAAAAAAAAAAAAAGGAAAGAAAGCTTTTTGGCAAGTGCTTTTGTTTTTTCTATCAAAATTAGACCAAGACTAGGAACACGTGTGATTCTTTACGTTGTCGTTTCACATTCTACTTTTTTAGCAACGAAATAACTTAGTTATATTATTATGCATGTCACGACTATATTTTCATATTCTTGCAAGATATTGTATTAATTATCAAATAAGATAAATTACTATTATTAAAGTTAAATTTGATAGTGCTTAAAATCTTACTTTTTCCTACTTTATTGGAATTAATTTTTAGTTGAATGAAATGTCAACACCGCGGGATTGTGGGATCCCGAGGGATCAACAAATCACAATCCCGAAATCCCGCGAAACAAAAAACAGTGAGGGATTGCATTCCCTAGTATTCTACAAAGCACCTGGTACCATATGTAGAGCAACCACTTTAGCAAGTTCTCCAAGTCTATAAAGTACTAGCATGGACATGTATCAGTTTTTAAGAATAATTATGCAGAGATATAATTCCAGCCATTGCTTGCAGATGTCATTACTGTTCCTATTACTGTCAAATGATCGAAATTTAAACCGTAATCTTTGCGTATCTCATTTGTTTATTTTATAAAATTAACCAAAAATACTTAGCAAAGAGTTATGACCCGGAGAAAAATATCGTACGTGAGAGTTTGTCATATTAAAAAATAATTTGAATACTAAAATTACAAAATAAATGTCAAAAAATTATAGATAAGCCTCAGTGTACCACCTATAGAATTGAAATAAAAAAGTGATTTTTTAGTAAAATATTTGGTTATTATTTTGTAGTATTTTTAGCACGGAAACAAAAATTTTACTAGCCGCTTCTCAATCCTTTTCACTCGATAGGTGCCTCTCACTCACCACCATGGGCGCCGGCAGCATAGAGCGAAGGGGGGCAATGCCTCCCTGGATTTTTGTATGCAGTGTTTTCCCTTGCTTTTTTGCTCTTTCCAACATGGTAACCATACGTTGAAGTAGTTTTTGTCCTCCCCCCCCGGGAAATATTCTGCCGGCACCCATGTTCACCACTGTATGTGAAATGATAAAACCTAGAACTGCCAACATCTACAGAATATAACTAGCCATTTTTTGTCGACAGCTTATTTAGTGACTATTTTTTCAAAACAACTTCTAACTCCCACATTAAACCCGAAACTTTGGCAATATTCAAGCCGAAAATTACTGTTTATATAAAGTGGTTGATTATATTCCATAGATATTAACGGGATAAATCAACATCATCGATGTCGAAGATATTACAGGCGTTAGAACCAATGCTTTCACGTCGTCACTTAATCTTACTTGACGTCATCGCAGTTTTATTTTCAAAAAGTAAAACTATTCAAAATTTCTGGTAAATGCTACAAATGTTTTAAAACATCTGAAGTTAAAGATAAAAATTAAAATATCTGTCTGATACAACATAATTCATAATGAACTATTTCTGTGCCATATTATGTAATTAGTGATGGTTAAAAAATGCCATTTGTCGTAAGATTAATTTTTCTATCTTGAATCATTAAAATATTTTATGCGGGAGGAAACTTACCGCAAATTTTAAATAGTTTTAACTTTTAAAATCAAAACTATGATGACGCCATGTGAAAAGAACTGCCGATCACTTCAATGCTACAGTTGTTAGGCTTGCTATGTGTAATAGAAGGTATTGGATCAATTAATTCGTCTCGAGTTGCTAGTTTGCTTCAGCAAAAAGTTCTTTGAGTGCAAAGGGTTAAAAGGTCGAAGTTTACCCCTAATTAATGAAAACACAATTTTTTTCTGTAGTTAAAAGAGCTAAAAATTCACATGTTGACATTTTCAAAAAGTGGCCGTAGTTACCCCACCTGATTCTATTCCGCAGACGTTTTATACCTTATTTTTTTTCTCCAGAGCGTGGATACCTTTGAGTATATGAGGATATCAGCTTACAAACTAAACGTAACAAGACGGGTATTTGGCAAAATATACCTGATAATCGTCTCCCATGAGCTGTAGCAACAATTCCTTGTCCAAATTTTTCTTCCCCGGCTTCCGTCTACGCAAGTATCGGCTACCACCTTGTGATGCCGAAGGGCGTCTCGGTCTGGAAGTTATAGCAGTAATTGGGCGGATAGTC
This sequence comes from Cheiracanthium punctorium, assembly GCA_038373885.1. Taxonomy (NCBI): domain Eukaryota; kingdom Metazoa; phylum Arthropoda; class Arachnida; order Araneae; family Cheiracanthiidae; genus Cheiracanthium; species Cheiracanthium punctorium. The sequence goes on from JAWZYV010004922.1 coordinate 200,773, forward strand.
GACGACGGCCGTGTCCTTTCAGGTCTGACGGGCCGCACAGGGATTCTGTCGTAGGAAAACCCCTCGCTCGAATGCTGACTCAGCGCGTATTCCAAGCTTATGGCCGCGACGAGCAGTATTAGACACCAGTAATTTGGCACCATGGTCCGTTTGCCTGGAAAGGAAGGATAATAGTTGGGTAAAGAAGCAGCTCCATTATGTGCAAGTCATAGAAATGACAAGATAGAAGAGTCAAGCCGAATGTACTGTTACTGTTCATGAAACCACTTCCAACATAATTCCACGCCAAAAGAACAGTAATTTCTAACTTCACAATGTTGAATTAGCCCTTTCATGATCTCAATAAATACGTTTATTTGAACAGATATACAAGCACCAGGGACCGATTTACACACTTGGGGGCCCAGAGCACCGATAATTTCAGGGCCCTCTGCACAAAAATATTTTGCAGAATATTACTTAATGAAATTAAATTAAAACCAATTATCATTCCCAAGTTAACCATCTGTGAGTAGGGATGGACGCGAGACGAAAAATAGGAGTCTCGCGTCTCGCAAAATAGCCTAAAAACTTTGTCTCGTCTCGCAAAAATCCCTATATCGTAATGTTAAAAAAGGGTGTCTCGTCTCGCAAAAAAGCTGTAAATCCCTGTCTCGTCTCGCAAAAAAGTCGTCTCGCGTCCATCCCTATCTGTGAGCATTTACAAATCAGTAAAATGTCACGACAAAAATCACTTTTATGAATTATAGTTTTGAAATGTTTTTATGGGTATTTACAGTCGTCACACACACCTTAGAAACGAATAGAGGAGGAGCATGCTGAGGTATCCCATCGAATTTATCGGTTATCGAATCGAATGTATAATTTTTAACATTACAAGTTACATTAAATTAAAAATTTTGAATATTTGTGATGAAAGGAAGTAAGTAATCAGAAATTTTACTCTTGAGAGATAATTCTAGTTCTTATTATGATTACATAAAAGGAAATTTTGGGGGCCCCTAAAAATCGGGGTCCAGGGCACATGCCCCAAATGCCCCGCCGAAAATCAGTGCCTGATAAGCACGTCGCATTAGCAGCACAGATAGAATTTCTAATAAAGTAAAATAAAATAAAATACCCTAGTTGTTAAATTTTTCTTGAATTTACACAACAGTTTTTAATTTTAAATTATTAGTATTTTCTTTGAAACATTCTTCCAAAATTTGTGTCCTTAATTGTGGACGTCTAGTTTGTTTGTGGGAATAAGACCAAATATCTGCGCTAGGTATCTAGATCGTTGAGTTGGGGGAGTACCCTCCGTGGGGGTCTTTCTGAAGGGTCCTAACAAGTATGGATATCTGGTTTGAAAGGGAATATAGTTATCATGATTTTAGGACCTTTTTAAATCATGCGTTTTTTTAAAAAGGTCCTAAAAGTAAGCTCTTAAATTTATATTAATTAAATTAACGTATATTACATACATTGGACTTATGTGGATTGAATATATAGCAATATTTTTTAATGTTATCAAAATACTTTTCTGCGGTGTTATTTTTGGTTAGGCAAGTGTTGATACCCCCATTTTCCCCCATGGTGGAGATCGTGCAAAAGTACGTGCATATTTTTAAATAAAAATCGTGTTAATGCTAGGAATGAAAGCAAAGACACTCCATTCAATGTATTTTTAATGTACTTCAAGAAAAAGATGCACAGAAAAGAATTATTTCCCAAAATATTTAGCTAAAGAAATAATGTCCACGATTATAAAATTCAGGTTCACTCAGCATATGGCAAATGTTACTTGTTTCTACACAGGGGTGCAGGCAGGAGATGTCTGATGGGGCTGTAGCCATCACCGAAGTAAGTAAACTTAAGGTATGAAAAATATTACGCATTTGTGGATAAATTTGAACAAAAACCTTGAAAATTTTGAGGTTCAGCTATGGACCTAAGCCAAATTTAATATTTTCTCTAATGTATGTTTCTCCTGTAAAGATTTAAATTCGATTTATGAATTTATTTTTCTTTCGATTTTTAAAATTCATTTTCATATGCGAACCCTTGGAGACAAAGTAAAGGGGTTCCATTCCCCTCCTCCCCCTAAAAAAAAAGATATGTTATATAGATTTTTATAAGCTGTACTGTGTTCTAGTTTTTTAATTCTCAGTTATCTCCGAAAAAAATTCTTGGCTGCGCTACTGGTTCCCACAAAATTAATTTTTATGATAAACAGTTAAGTAAAATGTCAGTTTCATTGATTATAATTGTTTTTGGAATATTTAACTAGAGGAAAACTAGAAATATCAGTATCATATAGAACTTTATTAAGTGTAACCATCCCTCATTTTACCGTACCTCAGAAGGAAAAATTCTAAAAATAGAAATTAGAATTTTATTCTTAATTTTTTTTTTATATCATTCACTTCTTTTGAAGTCTCTCTACTAATATGTATCAAAATATAAATGACTTATCTAATTATAAGGAATCCAGAAGAAAGTTTTTCAACATCACTTGTTAACAGGCAGTATGTTTAGAGCAAAAGCAAAAAGTTTTGCACTCATTAATACTGTTGAAATATCCTAAAATTTCACTAGAAGCACTTGCTATATGTTGTTAAAATACATTTCTTCTAGTTAGTTCATATAGGTGTTTTTTTTTCTATTTTCAGCTCCCTTTTATTTCCGAGAGTAAAAAACAGTGAATCATTTGCGTGACAAAATGTACTGTTGCAATTGATATGACGTCATATTCATCTCGGTCACGAGGCTTAGAAAGGAAAATTTGATTCCAGTTCCTTTAAAATAGTTTTTCCAGATTACATAGTGTAAATTTTTTTTTCACAAATAAATCGTCTGCGTGGATACAAGAATGGCTGCGTACAGAAAACGAAATCTTTCGAATGTCAAAAAATTTTCGCGTGTTTCTAGAAGAGCATGAAATCCGATTTGGGTATATAATAAAATTGAATATGAGCTTATTTATTTTGGGTGGACGAAGATTAACTAGACTGAGTGTAAACATATTTTCGTCAAATGTTTTTTTCTAGTGCTCGTTGTAACTGACTCCACAACGGGCTTTGACTTCTAGTGTTTTAAGAAATAGACAGCATTAAATCCAAATAAATGAAACCTTTACGTCGTGTTTAAAAATGAATCTCGCAAATTTCAAAATTATTTGTGACAAATGCCAGGCTTTAACAATCAAGTCATTAGCGTTAATGTAAATATATATATTTCAATTATAACCCTCTCCTTCCAAAATAATAAAATAAAAAACAAATTATCAAGTGCACTAGTATTTAGTTGATTGAAAGATTGCGTCAAAGTAGCAAGCAGAAAAAGTAGTTAAATGATTAAATAATAACAATGATAATAATAAATGTGAGTGTGTGGGTGTGGGAGCTGATTATTAATTTTCGCAACGCACTGTGTTTCTATAGAGTGGAAATAAATAGATAAATAAAAATAATCTTTTTGAAATGCGATCTAAAAAAGTAGATAATCTAGAGAACTATTAAAATTGAAACAATAATAATGGATATATACATTTAAAAAGTTAATACTTTATTATTAGGAAAACTATTTAATTTTCAGGACTCATTTCACTAAAAATCTCTATCAAAGTTAGAAGAAAACCAATCAAAAAAATCTTTATGACTTACTGCAATAAACTGAAAACCTTCCATAAATGAACATTCTAAAGGATGCTGATAAGAAAGTGTACATTTTGGTATAATTTAAGAGAGATTAATAAAGAAAGGAGATTATATATTTACCAAAATACATCGTTTATATTCTAAAATAATTAATAAAACTTTCTCGGGCTGTTTCAAAACGAAACTTTCAAAATGTGAACTGTTCAGCAATCCTAACTAATATTATAAATACGAAAGTGAGTTTGAACCTGACACCTCCCGCCTTCCCGTTTCGAGAGCTGAACCTCACATCGACTGGTGATCTCTGAGTATTAAAGACTACATTTTATGCTATATCGCAAATAGTTCTTTTACAGAGATACTCATAAGAAGTACATTACGCTCTATGTATATCTCTGTAACTACTGAACCGATTCCAAAACTTTTTTCACTGATAGAAAGCTGCACTATTCCTGAATATTATCGGCTAAAATTCATGAATTTAGCATAAATAGTTCTTTTACAGGAACACTGAGAATAATTCTAATACATTATACCCTATGGGTATCTCGGTAACTATAGAACCGATTCTAAAACTTTTTCACTAATCGAAAGCTGCACTATTCCTGATTAACATAATCTAAAATTCGAGCAAATAGCACAAATATTTCTTTTACAAGAACATTCAAAACAGTTTGCAAATGTTGTCGTAACTGTATTCGCCAAATGCGTAAAAAAAATCTAAATTTAGTAACTCTGCATACTCTCTTATTTTAAATGAAGTATACTACTATGTATTATATTTCATTTAAAATAAGTAAAAAATAAATACTATTTAAATGCAGTCACTTTTGTGTATAGTGCAAACATTTTTGTTATTCACACATGCTTCATCTCTCTCAGCACCTAATTCTAACGGCACCTAGGTTTCTCAGCACCTAATTCTAACGGCGGACGAAGTGGCCGGAAAGAGCTAGTATCAATGTAAAGTTTAAATTTCTGTTTGTCAAAATGAACTTGAAAATTACTTTGAAAAGCGAAAAAAATCACCATGAATTATTAAGTTGAAAATGTAATCCAACATTTCATAATAACATCCGTAACTCAAATTTTAATCTTTGCTACGCTAAAGTCATTGTGATAAATAAATAACAAGTATATTTTTCTGTCAATATAGCAAATGCTAGGGCAATGTAGTACTTTAAATTACACAGTGACTTTTGTTTTCGCGTTTATCAAAAAACAAAAATCTTTTCAGACAACAAAAGTCAACAAACTTATCGACAAACATTTAAAAAAAAAAAAAATGCACGTATGTGAGTTTTTTATTGTGGGTGCTAGATTGGAGAGCTTTTTCTAAAATTAGTAACTTATGGGGAAATAGACCAAATCTTTCTTTTCACATATCCTGCGTATTCTCAAAGAAGAAATGAGATATCCATCCATAAAATTCTTGCTGTAAAATACAACACTCACAAATACCTAAAAATTGACTTCAGAATATTCCAAATATAATGCTGCAATGAGGGCAGATGTGAAAAAAAAAGGGGATATCTGTTACCTATCCAATTTCTTGCTTTAAAACTTAGCAAATATGAAACCTGTATATCGTATTATACTTTAATTTTAGGAAAGCTATTGTAATTTTGAGGACTTGTTCTACGAAAATACTCTGTTAAAAGTTAGAAAAAAAAATAGAAAGAGAAAAATAAAAAATTCGTATAACTTTTTTGCGCTAAACTCAAAACATTCTACAAATGAATATTTTAAAAGCTGCTGACAAGAAAATGTGCACTCTGGTATTTATTATAGTTTAAGCGACATTAATAAAGAACAAAATTATATCTATTTATGAAAATATGTCATTTATATTCTAAAATAATTAATAAAACTTTCCTGAAAAATGTGAACTGTTAATAAAATAAATAATATAAAAGTGAACAAATAAATCTGAACTGTTCAGCAATAACAATAAAAAGTTTAACTTTCTATTAGTCAAAATGCGCTGGAAAATTAGTTTGATGAGAAAAAAGGAACACCAGGAATTGTAGAAAGTAATTTCAATCAATAATTTCGTAATTAGGTAGAAAGTCCTGCGCATTAATCCTCGCATCTTTGATGCCATAAATGACTGAAATTGTAATCCTTGCTTAACAAAGTCACAGATGTATGTATAGTAAAAAGGCTTAACCTACAAATCAATGTAGCATCCACTCAGCAGATACAAAATTCTAATTATCCATGGAATAATAAATATTTTGATTTAGGGAAACGTATATAGTGAAGTACGTTTAACACGAAAACGCTTAACATGAAAAATCGGTTAACACGAAATGACACAGCGGTCCAAATTGTAAACTGTACATTGTAATACTTTTCCTTTTAACACGAAACAAGAATCGTTTAACACGAAAAAAGTTTGTTTTTGATCTTCAGTGGTATGTTTATAACAAACGTATTTGTGGAAATGTTTACATCCGGGAAACGGTTCCTCTTTCTCCATGCCCCCTTTTTTGTGTTTCTCCCTCAATAGTCATCCTAGAAGAAGTGTCATAAATCAGGTTTCTTCTCCTGATTCCATAAAAAATATATTTCCAAAAAAGAAATTGATTTTTTTTCCTTCCAAATAATAATAATTTTTTTTTTTTTTTTTACTTGCTTTTCATCCCAATGGGTGAAAACTACTTGCAACTTTACAGAAAGTCGAAATAAAATATAACATCAAAAATTTTGGTGAGTTTTGTTCTCTTTTTTTATTTATTTATTTTTTACAAATCTCTTAACGCGAAAAAAATATTTTGGTTCTCTCAGTTAAAGGTTTTTCGCTGCGTACAGTGCAGCACCGTTTATACGTTTTTCAAGAAACTTCGGGGGAAAAACGTATAAATGACAAAAACATATAAACGAAATTCTCAAAAATACGTACATTTTCGTAATAACTAACAATTAAAAAAATCAGAATTAAAATAAAAAAATTACATCTTATATTACTGCACGAGAACAAAATACACGAACTGGTGTGTACTACTAACAGTTTACTCCGATTTTAATGTACAGCTAGTACTCGTATTTATATTCATTCGGTATGTACAAAATATTTTTTATTTTCTGCCATATGGCTGTTTGGTAATGTAGAAAAATATTCATTGTACTTAGTTAAAAGTGCCTGTTTAACATTATCATTTAAATTGCCAGAAATTAAGTATTCTTTCATAAAATTAAAATCTGGCAAAACTAGTTGAAAACTTTTGCATCACACATTTTCACAAAAAAGAAACAAAACATATAAATAAAGTTTTCCCATTTCAGGAAAACGGTTAAATGAAATTATTTAACATTAAAGTCCAATGGATTTCGCCGGGACCTTTCAGGAAAACGCGTAATTAAACAATAAAAACGTATAAACGAGAAACGTATAACGGTGCTTCACTGCATATATGGCACATTTCTCCAAGAATAAAAAAAAATCAGGATACCAAAAAGTCAAACAAGATCATCCTACCTTATGAACTCCGGTGATTCACACAACAGCTGAAGGGGCGGTGTTCAACTTGTACAGATCCAAAACACTTTTGAGCTCCAAAATCCGTGGTGTACCTGAGGAGAAATCCTCTTTGCGTCTGCTGAGACTGAAACCAGAGTCTTGAGATTTTCCTTTCCGAAAGGGGGGAGGGGGACACAATAGACGACAATTAGGGAACAGTTGAGGTGGAAATTTTTCACAATGTCAAGCAGGTATGCAAGCAGCAGAGATTGGGGGGCTTCCGGGGGTGGTGGTGGGGGGTATGTTTTGGTCTGGAGAGAAAGTGTAGGGATTTTTCTCCCGATGGGGATGATGAACAGTGGGACCTCTCAATAACGGTCACCCGTGGGACTATCCAGATTCGACCGTTCAGCGGAGGTGGCTGTTGTTCAGTGGCGCCGACTTCGTGAGTGCTCCGGGGCTCCAGCACCCATAGACAAAATCACTTGGATGTGGAGTACCCATACCATTTTAACCCTTTAACGCGCAGTGTTCCCGCTCTGGGAACACCAAACTCTGACGTTTTGACTGTTGCCAGTCACGAAGAATAGATTTGATTTCTATAAAAATAGTTGCGGGTGACAGAGCTCCACGAGAATCCTTTACTTTTTAGCACGTCATTTCCCGTCAAAAAATGGTCACGATTATTTTTAACAGCACTGACATCTGCTGAAACATGGAAGAATGTGAGAACAGCTGGATACATTGCCCAATGCTGAAAAAAAGGGCAGCCGTTGCCATCGCTCGACTTAACTCATCGCTCGACTTAGCAAGATGGCGGACGATCGAAACGTTCATCTCGTGCCACAGATCTAGAGACCCTTTTTTGACGCAGCTGGCTGTGTCGCATAGTCAGCTGCGTCAAAAAATGGTCTATATCATTAAGGGTACATACCATTCGGAATAAATTCATTTCAGTTATAAAGCAGGTTTATTTATATTTTGTCAAAGTTTTCATTCCCATTGGAACATTCAAAAAGGTAAAGCGATTGCAGGATATATCCTCTATTTTTCTTAAAAATAAAAAATAAATAGATAGAAAAACCACGTCTATAATCATCTCAAAATTGTTTTTTCTAGAGCACCTGCGAAAGTTTTGCGAAGTTGGCGCCTATGATCTTGTTTAGAGTTTTTTAAGAAAACGTTTTTCAAATATTTAAGAAAACAATCATTAAAGACAATGTTAGCAACAGGGGGGGGGGGCAAACATGTTATTTTAGCTTCATCAAATTTCATTTATTTTGATTTACATCAGAAAATTTGTTTTTTTGTGATTACATTTTTAAGGGAAAATATAGTTAATAAAATATATAATAATATATTTTATTAACTATATTTTCTGCAAAATAATGTTATCAGTAAAGTTTAAACAAACATTTTAAGCGAGAACAGCTACATTTTTTAGTAAAAATAAGAATAAATAAGATTATTTTTAAGAACATGATCACAATACTTGCTCTTTCGTTTTTCTCGTCTTCCCCCCCCCCCCCACTGGGAAACGCTGTTCTGTGCTATACAGGGTGTCCTAAAAGGTGGTAACGGGCTTTAATTCTTTATCTGTTAGAGACAGGTGGGAAATGTAGATAGAAAAATATGTTCAGAATAAAGCAGGAAAAAGAGTACATTAAAAAAAAATCTCGTAAATTTTCAAAGAATGACATTTTTAAAATTTGTATACGACCCACACATAAAAAGTATTCGAACTAGTAAAATGTGCCCCACTATACGGAAATGATACACACACACAGTTTCAACCTTTTATCATAAAACATCTCAAAGATGTGAAGATAAATATATGCTGACTTAAACTACTTTTAAATGTTTGTCAAAAAATCACGTGGATGATCAAGTTACAGGGGTCACTCAGAAACTGCGAAAGAAACTCATTTCTTGAGCTCTAGCATTAACTGTTCACATTTAAATTCATGCACAGTCTTTCATCATCTATTTTTTAAAGATATCTCTTGAGACATTTTATGACGAAAGGCTGATATTTTGTACGTCACCTCATTTGTGTATTGGGTCCATTTTACTAATTGGCAATTTTTTCGTACTGGGACTGGATACAAATTTCAAAAGTGTAACTTTTTTGTAAATTAACAAGACGAATTTTTTTTTCCATTACGTTTTTTCCCCCCTTACCTTATTTTGAACACCTTTTCCATTTACATTCCCCAATTATCTCTAATAGATAAACCACTTAGTGTTACCACTTTTTGGGGGGACACTCTGTAAATATATGGCTGAAGTGTGTGGTTTAAAACGATTCTATAAAGCAATGGACACTCGAGCTATGCCTCTTGAACAATTTCTTGAAGAATCATTCTATCAGAGATTCTTAAGTTCAGGATATTTTCCTAACTGTATTGTGCAATAGGTCACTAAAAACAGAATGGAGCATAACAATAAATAATCTCTTTTGTTTATTTATTTATTTATTATTATTTTACTAATTTTAAATTTTCATTCTTTTAACCCTCAAATTCATGATTTCAAAAAATAGCCTGAAAATAAAATTGTAACTTCAATTAGGCTTACTTATGTTGGGGATTTTTTTTTTTTTTTTAATTCAGCTTGTAGTTTCCCAGAAAAATCATGAAAATAATCCAAATTTTAAAAATTAGAATGTCATTCTGTGGTTCTCATAAAATAAAACAAAGTACATATAATGTGCCCTAATTCTACTTCATTTTGTTCTAATACTACAATTTTTTTTAAATATTTGTGTTTATTTTCATTTAGCAATAAAAATTAGAAGCAATCAAAAATTCGGGGTAAAATTTATTCAGCGAACTGTATGCACGCGCTATGAATTCATGCTTGTTTTCTCAATAAATAACTGTGCCATACATTTTTAAAACCTAAAAATTATTTACAGGTTGTCTTGTATTTATTCCAAGGGCGTACACAGAAAAATTTCGGGGAGGGCCCAAAAATTTCGGAAGGGGACCAAACGGTGAAAAAAGGCCCAATTTTTCACAAAAAGACCAAAAGATTATTGTTTCTTTAACAAAATTATAAATTTCGGGAGAGGGGGGAACAGATGCCCTGATCCACCCCTGGCACTGTAGGGTTAAAAACTGTTCAAATGTTACACGGATTTTTTTTCCCCTTCATCTGACATTTGCAAATCTTGCCTTGATGGAGAGCAGCTATTTCCTTACATTTATAAAAAATTGGTAGTTCTTTGTATGAGACCTCCTTTGTCCACAGCCTGGGTTTCAAAAGGAATGCATTCAAAAAATTTTTTGCAGACATTCTTTCCTTCGCATGAAACTCTTTCAATGTACATGATATTTTTTTATGCAATGCATTTTAAGATAAAAATAGGAGGTCTATACGGTGAGTTTTCCATAAGAAAAGAAGCTGACTCAAAGTTTCCCTCCGTCAGGGTAACATCGGGAACATTTAAAAACAAGACAAATATGAAAATCCGTATGTCCTTACAAAAATTATGAATGTAGTAGATTTCGTTTTTCTATTGTTATTCATTATAAATACAGAACAGCACCGTTAATACGTCTTTCAAGGGACCGACATAAGCCGGCGTATAAGTTAAAAATATATTTAAACCAAACACTTTGATTGTCAGAGGTTTAACGCTACTAGTGCAAATTTATCTAAACATAAGTATTTCAAGTTTTTTAAGGTACTAGTAAATAACTTCATAATAGCTTTCACGCTAAAGACAATGACTGAATTTTGAAATGAAATATTTAAGATACATGTATCTTAAAAGTGAAAGAAATTTTGTATACTGCATATATTTATAATATTAATGTAATTACGCTGAAATTCATGATCATGCAGACATGGAATTAAAAAAAAAATCTTTCATAATCGGCTGACGTGTCTAATGGCTTTGAGTATTAATCACAGCATATAATGCTGTGATTAATACTCAATACTAATAGGAGTGACGACGTATATTATAAATTAATTCAAGCTATAAGCTTGAATTAATTTATAATATATGTCGTCACTCCTATTCTAAGAAACAAAAATAATAGCTATGATTTTCAATTCAGCCAATTGTGTCTTCAAGACAGTCTTGGACTCATAGCTGCGAACTCTCCCGATTTTTTCGGGAGATTTTTCACCAGGATTTTTAAATAGTTTTATTTTACATTAAATGTTTGCCCTTTTATGAAGTGTAAATTGATAAGTAAAAGTTTGATGTAAAAAATCTCCCAGCAAAAAATCAGGAGAGTTGGTAGCTATATCAAAGGATTGTGGCTTTACTTCTTCACATTCTTCTTCATCTTCGCTTAAATTAACACAAGATAACCAAGCGATATTCCCTCTAAATAGGATTTTAAAAACTGAGACAGAAAATTTTGGATTTTAGAAGGTGAAGAACTACACCGACGTATAACATATTACGCGTTTTATAAACGAAGCAGTTTTGCATTAAAGTGAATAGAAACGATTCGGGACTTGCGAAACCGACGTATGAATGTCTAAGTCGTATAAATAAGAAACGTATAAACTGTGCTTTACTATAATTTTATTCTAAAATACTATAAATTAAACGTCACCAGAAATTTCATAACTTACTTAAAATGCTATGCCTTCAAGAAGTTGGTGCATATTATACGATTTTCTCAGGAAAAATTTGCTGATTACCAGACTGCTTATTTGGGCGTGAAATAAATGCTTGTATTAAAAAACTGAAACTCGTCTCTTATAGTTATTTTATCATTTTTATGTCTTTATTTTATCTTGATTTATTATCTATTACTGATTAAATATTATAATAAAAATTTCTCTATGGCTGCTATACATTGAATGGCTGTAATTCGTTTCTTCAATTTTTAAATGTAATTTTAACTGTTGATTTAAAGATAAATTTAAGTAATACTAAACCTGATGCAGTGATGAACAGTAACCAGAATTATAATTTTTCTGTATGAATTTACACCTCCAGGATCCGACTAAATAATGTCACTCAAGCATATAAGTAATTTTATGAGGGTGGAGAGAGATTATAACAAAATAAAAAACCCTGATTATGAATTTCCCGTAAGATCTACAAAACCATTTTCAAAATGAATTTATTACAATTTACTTTGACATATTCTTTCAAAATGTATGTGTTTTCAATTATTGACGCCTGGTCTGAAAGGATTAATATAGAAATAGAACTAGTTAGTAAAGAAATAGATCTAGACCAGTCAATTACAATAAAGCAGTGAAAGTAACAAAAAAGCGAATGTCAGTATGTATTCGTTACTTTTGTTCCTACTTCGAATGAGGTAGTATTATATAAGACTATGGTCTTATATAATACTAGCAGAATTGTCCTTCGTTCACGGGGGGGATATGTAATGCAAATTTCGAAAAAGAAAGAATTTTCGTCAGCATTAGCACTATAAAGAATGAAATTAACATACGGTAAAAGAATAGAAGTTATAAATCCTGTGCAATATTACAAGTATTACAGGTTAGAGGGTAAACTATGTGCTGAGTGAAATTGTCAGTATCGAAAACATTTTAGTTTAAAAATTAGTGGTTTGTTTTAGTGGAATGAGCTTTTAAAGTCATGAGGGCATTCCTTGCCTGTAACTAAATTTTGTTTGACTCACTGTAGATATTTTAATATTGTGCCGCAAGAAAACATTGCACAGTTTTAACAAAATCTAAAAAAGCAAATAAACATTAAAAAATTCGATAAAATTTGTTGATAAATGAAATAATAGGTTGTCGCTTCAGGCGTCTATTTTTTAAAAGTTGTGATTAGATTTTGAGATTTTCCGAAAATTGTTTTAAAATGCGTAATTTTTTGTTCGCTCACCATGTAATAACGACTTAAGATAATGAAACGAAATTTGACAACATAATAGATAAATATGCATTTTAAACTATTCGCGTCGATTTTTTTTTTTTAAAGTTTGATTAGATTTTTAAGATTTTTTGAAAATCGTTTTAAAGTGCGTAAATTTTTGTTCGTGCTCACGTAATAACGACTTAAGCGAATGAAATGAAATTTGGTGACATAATACGTAAATATGAAATTTAAACTATAGGTATGATTTTTAAAAATATTTTTATTAGATTTAAAGATTTTGCGAACATTTATTCAAACTACGCAAATATTTGTTCACGCATCGTGTAATAATGACTTAATCGAATGTAACTAAATTTAGTGACGTTATAGGTGGTCATACAGCTTAAGCTATAGTCCTCAATAAAAAAATAAAATAAAAAGAATTCTGATTAGATTTTGAAATTTTGCGAGAATTTATTCAAAATATGTAAACTTGTTTGTCCATCTTGTTTAAATCACTGAAGCAAATGAAACAAAAATAAGCTTTATCACAGGCAGCCACTTAAACTATAAATGTCAAAATACTTAACTATTTTTATGTAAATTTTGAGATTTTGTGAAAATTGTGAGAAAAAAGTCAACTTAATTTAAACTGTAGATGACAAAATTATTTTTAATATTTCATAAATTTTGAGATTTTGTATCGTGGGAATGTTCTTTCTCGCACAATTAGAAACGGCTTAAGAGAATAGAATAAAATTGAGTAACATGATCAGGAACGACTGAAACAATAATGTCGGAATTTTCCGAAAAATTTAAATGAATTTTAAAACTGCAAAATTTGCATCAATTCCTTTTTTTCGGAGGGAGGAGGGGATTACTTTAATCCGTCTGGTAGTGATATATTAGTTGGCTAATCAACTTAAACAAACTTCGCCGATTTTTAAAAATGTTTATTTGCTTTTTCAGATCTAATGCAGTTTGTTACACTCTAACCGGTAATCCTTTAACAATACACAAAAGCTATAACTTTGTCTGCAATGTTAATGCTGTTTGATTATTTGTGTTTGTTTCTATAATTTGGACAATCTCCTACGTTCATTCTTTGCACTCCTACACTCATTAGCGTAAACTGGCACGTAACGTTAGGGAATTCGGGTGGGGGGGGGGACACGTAATGCTGAGAGGCAAAATGTTTCCTATACTAGAAGAAATCGTTTTCAAATAGGTCATATCTGAATTTTCGGGCAGAGGGGTAGTTGCCCTTCTTGCCCATAGTAAGTTACGACCATACCTACAATCAGTGGCGCACCCAGGATTTTAGTTTAGGGGGGGCTGTGCGACATACAAATACTGCTGAACTCGGTTATAGTGACCTCGATTAGTTGCAACTCTCTTATAACGTCCACATATTCGGTACCACTTGACTATCCCATAGAACACAAGCCCACAAGCAATGTAACTCGGTATGGAGTCATAAATAATTATCTGATCTTTTCAGTGATGTTGTAACCGAGATTAAAAGTGTTTCATAAACTAACTGTAAGCATTTATTTAAAAACTTTTTTAAATAAATGCCTTTTTTTGTTTAGAAATAACTTGAAGACAATTAAAAAAAGAAAAAATAATAATACATTAGCGACAATTTTCATTTTTTAAAGCTTTTCACTTCTAACTTTCTACCTTTAGGGGGGACTTCAGCCCCCATAGCCCCCTCCGTGGGTGTGCCTATGCCTACAATGATGACGAAAATTGAGGTTTTTTGGAAATCAGCATTGCATGCTAACCCGCCAACGACAAGTACTTCAGCCAGAGACGTACTCAGAAAAAGTTTCGGAAGGGGTTCAAATGGCGAAAAAAGGCAGAATTTTTCACAAAAAGACTTCCTCATTATTATTTTGTTAACATAAAGTAAAATTTCGGGGGGGGGGGGGATTCTGGACCCCCTAGACCACCCTCCTGGGTGCGTTCTTGACTGTAGCATGTTTATTACATAAGCTGTAAAAATTATATAGGGAAGTTTCGAAGTACTAGTTACAAAAGCCGAAGTATTAGTTACGAATTAATTGCAATCATGATAATAAACGCACAAAGCTCAAGATTTGTCCGAAATATTAAACAACCCCTCAAAAGTTTGTAAACAATAACATAAACACCAATAAACAGAAATTCCAAGAGCCCTTCGACAGGTTGAGTCACGTAGGAAATCGGGCGATCCTGCAGACGCCTGAGATGAAGTCAAAAGTACCTACGATTTCCCTTACAACAAAAACGACGTTGCCCCTGCACACCAAATTCTCAAAAAATCAACAGAAGGTAGGGTACCCCGAAACAGTGTCGGCTGATCATACATCATCCGTTCCACCTTTCGCTCAATAGAGTCCAGAGATCTTATCTTTTTTTTTTTTTTTTTTTTTTTTACCTGAGATGCAATGGACCAGGGTTGCAGGCGCCAAGAAATCGCCAAATGGCACGGGCGCAGTGAGGTTTCCGTAGAGCTAGCCGTCTGGGACCCTGTAACGAAGAATATCTCACCTGTGGGAGGTGCACTGAGAATGATTGACCTCGTGTCGAGAGGGGGCTGAATAATGAAGATGAACTTGCGGCTGATTGATGCACTCCTCCCTAATGTGGAGGCCGTGCCGAGAAACGGCTAGTTGATGAGAGTGATGTCAAAAGCGTGAAATTTTATTGGTGACAATTTTTTTTTTTTTTTTTTTAAATTTTTTTTTAAGGATACCGGAGCGAAATACAGTCGAACCTCGATTTAACGAATTGATTCGGACCCACAAATCTGTTCGTTAAATCAAAGCAATTCTTTAAATCGAATATCAATTTTTGTAAAGAGTATGGTATAAAAATATCAATGCAAAATACCCTTAGATATAGATATGAAAAAAGGAATGATTATTGTTTACTACTTGCTTAAAAATTATAAGTTGTACGTTAGGCGACCAACTTTAACCCATTTATGCCTAGCGTCCCTTTTTTGGGACGGCATTTTCGCTATTAGTCGAAAACGTTACTTATTTTTCCTAGCCTTTATTCATGAGTATTGAGCCTCAACTCCGCACAATATTTTAACATGATCAAGTAGGATGTTGATATTTCGATTTTTATGCAAAATGATTTTAAAATAAATCATTCCTTGTTCAAGAAGTTGACATCAGAAATTTATCTATTATTTCTGTTATCAGTAAAAATCGAAGAAAGTCGCAAAAATATCCAGGCACAAATGGGTTAAAATTATCTAAATTCTTTAATGTTACTTGCTCTTAAAATTTAAAGCATAATACAGGCATAGTTTTGACACTTTGGAAAGAAATCCCTGATAGTGCTTCGTTTTGACTTTCAAAAGTTCTTCGTCGATATTTTCTAACTTCGTAAGAACAACAGCATCAATCTCCTGTGACATTAAAAAAAATTTAAAAAAAATTAAAGCATTCAAGCTGAAAACGGCTTCTTGGAATGTTACCTTTTTACTTTCCGAACATGTACCATGTAAGGAAAGTATTGTAATCATGAAAAAATTCGACTTCGAGATTTTGGTGTTTTTACACGTTTGAGGGCTTCTGAATCCATTTATGCTATTTTTACGAGATGTATGTATGTATTTGTGTATGTGTGTGTATGTGTGTATGTGAGTGAACACGATAGCTCCTGAACGGAGCATTCGATTGAGCTCAAATTGGATATATATGTCATAAACCACCGTCGCAAGACCGGTATTGATTTGGGTGTGTATAGGACTTATAGTTTTTCTACAGGGCTACGACAAAGATTTCTTTTACATTATGGCCTATGGGGGGAATTTCTTGAAAGTGCGCTAGCGTTTGAACGTTAGATTCGATTGAGCTCAAATTGGGTATATATGTTATAAACCACCGTTGCAAGACCGGTATTGATTTTGGTGTGTATAGGACTTATAGTTTTTCTACAGGGCTACGACAAAGATTTCTTTTACATTATGGCCTATGGGGGGAATTTCTTGAAAGTGCGCTAGCGTTTAAACGGTAGATTCGATTGAGCTCAAATTGGGTATACATCTTATAAACCACCGTTGCAAGACCGGTATTGATTTTGGTGTGTATAGGACTTATAGTTTTTCTACAGGTCTACGACAAAGATTTCTTTTACATTATGGCCTATGGGGGGAATTTCTTGAAAGTGCGCTAGCGTTTAAACGATACATTCGATTGAGCTCAAATTCGGTATACATGTTATAAACCACCATCCTAAGACCGGTATTGATTTTGGTGTGTATAGGACTTATAGTTCTCCTAAAGGGCTACGACAAAACTTTCTTTTATGTTATGGCATAATGGCATACGGAGAGAAATTCTTGAAAGTGCGCAAGCGTTTAAACGGTGCATTCGATTGAGTTTCAATTTGGTATATATGTTTGAATTATTCATCGATTAAAATTTATTTAAGTGCTTGGTAATGATCTTAATCGTAAGTGTTCGGAAAGTCGAGTGGAGTCACTCCAGATTTTTTTAATTCAATTTCCGTCATCTCTTCGCTGCTTTCAGAATCTTCATTCTTCTTCTGTTCACTATCGCAGGTACTTAGCTGTACATCGTAAGACACATATCCTGTAAAATTTCCATTACTAGGAAAATCTTGCCATCCAGGCATTTGATCATCGTTATCCACGTCGTAATTGTAAATGAGTGTTTCTGTAGCGCTGTCTTCGTAGGCACTTGCTCCGTTTGGAGAAATGAGAAAAAAATTATTGTATTACACACTTGGATTAGGGTGTGAAAGATTAAAATTTTGCTTGCGAAAAATTCAAAGTTTTAGTTTTATGTGAGAATTTTATTTCAGCGATTGTTGTTCGTTAAATCAAAGCTAAAAATTCGTTAAATCAGAGCATTTTAGCACCCTTTTTATTGGGACAAAGAAAAAAAAAAAAATGTTCGTTAAATCGGAGAATTCGTTAAATCAAAGTACGTTAAATCGAGGTTTAACTGTATTTTTTCTAAAATTATGGTTTATTTGTTGAAATAAAGAAATAAGATGTTACATGTATAATCCATGAGTGTCGCAACCTATGGGGGGTTGTGTCTGCTAATTTCACTTGTTAACCTTAATTATTAATAAAAATAGGTAAAAGATAACATGCTGTGTTTACTCGCGTAACAGTCGCACATTTTTTGCCAATTTTTCATGGTGAAAGTCTAGTTGCGACTATTATGAGGGGGAAATCTACTACATAATATTGTACACTCTAAAGCTGAAACATTACTGATATTATAATAAAATTACTAACTTACCAAATGCTTCCCTTCCAGATTATTTACCGTATATTAAATAATCTTTTCGTCAGTTGCACACTAAAAAGAGGTGTTTTCCTTTTTTGTTAATATTTTTATAGATATAAATGAATATTTCAAATATGTGACTGCGACTTTAATGCGGGAAAAATATTTTGACGATTTTTTCTGCTTCAAAACGGGGATGTGCCTACTATGTGAGGGTGACTATTAAGTGAGTAAACACGGTTTATTTGTTTTCTCCAATAATCAGCAAGTAGTACGATACTTGCATACCACGCCCCATAGCTTGTATACAAGCTATGGGGCGTGGGGACGTGTCCCCACCAATATTTTGTCTTAATCTTAACACTAGAAGCGCCGTTGGGTCATTTTGACCCTTTTCCCAATATCTTGTGCTTTATTTCAATATATAGTTTAACACCGCAGCTCATTTTTCTACGTGTCCTAAAATTCTTCCAAGAGTATTGTGACAAATTTTTACTTTCCGAACATGTACCATGTAAGAAAAGTATTGTAATCATGAAAAAATTCGACTTCGAGATTTTGGTGTATTGGCACGTTTTGAAGTCTTCTGAATTCATTTATGCTGTTTTTACCAGATGCATGTATGTATGTGTATGCGTGTGCGTGTGCATGTGTGTGTGTATGTTAGTGAACACGATAGCTCCTAAACGGGACATTCGATTGAGCTCAAATTGGGTATATATGTTACAAACCACCGTCGCAAGACCGGTATTGATTTTGGTGTCTATAGGACTTATAGTGTTTCTACGGGCTACGACAAAGATTTCTTTTACATTATGGCCTATGGGGGAAATTCTTGAAATTGCGCTAGCGTTTAAACGGTACATTCGATTGAACTCAAATTGGGTATATATGTTACAAACCACCGTCGCAAGACCGGTATTGATTTTGATGTGTATAGGTCTTATAGTTTTTCTACAGGGCTACGACAAAGATTTCTTTTACATTATGGCGTATGGGGAGAAATTCTTGAAAGTGCGCTAGCGTTTAAACGGCGCATTCGATTGAGCTTCAGTTTGGTATATTGAATTATTCATCGATTAAAATTTATTTAAATGCTTGATAATGATCGTAATCGTAAGTGTTCGGAAAGTCGAGTGGAGTCACTCTAGATTTTTGCATTTCTATTTTATTTAGTAAAACAAATAATTATATACCTAAAACAGCCAACAGGCGTCATTTTGACTCTACCCTCCAGCTGTCTTGTGTTAATTGTTTTCAAAGATAGAGAAAAGAGAGCATATGCAGTCGGACCTCTATTTAACAAATTCGCTAAATCCCAGAAAATAGTTCGCTGTATGGAAATTTCGTTAAATAGAAATGTACCTTTTAAATGCTTTAAACACCATATAACTGATTTTAAATTTCGAAATACAAAATATTATTGAGAAAAAGGTTTTATTGAGAAAGCGGTTTTTTATTTTTACAATCTGAAAGGAGAAACAAAAGAGGTTTAAAAAAAAAAGTTCGAAATTATACCGCCTTTTTGGTTTTGAGTAAATCATTTTACGATAAAATTAATGAGTTTTAATGTAATTATCGTATAATAAGTAAATTAAGAATACATTGCCATCACGCGGTACTGTCGGACATAATTAAATTTAAGCAATCATGATTCTTAATTACTGAAAAAGCCTGTTAATTTAGTCTGTTTTTTTAAATAAAAATGAAATGTAGTAAAAGAACAAAATAAGTTTGTAATGTTCAGAAATATTTAGAGAAACTGCGAAAAAAAAAGTTAAACCTCAAGAAAAACTTCGTTAACTCTTTGAGGCGCAACCCTTTCCCCATGCTGGAAAAAGGGCAGCCGTTGCCATCGCTCGACTTAACTACCAGCAAGATGGCGGACGATCGAAACGTTCATCTCGTGCCACAGATCTAGAGACCCTTTTTTGATGACAGCTGGCTGTGCGGCACAGCCAGCTGTCGTCAAAAAAGGGTCTCTATAGATCTGTGAACGTTTCGATCACAGCGATGAACGTTTCGATCTTCCGCCATCTTGCTGGTAGTGAAGTCGAGCGATGGCAACGGCTGCCCTTTTTCCAGCATTGAGCAATCTATCCAGCTGTTCTCGCGTTCTTCTATTTTTCAGCAGATGTCAGTGCTGTTAAAAATAACCGTGAAAATTTTTTGACGGGAAATGACGTGCTAAAAGTGAAGGATTCTCGTGGAGCTATGTCAACCGCAACTATTTTTATAGAAATCAAATCTATTCTTCGTGACTGGCAACAGTCAAAACGTCAGAGTTGGGTGTTCCCAGAGTGGGATCACTGCGCTTTAAAGGGTTAAATAGAGAATGAATTTCGCTATTTGGAGGATTTTTTTTCTTTTTTTACGAAGAAATTCACAAAACGTTCTTGGCACCCAGGAAAAATTCGCAAAATAGAGGTTCGTTAAATAGAAGTCTGACTGCATTTCTTTGCTCCAATAATCAGCAGGGAGCAAAAACTTGAACACAACCTATAGAGGCGTGGGGACTTGTCCCCTCCAATATTTTGTCTTCTTATTAGTTAATAGAAAATGAGGAAAGACAGCATATTTTGTTCTTTGATCCCCCCAGTAATCATCAGGCAGTGACGCTTGTGGTAAAAACAGACAATAATAATAAGAAAAACAAAAAAATAAGGAAACACTTTCATTGACAATTTCCTAAAGATTTGCAAACTCACATCAGCAGTTATGAGACTCAACCATACCACTTGGGTCCCAGAAGGGGAACATTCAAAGAACCATCCTGGGAAGCAAAATCAGTCAATGAAGGAGAGTCTTCTTCTCTGCGTCTTTCTAATGATGAGAGCGAACATGTTAAATATGGTTTCAAGATTAAAAATGAACAGGTTTTTTTTTTTTTTTTTAAAGTTACCCACTTTCAGAGGGTCGAAATTTTTGGTTGCCCGCTTTCCTGGACAATCAGATTTTTAAATGTTCGAGTCAAACAACAAATTCTGTTGCCCCTCGGGCAACCAAGAAAAGCAACTATTCCCATTTTTATTCCTTAGCTTGAAGATGCAGTTTCCTATTCCTATTTTTATTCTGAACTTATTTTTATTTTCTACTAGCTGCTACCCGCGACTTCGTCCACGTCGGCTTTAGAGTTAGGTCCCAAAAGAAATGAAGCATGTGTGAATAACACATATGTTTGCGACAAAAGAAACTGCATTTAAATATTATCTGCTTTTTACTTATTTTATATGAAGTATAATGCGTGGTAGTAAACTTCATTTAAAATAAGAGAGTAAGCAGAGTTACTAAATTTAGATTTTTTTCAGGCATTTGGCGAATACATTTACGACAGTATTTGCTAACTGTTTTTGTGGTTCTTGTGAAAGAAATATTTATGCTATAGCATGAATTTTAGCCTACGTTAATCAGGAATAGTGCAGCTTTTTCTTAGCGAAAAAGTTTTAGAATCGGCTCTATAGTTACAGAGATACCCAGAGAGCGTAATGTATTAGAATTATTTTGAGTGTTCCTGTAAAGGAACTATTTGCACTACATGTATGAATTTTAGCCTATAATACTCAAGAATAGTGTAGCTTACTAACAGTGAAAAAAGTTTTGGAATCGGTTCAGTACTTACAGAGATACACATAGAGTGTAATGTAATTCTTATGAGTATCCCTGTAAAAGAACTATTTGTGATATATGCATAAAAGGTAGCCTATAACACTCAGGGTCCCACCAGTGTCTAAGAAGTTCTACTCTCAAAACTGGAAGGCTGGAAGTGCCAGGTTCAACCCCTGGTCGAGCCTGTCGACCTAGCCGCTCGCAGTTTTTCGCGGTTTTCTCCAAAACCTCGCGTAAATACGGGCTAGGATCCCTTAGAAAGTTCCCCACAGAGGAATAACCCATATAGGCCTAGGACCCTAGTGCAGTCAATCGGTCTTAATCCACAAACAAACAAACAATAATACTCAGGAATAGTGTAACTAAGTTTTAGAATCGGTTTAGTAGCTATAAAATTTCCATAGAGCGCTATACATGAGAATTATTTTGAATGTTTTTGTAAAAGAATTATTTATGCTATATGCTTGAAAGGTTGCCTGTATGTTAATCCAGGGCATAAGCTATCTTCCTTACGAATTTTTCCAAATCCGTTCAGCAATTTGTGTGATTCAGTCAAAAACATCTAAACACACAAACGTGCACATTTTTTAATGTCTATGTCATTTTATCTCTCAATACCCTTATTGAAAAATGTGCCCCAAAAATGCGACATAATAAAGCGACACAAAAAAGCGACATAATTTTACATGTATTTAAATACTATTAGTTCACAACAGATTTAATATCGAGATTAAAGCTATCTTTAGTCTCGATATTGTTACACTATTTCGTAAGCTGTAGAATATGCTCCACATATATTTTTTACATATATTCAAATATTATTAGTTCACAACAGCTTTAATCTATTGTTACAATATTTCGTAAGCTGTAGAATATGCACCACATGTATTTTTCTATAAATAGGTTACACTCATAAAAATTTCAACATAGGGTTACCAGGCGAAATACGCGAAAGATGAGCGATAAAATGCCAAGTTAATTAATATAGTTTTAGTATGGCAATAATAAAACTAAAAAATTAGGGGAGTTCAGGGGGATCTCCCCCTGACGAGGCTCGAACAGCCGAGATAGGATTTGGAAATTTATGAAGAAACACATTTGGACTTTTCTTTCTAATGCTTTTTAATTTGGCGTAAAATCAACATAATTTCCATACCATTTCATGTTTTTCAAATGCATGTTTATCTGAAAATAGAATTTCAGCTTTATTTCAGAAGCATAAATCATTTTGTGCGGGCGATAAAACGGTTTTTAATTAATAATTAGAAAAGTATTTAAAATTTCAACATTCTGAGCCTCAGGTGCACAGTCATGGGCTTCTATGCTCAAATTTTCAAAGCTCTGCTTTCTGTAGATTTGTCTGGAGAACATTCATTTTTATTATTATTGATAGATAGATTTGGCATAAAACTGGCATAATTTCCGTGGAATTTAATGTTTTTCAGATGCACGCACGCGCTTCTTTATTGAAGCAATAGCATTCTTGTTAGCTCAAAACATGACTCATTTGATTGATACGGGCGAAACTCGCCAAGCATGGCAACGTAAAAACGGTTTTTAATTAATAATTAAAAAAGTAATGAAAAATCTAAAATTCTAACTAGCCTATAACCAACTCCAGGGTCCCATCTATATCTAAACCTAAATTCATCCTAATCGATTCAGCGGTTTAGGCGTGAAAGCGTCATAAACAAACAAACAAACGAGCAAACTCACTTTCGCATTTATAATATTAGTTAGGATTTTCGTTTCCTAATAATGGCAGTTTTACGAATAAACGTTCGTCAAATTATTGTGACAAAAATTTTTGGGTAGCGAAACTTTTAAGAGCAAGAAACTTCATTTGCGGGCAACCAAAATAATTTGAGTACAATCGAAAAAAATCACAAGATTCTACCCCTGCCCCTCCCTGATAATACGCTTCGCCCAGTGGCGTCACCAGAAAAATATTTTAGTTGGGGAGGGGGGGGGGGGTTAGGCAATGCCGTAACGAAAAATTCTTGAGGTCCTGAAATAGTAAGCTTCAGAAAAGGCCTTTTTCGAGGTATATTGAGGCTCCGGCCCAAGCTTAGAAGATAGCATGCATGCGAGAAAAGTGGACCAGTTCGATTAACTTAGTGAAAAAATAGTGAAGATGAGGCTCCGTTATTATTTGTTGCCACAGTGCCCTAATCTACTGTTAAGATTTGGTCCTTATCATCGGATATTTCCATCGCACAAAAGCAACTTCTATTCTATTTCATATTTGCAATCGTAAAAAGAAGTCATGCATAAAATGTCCCTAAAATTTCTAACTACAAATTAGAAGATGAAAGATATAGAGTCCTTCTTACTTTGTGGACCCGGTTCGCGTCGCTAAGAATAAGGCCCTTTTTAAAAAACTTATGGGGGAGTTCTGACCCCCCCCCCCAAAACCACCCCCTTTCTACGCCACTGGCTCCACTATCGCCCCTCCCATGAAACTTTTCTGGATCCGTCCCTGGTATCAATTGGTACAAGAACAAGATATGCATATCGTCGTTATTAAATGAATACCTGCTACGTGCACTTCCTGGAGATTTCGGCAGTTTGACTATTATGACTAGTTTACTAATAAAATTTTACAATAAAAAGACATCTATGTGACTCTGAGCCTTATACGGTAAACTGTGATCGCTGAAAAAAAAATAATATGCCTCGTGTATCAGCCAGAATATTGTCGAATAAGAATTGCTAATAAAAACTGGTAAAATAAATAAACTTCTTGCACATAGCAGTTTTTTTTTTTTAACGACGATATGTAATTGTTTTGAACAACACCATGTAACTTAAATAAATAAATAAATAAATAAAGATGTCTGTGAAATTTATACCTATCAACAGAGAAACCAAAAGTCTTTCGTACATCTGGTCTATAATTTAAAGTACTACATTTTGGGGATTTTCATCAATTTAAATAATAATAATAATAATAATAATAATAATAATAATAATAATAATAATAATAATAATAATAATAATAATTACAATAATATATCAGAGAAGCGTTCAACAATATGCTGTAAATCGAAAATAGGGTGAGTGGGATTTTTATGCCTCTTTCTAGGGCTTCACTTCTAGAGCCCGATGAAAGCCACTGTGGGACTTGGGCAAACGAAAAACAATTTGGTCCCACACGATAACTCCCGCCCTTTCAATTTCCTAAAAAGAATTTTGATTTGATATTCTGAAAAGTTTTAAATATCTTTCTTCCATTTGAATTACAAAATTTTATTATAAGTAGTCTAAAACAGACGAATACATAATGATGTCGATGGCACTTCTAGATGCGCTATCGACTAAAGAGAATTTTAACGAGTTGAGTAAATGTTGTATTGATTAAAATTAGTTTATATAAATATAAATTTTATTTACTTTTGTACTTCATAATTCATAAATAATATATCTTTTGCGAGTTGTTCCTCTTTTGTAATTTTTTTTTTTTTTTTTTTTTTTTTGTAAACTTTTAAAAGTGGAAACTATGAAAATTTTGGGCCCCCGAAATCTGTGGGCCTGAGGCAGAGGCCCCGTTTCACTTGCCAGTAAACAGTCAAAGCGTAAAATGCTTCAATTTCGAATACCTTATCTGCAGCAACAAGCATCAAATCGCTCGCAAACATGATGCAGGGGGAAAAGTGAAATCTCCCAAGCAATTTCTGAAGATAATGCCTTAAGCAGTAGCAGCCTCATTTCAAAGTCAAAAAAGAACTGTTGTTGTTCTCCCTCCCAATCAGTCCGGAAGAGGCAGCAACAAGACATTGCAAAACTGGGAGAAAACCGAAACTGCCATTACCACCGCCTATTTGATTACAGAAGACGATAAAAATCAGCATCCATCTTGCTTTCCAGAACAACAACAAAAAAAAGAGATCTTTAAAAGTGAAAATGCGACAAAAAGAAAGGGAAAGATGCGGTGCTGGAAGATCTCACGGTTGGTATTTTGACAATTGACAAGTTTATCTTCTACGTGCCTTCAGCAGGTAAGGATGCACTGGCGTCGCTTCGCTAAAAGCTGTCTGTTCTGTAGGTGGTCTTCCAGAGACCGTGGATGACTCCATTCCACACCTTTTGTTAGGATTTTGACGGGAATGCATTCTTGGAGGAACTTAAATAGTCTTTTTTTTTTTTTTTCCAGGTAGGTATCGCGACATTCCACCGCTTCCGAGTGGTTGGTAATTATCTCCAGTGAATGATGAAATAATTTAAAGTTATTAGCTGCGGGAACATTACATTATTCGGGAATGACACCAGGAATAGCTCTTTGAAATGACCAAGATTAAAGGTTTGAAAAACTGAAATTTCAGTTGTTTTTGCTTTGTTTAGGGTGCTGATTACAGCAGTGGCGGAACCGCAATTTTTTTTTCTTTTTTTTTTTTTGGGGGGGGGGGGGCATTTAATGAATTAATATTAAAAGTGAGAGAGAAAAACTTTTGAAATTTTTAACAGAAATATAAGAGTAAAGTACGATTTTTTTTTCAAATTTAAATACAACTTTATCAAACTCCCCATACTTTATCAAACATTCAAAATCACGTTTTTCTGTCTAAATGTTTCATCGGACTATAAATTAAAATACGGTCAAAAGTCTTTTAAGAATATTGCACATTGCAAACGATAATATTAAATGAAGAAAGTGAAATAACATACACACTGATGATATTGGGTCGGCAAAAAAGAAATTGAGTTTTTTACTTGAAATTAATATTAAAAGTGAGAGAGAGAAAAACATTTCAAATTTTTAACAGATATATATATATATATAAGCGTAAAGTACGATTTTTTTTTAACATTTGAATTCCAAATGCAATTTAAAAATTCTTAATGTAAATTTTTTTCTTAAATATTAATTCATTCTATAGATACTGATACCAGATATAACTATACAAAATTTCGTGGAGATACGAATCATAGAAATTTTGTTATCTTGCGGATAGTTCATAAAAATCCGTTTTGTGAATACGCAGTTTAAAGTTACCTTATTGCCTTCAAATATGAAGCTTTCATATAACGTTTTTATGTGCATCCCCGGTTGTAGTTGGATTTATTGCAAATACAGTCAAAAAGAGTGTTGCCAATGAGAAAAATTAAGTTCTTGCAGATTTAAATGTGAAGACATCCCCTTATGCAAATCAAATTAATAGTGAATTAAAGTATACGTTATTTGCAAACGAATGGTATATTCAACTTCGCTACACGACGAACGACGACCAAATAAAGAGCAAAAGGGTGATTAATTTTTTCCCACAGCTGTACATAACCGAAACTATACTGTCTAAGACACCAGAAATAATTTATGGTAAAATATTAATTATTAATATAACTCTGTGCTACATTTCTAACTTTATGACTTTTTCAAGGTTCAAGAAAGGCTGATATTTCAGCTGCAGTGTTAAATATGAGACTAGTTGCGTAACTGGGAGCGTGAGGTATCAAGTCATAACTTATATAAATGTATATCCCTCTCGCTGGTCTACTACAATCGGTTATTTGCACAACCATTAATGGATTAAATATGAATTTTAAAAGCATAAGTCTGCGTACGTGTGCAAATCTTTAAACGTCCTATATGACGCAACTATCCCCCCCCAAAAAAAAGTTTAACCCTCCAATTAAAATTCGAACAAAGTGCTAAATTCTTATATTAATTACTAAAGGAAGTAGTCAAATCCTGTTTTCGTAAAATAATAATTCTAAAAATAAAAATGTTCCAATTCCACTGTTTAAAAGTTAGTACTTTTACCATCTATTTATAAAAAAAAAAAAAAAAAAAAAAAAAAGCCTCCAAGTCTCCTTATCCAGAAATTAAAATAGTAATAAAAATCTAAAAGTTCCACTTCCACTTTTTAAAATTTTGTAAATAAAATGTCTTACATAATTTCTAACCCATAAATAATAATAACAAAATGACTTGCTGAAAACTGTCTCAAAAAAAAAAAAAACAATTGACACTGAATACCTTTAGGAAAAATTGTATTTCCCCCAAGAAATACAGAGTAGCACCCTTATAATAAATATCTGGTGGTGTTCACCAATTTATTTCGTCAATGTCCTCTCCCCCCTTTCCAAAAAAAAGGAAAAAACAGAGTTTCAATGGGCGAAAGCGTGGAAAGAAAATTTCCACGTGCTACCCATGGTGCTAGCTTCTTTTGGAATTAGGTACTTTTAACTCGACGTCTTTTCAGAAAAGAAATCCAATTAGCAGTTCTGCACGATTGAAGACTTAATGCAGGGCGAAATATATGTAAGTCTTCCAATACAACGTTCTATTTTTGAAACATCCTCAACATTCCAGGCATGAATTTGATCTTTTTCTTATATTGAAAACACCAGGTCTTTAGACCTCCCCATACTTCATTCAAAATCCGGTTTTTATGTCTAAATTTTCATCGGACTATAAATTAAAATACCGCCAAAAGTCTTTTAAGAGTATTGCAGACGATAATATTAAATAAAGAAAGTGAAATAACATACACACTGATGATATTGGGTCGGCAAAATATAGAGTTTTTTAACATGAGATTAATATTAAAAGTGAGAGAGATAAACTTTTCAAATATTTAACAGAAATATTAGGGTAAAGTACGATTTTTTTCAAATTTAAATTCCAAATGCAATTTTGAAATTCTTAATTTAAAATTGTTTCTTAAATATTAATTCATTCTATAGATACTGATAAAAGTTATAACTATACAAAATTTCGTGGAGATACGAATCATAGAAATTTTGTTATCTCTTGGATAGTTAATAAAAATCCTTTTTGTGAAAACGCAGTTTAAATTTACCTTATTGCGTTCAAATATGAAGCTTTCATAAAACGTTTTTATGTGTATTCCCTGTTGTTGTTGGATTTATTGCATGAAATTGAGGTCAAAATGCTCAGAAGTAACTGAGGTTTCAAATGAAACTAAAATTGAAAAATCGATTTTTTGAATTCTCAGTCCTCCTAAGACAACTTAATAAGTCAAAATAGAGTGTTGCCAATGAGAAAAATTAAGTTCTTGCAGAATTAAATATGAAGACATCCTCCTATGCAAATTCTCCCAAACCTTTACACAACCCAAACTATACATGTCTAAGACACCAGAAATAATTCATGGAACAATATTAATTATAAAAGTAAACGTCTCTGCTCTACTCCTTTCAAAATGTTCACGGAAGGCTGATATTACAGCCGCAGAGTTCAATATGAGACTAGTTACATATCTGGGAGCGTGAGGTATAAACGCATTTACATAAATAAAATTAAACTTTTGTCTGTACATTTCTTGGAATTCAAAAATGTTGCGATTTCTATCCGTTTCAAGCACCCGGGAATCCGGTGCGACCCTCAAAAAAAAGTTTGTCTGTCTGTCATTCTGTCCGTGACGCTTTTTTTTGTTTAAGCATAACGTAAAAACGAGAAGAGCGAATGATATGAAATTGGGTGTCATGATAGGTTGTCACTCAACTTAAAACGTAGGCGTCGAATTTTAAAAAAATCTAGATTAGATTTTCAGATTTTCCAAACTCGTTTCAAACTGCGTAAATTTGTGTTCAAGCATCACGTAAAAACGACTGAAGCGAATGATATGAAATTGGGTGTCATGATAGATGCTCACTCAACTTAAAATATAGGCGTCGAATTAGAAAAAAAATCTTACTTAGATTTTGAGATTTTGCGAAAATCTTTTCAAACTGCATAAATTTGTGTTCGCACATCACGTAATAACTGCAAAGGTGAAAAAATGATATTTGGTGAAATGATAGGTGGTCACTCACCTTAAACTATAAGCATCTAATTTAAAAAAATCGACAAGATTTCGAGATTTTGCGTAAATCGTTTAAAACTGAGTGAATCTTTGTTCCCGCATTACGTAATAACGACTAAAGCGAATGATATGAAATTGGGTCACATGATAGATGGTTGCTCAACATAAACTATAGGTGTCCAATTTTTCAAACATTTTTATAAGATATTGAGATTTTGTGAAAATTCTCTCAAAATACGTTTATATTTCTTCAAACATCACGTAATAACGACTAATACAAATGATACGAAATTTAGTGATAGGATAGGTAGTTGCTAATCTTAATTTATAGAAGTTGAATTTTAAAAATATTTTGATTACATTTTGAGATTTTGCGAAAATCGTTTTAAAATGCTGAAATTTTGTTCCAGCATCACGAAATAAAGACTGCAGAGAATGAAATGAAATTGAGTGACATGATAGGTTGTCACTCAACTTAAATTCTAGGCTTCAAAATTTTCAAAAATGTTGATTAGATTTTGCGAAAATTATATCAATATGCGTTAATATTCGTTCGCGCAAATTAAAATTGAAATTAAAATTGAAAAATGAATTTTTTTGAATTCTCAATCCTCCTAGGACCCCTTAATACAGTCCAAAAGAGTGTTGCCAATGAGAAAAATTAAGTTCTTGCAGATTTAAATGTGAAGACATCCCCTTATGCAAATCAAATTAATAGTGAATTAAAGTATACGTTATTTGCAAACGAATGGTATATTCAACTTCGCTACATGACGAACGACGACCAAATAAAGAGCAAAAGGGTGATTTATTTTTTCCCACAGCTGTACATAACCGAAACTATACTGTCTAAGACACCAGAAATAATTTATGGTAAAATATTAATTATTAATATAACTCTGTGCTACATTTCTAACTTTATGACTTTTTCAAGGTTCAAGAAAGGCTGATATTTCAGCTGCAGTGTTAAATATGAGACTAGTTGCGTAACTGGGAGCGTGAGGTATCAAGTCATAACTTATATAAATGTATATCCCTCTCGCTGGTCTACTACAATCGGTTATTTGCACAACCATTAATGGATTAAATATGAATTTTAAAAGCATAAGTCTGCGTACGTGTGCAAATCTTTAAACGTCCTATATGACGCAACTATCCCCCCCCAAAAAAAATTTAACCCTCCAATTAAAATTCGAACAAAGTGCTAAATTCTTATATTAATTACTAAAGGAAGTAGTCAAATCCTGTTATCGTAAAATAATAATTCTAAAAATAAAAATATTCCAATTCCACTGTTTAAAAGTTAGTAACGTTTACCATCTATTTACAAAAAAAAAAAAAAAAAAAAAAAAAAAAAATTAAAAAAAGAAAGCCTCCAATCCCCTTATCCTGAAATTAAAATAGTAATAAAAATCTAAAAGTTTCACTTTTTAAAATTTTGTAAATAAAATGTCATTACATAATTTCTAACCCATAAATAATAAAAACAAAAGGACTTGCTGAAAACTGTCAAAAAAAAAAAAAAAAAAAAAAGAAAAAGAAAAAAAAAAAAAAAAAGATATTGACACTAAATACCTTTAAGGGAAATTGTATCCCCCCCCCCCGAGAGACACAGAGTAGCACCCTTAATAAATATCTGGTGGTCTTCACCAATTTGTTTCGTCAGTGTGCTCTCCCCCTTTCCAAAGAAAAATAAAAGAGTTTCAATGGGAGGAGAGCATGGAAAGAAAATTTCTACGTGCTACGCATGGTGCTAGCTTCTTTCCGAATTAGGTACTTTTAACTCGACGTCTTTTTAGAAAAGTAAAACAATTAGCAGTTCTGCACGATTGAAAATTTAAAAGAGGGCGAAATAGATGTATGTCTTCCAATACAACGTCCTATTTCTAAAACATCCTCAACATTCCAGGCATGAATTTGATCTTTTTCTAATATTGAAAACACCAGTTCTGTAGACCTCCCCATTCTTTATCAAACATTCAAAATCACGTTTTTCTGTCTAAATTTTCATGGAACTATAAATTAAAATACCGCCAAGTCTTTTAACCCTTTAACGCGCAGTGATCCCACCCTGGGAACACCTAACTCTGATGTTTTGACTGTTGCCAGTCACGAAGAATAGATTTGATTTCTATAAAAACAGTTGCGGGTGACATAGCTCCACGAAAATGCCTTACTTTTTAGCACGTCAATTCCCGTAAAAAAATGGTCACGATTCTTTTTAACAGCACTGACATCTTCTGAAAATTGGAAGAATGCGAGAACAGCTGGATAGATTGCCCAATGCTGAAAAAAGGGCAGCCTTTGCCATGGCTGTGTCCGCTGTGCGCGGGCACAGCCAGCTGTCGTCAAAAGAGGGTCTCTAGATCTGTGGCAGGCGATGAACGTTTCGATCGTCCGCCATCTTGCTGGTAGTTAATTCGAGCGATGGCAAAGGCTGCCCTTTTTTCAGCATTAGGAAAGGGTTGCGCCTCAAAGGGATCCACAACACAACTCCTCCTTCACAGCAAACATCTCCAAGGTTGTATGAATTATAGATGGCCAATGATTCGATGAGTCGAATCAGTGATTCGAATCTTGGTACTGAGCGGCTCAGTCTTTACACTCACTCTCTACTGATTCGAATCTCAAGCCCTCAAGGGAAATACATTCCAAGTGTGAAGGGAAGAAAAACTTATTTTCCCTTTGCCGTTCAAAGAGATTTTCCCTTACTCTTTCAACTCTTTTCGACTCTTTACGACTCTGAGTCGATAGATGATTTGAAACAGTAAATGAGTGGGTGTGGGTGAGTTGGTCACTGAGTTGGTGCAGCAACGAATCTTTACTGATTCAGTGTTTCGCTCTGTTTCGGTGATTGTATACTATCGTTGAGATTCGTTAGTTTTTCGAATCTTCTATCGACTCAGAGTCGAAAGGAGCCGAAAAGAGTTGAAAGGATGTTTCATTTAATTGGAGGGGTTTTTTCGAATCTTCTATCGACTCAGAGTCGAAAGGAGTCGAAAAGAGTTGAAAGGATGTTTCATTTAATTGAAGTTTTATTTTCGAATCTTTGGTGTTTCATTTCTTGGTTGGTGGTACGATTTAAAGTTTTATCTGTCTGTGGGTGTGGAGTGGGTCGAACATCGCTTGCTTTTGGCGGGGGGCATAGGCGTTACTTCTTAAGGGCAAGAGGGGTCAATTTCCCCCCCGACAAAAAAATTAAGAAAATCCCTTCTTCCAACTTGTCTGGCTGATTTAATATTTGTTTAAAATTTAATGAAACATCCCTTTTCTACTTTTAACTTTAATATATGTCCCCCTGCCCCCACCCTCAAAAAAAAAAAACGGAACGTTAAGTTTACATGGTGGCGGATTTTCATGTGAAGGGAAATAGAATGAAATAAAGTTAGGATTGTGCTTGTCACTTTTAATGAAGGATACAGGGGCGGTATTAAGCGCTCTCACAAAAGGACTTTGTAGTAAGCAAAATAACATTTCGCTTTATTGCAGCAGATTTCGTTTTTTTTTTTTTTTACCTTGTTTTTCGTTTAAGGGGAATGATTTTATTTTCTTTCGTAATTCAGAGAAATACAAAATAGGGTCTAAAGCAGTGGCGTAGTTAGTGTTATTGACAGTGGCGTAGCCAGGATTTTATTTCGGGGTGGGCTGGGTATCAAATTTAAAGATAAAGTTCAATTGTAAGCTAAGAAAAGGGTCTCATTTTTTTTGGGGGGGGCAGCAGCCCCTCAGTAGGACTGGGCCAAAAATCGACATATCGGTTTTATTTCAACATCAAATATCCGATATTCCCATTTTCATTTCAGTGAAATCTCGAATTCGATAAAGGGCAAAAATACAGGCCGGCCAGGGGCGTAGCCAGAAATTTTTCATGGGGGGGGTATGACTACTGTAACTCATATATATGTATACGTGTGTATGATAATGTAGTGAAGAATATACATTTTGTATGGCAAAAAATTCCTCATGGGGGGTTATGACCCCCCTAACCCCCCCCCCTTGGCTACGCTTCTGAGGCCGACGATAAGAAAATCCTGAGATCAATACCAGCTTGTGATGCTTTTGCTACTGCTTTCTCTCGGAAAGCCTCTTCTTCTCTCATCGCAGAAAAAACAGCTCCATGGTTTATTAGTCTAATTACCATAATTAATTAACGTATATCTCGGAACCTATCCACCGGAGCGCGTTTTTATTGATTCTCGACCCCCCCTAGACTCAACACCCCATCGATACATAAAATTTCGAATACTTTGACACCAAACTTAACCTTTTAATCTTACAGGCCCAGGGGGTCATACGAAGCTCCCCTGTATTTTCATTTCGGGCAGTTTAAACACTAGTTTTACTGGAGCAAGTAGAGAGAGATGCTAACTGCCCGAGAACTCAGCGGAGAAGAAACCCGATGAATGGGTGTAGGGTGTTTAAATAGTACGGCTTTCGGCGCAGAGAGAGGGAAAATTTCTTTAGTTGTTTTATTGATTCAAGATTCGAATCACTGATTCGAATCATCGAAGTAGTGAGTGAGTCGAGATTCGAATCAGTAAAATGAGTCGAACCGCCCATCTCTAGTATGAATCTCCACAAGTACCAGTTCTTTATTTCAACCCTACCGAAGGGTATAGGTCGGGACTATCTTGAAAAAAAGAAGGAATTATGTATCATTATACAGCAAGTGCAGGCTCTATAACTTTTATTTCATAAAATTATTCTCTTTTAATTTCTGGTTGCTATAAATATCCAAATGACCAAGATTAAAGGTTTGAAGAATTGAAATTTCAGTCGTTTTTACTTTGTTTAGGGTGCTGATTACAGCAGTGGCGGAACGCGATTTTTTTCTTTTTTTTGGGGGGGGAGGGGGGGGAATTTAATGAATTAATATTAAACGTGACAGAGAAAAACTTGTAAAATTTTTAACAGAAATATAAGGGTAAAGTACGATTTTTTTCATATTTAGATACAACTTTATCAAACTCCCCATACTTTATCAAGCATTCAAAATCACGTTTTTCTGTCTAATTGTTTCATCGGACTATAAATTAAAATACGGTCAAAAGTCTTTTAAGAATATTGCACATTGCAAACGATAATATTAAATGAAGAAAGTGAAATAACATACACACTGATGATATTGAGTAGGCAAAAAAGAAATTGCGTTTTTTACTTGAAATTAATATTAAAAGTGAGAGAGAGAAAAACATTTCAAATTTTTAACAGATATATATATATATATATAAGCGTAAAGTACGATTTTTTTTTTAACATTTGAATTCCAAAATGCTTGAATTCCAAATTTTTAACAGAAATATAAGGATAAAGTATGTTTTTTTTAGAAATTTAAATTTCGAATGCAATTTAAAATTTCTTAATTTTTTCTTAAATATTAAACCATCCTATAGATAGTGATACCAGTTATAACTATACAAAATTTGGTGGAGATACGAATCATAGAAATTTTGTTATCTTGCGGATAGTTCATAAAAATGCGTTTTGAGAAAACGCAGTTTAAAGTTACCTTATTGCGTTCAAATATGAAGCTTTCATAAAACATTTTTACGTGTATCGCCGGTTGTAGTTAGATTTATTGCATGAAATTGGGGTCAAAATGCTCCGAAGTAACTAAGGTTTCAAATGAAATTAAAATTGAAAAATGAATTTTTTTGAATTCTCAATCCTCCTAGGACCCCTTAATACAGTCAAAAAGAGTGTTGCCAATGAGAAAAATTAAGTTCTTGCAGATTTAAATGTGAAGACATCCCCTTATGCAAATCAAATTAATAGTGAATTAAAGTATACGTTATTTGCAAACGAATGGTATATTCAACTTCGCTATACGACGAACGACGACCAAATAAGGAGCAAGAAGGTGGTGTTTTTTTTCCCACAGCTGTACATAACCGAAACTACACTGTCTAAGAGACCAGAAATAATTTATGGGAAAATATTAATTATTAAAGTAAATCCCGTTTTTTAAGAGTCATCATCAGTAGCGGCGAAGTCGCTGGAAACAGGGACTAAACTGCTACTGTTCTTTGTCTTGCAAAGAAATATTTTCCCCTTCTTTTCTCCCCCTTGTAATTTTTTCGAAAAAATTCATCCTAATTTTACTCTCTCAAAAATCTCCCTCTAATTTCTTCCCAACTTTCAGTTAGCCTTAATTGTAATTGAATGGGAGTTGTGGGTTGAATTACCCAGGCACTCCCCAAAAACAACACGTACTTATCACTCACCCTAGCGATACAGTTCGTAATTGCTCTAGAATGTTCAAGGAAGGCTGATATTTCAGCTGCAGTGTTAAATATAAGACTAGTTACGTATCTGGGAGCGTGAGGTATCAAGTCATAACTTATATAAATGTATATCCCTCTCGCTGGTCTACTACAATCGGTTATTTGCACAGCCATTACGTCACGTATTAGCTTACGTCTCTGCAAAAAACTAATCATGGGCAGTTATGACCCCCCTAACACCCCCCCCTTGGCTACGCCACTGACCTGAATATATGTGGTTGTGGGGCCCGGCCCCCCAATAATTTTGAAAACTTTACGCTTATGACTGGACTACAGCGCTGGTTTCAGGATTCCTTTTAAAATGTTCAAGAAAGGCTGATATTTCAGCTGCAGTGTTAAATATCAGACTTGTTACGTATCTGGGAGCGTGAGGTATCAAGTCATAACTTATATAAATGTATATCCCTGTCGCTGGTCTACTACAATCGGTTATTTGCACAACCATTAATGCATTAAATATGAATTTTAAAAGCATAAGTCTGCATACGTGTGCAAATGTTCAAACGTCGTATGTGACGCAACTACTCCCCCCCCCCCAAAAAAAAAAAAGTTTAACCCTCCAATTAAAATTCGAACCCAAAGTGCTAAATTCTTATATTAATTACTAAAGGAAGTAGTCAAACCCTGTTATCGTAAAATAATAATTCTAAAAATAAAAATATTCCAATTCCACTGTTTAAAAGTTAGTAACGTTTATCATCTATTTACAAAAAAAAAAAAAAAAAAAAAAAAAAGAGAGAGAAAGCCTCCAATCCTCTTATCCTGAAATTAAAATAGTAATAAAAATCTAAAAGTTTCACTTTTTAAAATTTTGTAAATAAAATGTCATTACATAATTTCTAACCCATAAATAAAAATAACAAAATGACATGCTGAAAACTGTCAAAAAAAAAAAAAAAGAAAGAAAAGAAAAGAAAAGAAAGAAAATAAATAAAAAAAAAAAAAAAAAAAAAAAAAAAAAAAAAAAGAAAGCCTCCAATCCCCTTATCCTGAAATTAAAATAGTAATAAAAATCTAAAAGTTCCACTTTTTAAAATTTTGTAAATAAAAATATCATTACATAATTTTAACCCATAAATAATAATAACAAAATGACTTTCTGAATACTGATGATTTGCTAGATACTGATACCAGTTATAACTATACAAAATTTCGTGGAGATACGAATCATAGAAATTTTGTTATCTTGCGGATAGTTCGAAAAAATGTGTTTTGAGGAAACGCAGTTTAAAGTTAGCTTATTGCGTTCAAATATGAAGCTTTCATAAAACATTTTTATGTGTACCCCGGTTGCAGTTGGATTTATTGCATGAAATTGGGGTCAAAATGCTCAAGTAACAAAGGTTTCAAATGAATTTAAAATGGAAAAATCGATTTCTTTGAATTCTCAATCCTCCTAAGACCCCTTAATAAAGTCAAAAAGAGTGTTGCCAATGAGAAAATTTAAGTTCTTGCAGATTTAAATGTGAAGACATCCCCTTATGCAAATCAAATTAATAGTGAATTAAAGTATACGTTATTTGCAAACGAATGGTATATAATACTTCGCTATACGACGAAAGACGGCCAAATAAAGAGCAAGAGGGTGTTCCCCCCCCCCCCCCCCACAGCTGCACATAACCGAAACTATACTGTCTAAGACACCAGAAATAATTTATGGGAAAATATTAATTATGAGAGTAACTGTACTACATTGCTGGTTTCATGATCCCAGTGGGTGTGAAAGCCCGAGACAACACTGTTCCAAGTGGCTCTAGGAGAGGAGAGTTGCCGTACGGGCGCGGATGCTTGACGGGGTCCTTGGTGGTGGGGCTGCATTCTGCGAACTCGCGCCTGAAAGATGGCTCGAATCGGCTAACCACAATCTGACTTATCATTTAAACCTAACTGATTTTCTACAACGTCGCCGCCGGACTGAAGCTGAACATCAAGCTGTAGTTTTTACTACGTCTTCACACACTGGTTGAATCACTGGCCCGAGGACCGAATGGTGTGAGGCTCATGAAGATCGAGGACTCTACTACTGAACTGTGGTCGGTCTTGCGGGTGGCAGCCGACCAACGGTGTGCGGAATCAACTGAAGCTGTCTGGAGTATCCGCTAAAGAAGAGCCACAGTCTGATGGCGAATTGCCGTGGCAGGGCTTATTCAGTGGATGGAGATTGTTCACTTTGCGGACGTGGCTCCCTTAACTGGGCGACGTTGGGTTCCTGCCGCAGTTTTCCTCTAGTTTTGTCGTAGGTTCATCATTGCCCCGCGTCACTCGCTCCTACGATTGAATTGGACCTTTTTTTCTTCATTTTTTCCTGGAGATCTGCATGGCCATACCCTGACTTTTCCATCTTCAACATCGAAGGCCACTCTTTTTCCAATTTCCAAACTTTGGGTGGAATTCTCCGCCGGTGGTTCACGAAATCGTCGGTTGTTAGCTACCAACTGGGCAGAACCAGTTGTTTGGTTACCGAGTGCGATAACAACTCCGGAGGGAAACGGGAGGTCTTTTAGCCAATCACATGAACCCCTTGACGCTCCTCCTTAAAACTCCACCTCAAGGCGGGGCAAAGTTAACGACTGCGAAAAATTAACGACGAGCGGAGAATCCAGCTGTTTGTTTTTGGATCGCCTGACTTTGTTTACTTTCAACATCTTTTCTGCACGTGGTCGTGACTGAGTAACCCGTCCAATGAAGACCGTGCTTTCACGGGGGGAGGAGGGTCAGTCTCCACTTGTCTCGCTGTTCCTGATTGGATCGCAGCTTCGCTGCTCGCCCTTGTTTTGCTATCTTGCTTCGATCGACGATCAAGATGCTTTTCCATCTGTCTGCATCTGGTATGCTGACTCGACTGAATTTTGCCCAGGACTTTTTGGGCCTTTTCATCTCATGATTTTCAAATACACACTTACAACTTCACACTGGAGATAAATGCTTTTGCACAAGGTGCTCCATTAAACCCCCCCCCCCCTATTCAGTCAGTCAGTCAGCGCTGCTTTCATGATTCCCTTTAAAATGTTCAAGAAAGGCTGATATTTCAGCTGCAGTGTTAAATATGAGACTAGTTACGTATCTGGGAGCGTGAGGTATCAAGTCATAACTTATATAAATGTATATCCCTCTCGCTGGTCTACTACAATCGGTTATTTGCACAGCCATTAATGCATTAAATATGAATTTTAAAAGCATAAGTCTGCATACGTGTGCAAATCTTCAAACGTCGTATGTGACGCAACTACCCCACCCCCCCAAAAAAAAAAAAAGTTTAATCATCCAATTCAAATTCGAACAAAGTGCTGAATTCTTATATTAATTACTAAAGGAAATCGTCAGATCCTGTTATCGTAAAATAATAATACTAAAGCTAAAATAATAATACTAAATGTTCCAATTCCACTGTTTAAAAGCTAGTATGCCTCTTAAGTCTCAAAGTTTCACTTTTTAAATTTTTGCAATTAAAAATGTCATTACATAATTTCTAACCCATAAATAATAATAACAAAATGACTTGCTGAAAACTGTATAAAAAAAGGAAAAGAAAAGCAATTGACACTAAATACCTTTAACTGAATCCTTAAATCACTGTATAATTACTATATTCATACTAATCTTTGTTTATTAATTCAATCTCTGATTAATTAACAAGAATTACAATCGATACAACTGTATAATCGGTAAATATTTTCTTCCGTTGTACAAATGCAGTATTTATATCATTCGTATCTGAGCTCTAAGACGTAAATTAAATATTATATTAACTATTATAAAATATTCTAACGCACTCTTCAATTCCTACTGATTATTTGACATTTATTACCGTCCTTGGTTTCTAAAATTTTATTCAATTTAGTGAAAAATTGATAGTTTAGCTTTCAAAAGAGCGGCAAGAGCAGCAAAAAGTATTTTAAATACATGCCGCTCTTTTTAATAGTCAAAATATCATACTCACACAATAAAATGAAAAAAAAATTAAATAAAATGAAATTAAATAATTGCATATAGCAAAACAAAAATAAATATATACACACACAATAAAATGAAACTAAATAATGCCGTACAGCAAAACAAAAACAAACAAACAAAAATGAATGAAATAAAACTTGTCACGTAACTTTCATTGAAAAACACTTGAATCTTAGTTAGGAGGAAATAAATATCCTAATTTACTTCTTTCCCAAAAATTATGCCTCAATAAATTTATACGAACACTTTTAAAATTATAAAACAGCGCTGATGAAATTAGTTAATTTATTTTATTTGTTTAAAGGCTGTTAAAAAAATAATCGTCATATGACTTTTAAAAATTTTGAAAACAAACAATCTTGTATGAAAATTTGAAAAATTCAGAATGTTCTATCGCAAACTGTTCTATGTACTTCACTAAATAACAAATGTAAATGTTTTGCGCAATTTTCAGAATAAAACCTTTAAACATCGAAATCATTGTGCAAAACTACTCTGAAAATGTATAGTTGAAATATATTCCTAGATATTTCACAATTTCTATAGTTTTAGTGTCTGTAATAGTGCGGAGTTCTGCTTGGGAAGAGACATTTTTTCGATCATTTGACGTAATTTGATCCTGTTTTTCATTGGATACGTGAATTGAGTAAAGAACAGCCGTAATATAAACAGCTGTTAAAATCGGTTACAACGTCATTGCTGAGGCAAGAAGAGAAATTTCATATTCAACAGGACCAAAGTGTCCACCATTGACCAGTACAGAATATCTTGACGTTATAGGAGAACTATTAGGTATACTGAGACATATTTAATGCATAAATGGCATATTCAAGATAAAACAAAATGTCTGCCACTGAACAGTACAGAATATTTTGACGTTATTAGTTTGTTGTTGTGGGATTAGGGCCAATTATTTACACGTGGGATCCAGGCCGATGGGTGGGGTGCCCTCCGTGGGGAGGGGGGGAGCTTTCTACGGGGTCCTAACCCTCATTTTACGCTAAGTTTCGGAGAAAACCACGAAAAATTCCAAACGCCTAGGTCCCTGGCCGTGGTAGCCCAGTGGTTAAGGCGTTAGACTCGTAACCGGAAGGTTGTGGGTTCGATACCGGCGTACCACTAAAGACCACTGTGTACATGCGGTGTACGTGCACGTTAAATCCGTGGTTCCGAAAGTCCTATCGGCGGTCGCTAGCAGTTTCCGAGGGGTGCCAATATTCAGAAGCCCCCCCCCACCTTCTGATGAGGTTCCAAATTGTTAGGGATGGACGCGAGACGAGAATCGGGGCTGTCTCGTCTCGTCTCGCAGTGGTAAACCTCTGTCTCGTCTCGTCTCGCAAACACTGTGTCTCGTCTCGCGTCTCGCAAAGAAATTGCTGTCTCGTCTCGCGCGAGACGTCTCGCGAGTCTCGCAAAATTAAGGACTGCGATTTCGTTACCATTTTATACTAACTTATTATTGGGATTTTATTGAAAATTAATATTAATAATAACAATTACTTACATATAGCCACATTAGTAGATATATTAATAACTATATCAGCATATATCGGCATTTGAAGTAAAAGAAATTGAGATTTAATCCGTATATATAATGTCACACCGAAAATATAGTATTTATTTTTATTTACTAGCTGCGTGCCCGTTCTTCGCACTGTAGTAAACGAAAAATTTCCTAGCATGAGTAATTTCAATTAATTCCAGTGATGTGGAATCTAAAATAAAAGCAAAATTATTTGACTCTGCGTCATGAGTATTAACCTGACATCATTGCAATATAATGACTCAAAAAACTACGTCAGTGTCATTCGCGATCAGAAAAGTGAAACGCTTAGCGGTTTGCAGAGAACTCCCGACTTTTAAAATGTGTTATTTCTACATCATACTGTAGTTCTACATCATACTGTTCAAGTTGTAGCATTAAATACCTCAGACACTACATGAAATGGACAACCGTTTGTTTTAAAATAGCTGCGCACCCGCTCTTCATACGAGAAGTAGCGAATATTTTACTAAAATCATATCTGCATGAGACAAAACAGATTTTTTTTTTTTTTTTTTTTTTTTTTTTTTTTTTTTTTTTTTTTTTTTTTAAGTTCAAGTAATCTCCTCTGTTGAAATTACTGTGGTATATATTAACGCAAATTAGAATTACTTATCGTTCAGTTGGTTGTAAGATAACCCTTGAAAAATTATAAACAGAACACTTTTAGTCTTTATTAAATCTCTACTATTTACTTTAACGTCAATTTCAAGTCTCTAAAATATGTGTAATTTTTATATTAATGAAAACAAGATTATATTAACGATAATTATAATTATTTGCCTGATATTTCCAATAACATTACCGTGTGTGCATTTTTAGATTTCATTATAGTATCTCAGTTGGTTAATACACGTCTTATTTTTTGTTTATATTTTAAATTACTGAACAGTTAATTTGTTGACGACTATCCGTTTGTACTTTTCCACAATAATTTTTAGCGATAGTATTACAGTCGTTATGGTCGCCCTGTTTACAGAAAAATTAAACCATAATCCCCCTAATGTTGTGGATTTTTTAAAAAAATGATAAGACATCTAACAGGCGAAGATAATTTTAGAATAGCAACCCAACTGCAAGATAAAATGATGGGGAGGAAAAAAATTTATAAAAGTTTTGCAAGCCGAAGGAAGGGA
Source organism: Cheiracanthium punctorium (assembly GCA_038373885.1). Taxonomy (NCBI): domain Eukaryota; kingdom Metazoa; phylum Arthropoda; class Arachnida; order Araneae; family Cheiracanthiidae; genus Cheiracanthium; species Cheiracanthium punctorium. The sequence goes on from JAWZYV010004922.1 coordinate 243,233, forward strand.
AAACATGATAATATAAACGAAAAGAGAAATAGTTTTTAAAAAAATTGCTTGCATTTCTTTCCGTCCGATATTAATATATAAGAATAAAAAATGTCATTTTAATCTCTTTAAAATAGGCCAACAATAGGGATTTAACCGCACCTAGAAAGTTGTTACCAGGGTGGGCGCCCCCCCCCCCCCCTACGCACGCCACAACGTGCGGGAAAGTTTGAGGATGATATCGGTACAAGGATATTTCAACCAAGGATATTCAACCATATTTTAACCTACTCAGATTAAGCATCAATGCGAATGCAAGTTGCTCTACTTCTCTCTCTGATATACCCGAAACCCGATTATCACACGGGCAAGGGGGGGGGCGGTAGTCCGGTGCCCCTGAAGAAAAAGGGGGCCCATATATATCCCGATTATCTAAATTATAAATTCATATGTACTGAAATAGTAATTGTGGGGAAAAAACTGAATTTCCTCTATAATATAGGTATTACCTAATTGTCTATCACTAGGTCAAGTTAGAGATATTTTTTTGGGGTGATAAATACGATTTGATTAAAGTACAAACTACAGTTAACTGAAATGCAATTTTCGAGTACAACAGCGGTCAAAACTGGGTTAAAATGCTTAAAAAGGGGGGGCTCAGTAAAGGGGCTTAATGCGTAAAAAAAGGGATAGTAAGGGGGGCCCGAAACTTAATGCCCGGGCCCTGTCTAAAAGTGGTCAGATTTGAACATACCGTACCGCCTTTCCTATTTACTTATTATTTTCCTTTCAACTCTTCTCTGTTTCCTTTTTTTCTTCCGCCTCTTTCTTTATCCTCTCCTTTGTGTGTTTTGTATATCTCTCGTCTGTTCTAATTTTAAATGTTACGTGTTTGTGCGTATTGTAGAGTGCTGACAGTATAGCAGGACCGAAAACGAAGGAGACGCAAGTTAAACGGTAGAGGCTTCAGGCAAATTGTCGCTTTTCAGATCGTATTTATGCGAGACGGAAAAAAATGCGAGAATTCTCGCGCGAGACAAGACTCTGTCTCGTCTCGCGTCTCGTCCCGCAAAATATTTTCTTTCTCGTCTCGCGTCTCATCTCGCAAAAAAATGCCTGTCTCGTCTCGCGAGACAATGCGAGAATTCTCGCGTCTCGCGTCCATCCCTACAAATTGTGGCGGGAAATTCCGGGGAAGGACGTATATGTAGCTCTAAGCACACATTCAGTGACGCGAGCTGTCCTCTCCTGGCAAATAAATAAATAAACACCTAGGTCAACGAATGCTACCTGGTTTTGAAACCAGGCACCTTCCGTCTCCCAGATCAAAGTGCTTTGCACTCAGCCACTGGTCGGGCTGACGTTATTAGGGAGTTGTTAGACATAGTGAGAGAAATAATATGCATAAACTGCATATTCAATAGAACAAAAAATGTCCACTATTGAACAGCATTTATATTCATATAACAGCATAATATATTAACGAATATAACAGCATAATATTTTGACGTTATTAGGGAATTAGGCATATTGAGGCAAATATAATGTACGGAGTGCATACTCAACAGAACAAAAATGTCCGCTATTGGACAGTGCAGAATGTAATCACTGTAGAAGTGAGTTATTAGGTATGTAATGCACAGATTTCTTATCCAACAGAACCAAAATGTCCGTAAGATTTAAAAGCTTTTATTGTATTACTTGTTTTGCCGGGATATTGATACACCATACAACATACTGACATAAATAACCTGTACATTCAATTTATGCAGTGTAATGATAGTGATTGACTCATTACTTTCTCGTTAATGTAATATATAAGGCATTAGAATGTTGTTTAGCGGACATTTTACGATATTTTTATTGCTCTTTTGGCAACATCCATGATCTGCTAATGAGAAATGCTATTCGTCGGCAGAGATACGATCTGATATAGTGGTAGGGAACAATGCCAGCACCTATCGAATTTCTGGACGCTGCAGATGCGTATCTTTGTCGGAAATGCAATATAACCGTCTGACTGGATATTTGATTGGAATGTTGACGGGGTAGGTTTTGAAGAGCTATACAGTGAAAACTAGAGATGTAACGAATATTCGGCCACTATTCTGCCTATTCAGCTGTTTTGCCGAATATTGAACAGGTATTCGGCCGGATAGTTGTGACCGAATATTGCTTCATACTCCGCGGAAGTAATTTCAGAAAAGGGGAAAAAATATTTTTAACATGTTTTTTTAAATACATTTACAAACAATATTGCTTGGTTTTACTTCAATATGTTAATTTTAAGCTGAATGAAATAATCTAGTGAAGCAGTATTACAGAAATGCAGACTTTGCAACTTGGTGACACTATTTGGTTTGTTTTTGTACATTTCTCTAGGGGGTGGGGTACGGGAGATCTTCAATTACTACAAACATAATTTTGAAAAGCTGCTAAATAAGTTTTGCCCAGAGGCTGTGAAACCCAAAGCATGTTCGTTCGTCTCAGTAATTAAAGAAACTGATTACTGATTAATACTTTTCAGTAGAGACCCTTGTTTGACGCAGCTGGCTGCGCCGCACAGCCAGCTGCGTCAAAAAAGGGTCTCTAGATCTGTGGCACGCGATGAACGTTTCGACCATTTGCCATCTTGCTGGTAGTTAAGTCGAGCGATGGCAACGGCTGCCCTTTTTTCAGCATTGGGTAATGTATCCAACTGTTCTCGCATTCTTCTATTTTTCAGCAGATGCCAGTGCTGTTAAAAATAATCGTGAAATTTTTTTACGGGAAATGACGTGCTAAAAAGTAAAGGATTCTCGTGGAGCTATGTCACCCGCAACTATTTTTATAGAAATCAAATCTATTCTTCGTGACTGGCAACAGTCAAAACGTCAGAGTTTGGTGCTCTCAGAGCGGGAACACTGCGCGTTAAAGGGTTAAAACTTGGGACCAAGCGAAAATAACGTTATAGGTGAGAAAACGTTAAATGCGATTAACGTTAAATCGAAGTTTCCCTGTATTAGGATTGCAATGCATGTTATCTAAGAATTTCCTGCGCAATATGAAAACGTTTCCATGATTTCTATGTGTTTAAAACCCGGCCCTGATTATCGCTTGGTCACTTGGGGCGCGTATCCTTAGGCACACATGCAGAAATAAGCCAAAAAATTGAGTTTAGACTTGAACATGAGGACATAAATTTCGATTCAGCTATATACAGCGGATATTTGCTCGTTATAACAGAGTGCTTGTAAAAAAGGGTTGGTAAAAAAATTATAGAAATTCATACATACTTACGATGCTGCTTGCTTTATAATTTTTTTAAAAATTTTCTACACAGTACAACAGAAGTTTGTTAATTTGCTTTGAATCGTCTTCACTAGAAAATAATTGGTGGAACTAGAATTTATGAGCCCATGTACTCCCTAAAACGAGACCCTTCGGAATCCACTTAATGCAATTTTTTGATCTCTAATTATATCTGGTGCTTGTACCCAGATGAAAATATCTCTAAATCGTTGTGTACGTCAGCGCGTAGTCTCACAAACGGTCATTCTAGTGTTCCAAAAAATCGAACGATAATTTCTCATTGCACAAACTAGTCATTCAGCTGTGATTAACCAGAATACTATGGATTTGAAATTGTTGGCCCTTTCATCTATACCATCTGTACACGTATAATTCTACGATCTGTTCTTCTACTTTTGAGACAAAGAAAACAGCTATCTATTCATTCTCAATGAGAGCGGTATTTTTTTCCCTCGTGTTATTGTCTTTTCTTGTGTTATCACAGAAGACTAATGACTCAAAAACATCGTCCCAATTTGCCCCTTTGGCTTAAAAAATATTTTTTTTTGAAGGTTTTCCGCGCGGTCAAAAGCCATGGAGTATGATGGGAACGATTAAGATTGAAAATCTTTCTATTCGTCACTTTCATTGACTTCGGAATGTTAAAGAAATTTTTCCAAGGAAGGATTAGCTTGAAACGGAAGTCAATAGAAATATCATGAATCACAAAAATATTGCTTGCTATAACCCGGATTTACTCGTTAAAAGCGATATATGTCCCATAGAATTAGTACCAACCGAGTATTTTCTATTCTTACGTTTAATCGGGGTTTTTTATAAACGAGTTCGGCAGCATTAATGAAGGGAAGAATATTACTCGCTATAACCGGTGTTTGCTCGTTAAAAGCGAGCTATGCTTCCAAAGACTTAACATTGTTCCAAACGAGTATTTCTGATTCTCTCATTAAATAGGGGTTTGTTTTAAACGATTTCGACGGCATTAATGAAGGCAAAAATATTACTCGCCATAACCGGTGTTTACTGGTTAAAAGAGAGCCATGCTTCCACAGATTTAACATTGTACCAACCGAGTATTTCTAATTCTCTCGGTAAATTGGGGTTAGTTTTAAACGAGTTCGACAGTATTAATGCAGGGAAGAATATTGCTTGCTATAACCGGTGTTTACTCGTTAAAAGAGAGCTGCGCTTCCAAAGACTTAACATTGTGCCAAACGGGCATTTCTGATTTTCTCGTTAAATAGGGGTTTGTTATAAACGAGTCCGACAGCATTAATAAGGGAAAAAAATTGCTCGCTATAACCGATGTTTATTTGTTAAAAACGAACTTTGCTTCCAAACACTGAACATTATAATAACCGAGTATCTCCGATTCTCTCATTAAATCGTCATATGTTATAAACGAATTCGACAGCATTAAGGCAAGCATGAACAAACATTATAAGCATGAAGGCAAAAATATTGCTCGCTAAAACCGGAGTTTACGCTTTAAACGCCAGCAATGCTATAAGACTTAACATTGTACAAACAAAGTATTTCCAATTCTTTCGATAAACATCATTGTTCGTTATAAACGAGTTCGACAATATTATGATGGCAAAAATTATGTGGACAGAAAGCCCTGCACTGTCAGGTACAAATTAACTGCCACCCGCGAAACCTTAAGCTGATTTGTGGAACAGATAACGTCCCCATACATCTAATTCCAATTATAAAACTGACAGCATAACCGTACAAAGCGTAAACCTAATGGGGGTGTGCAAGAAGCAGCAACTGATCTAATTAATTTAGCCTGTCTTCATCATGCAATCACTAAGATGGCGGCATTGCTTATCATAATGCAATTGTCAGCATTACTAGTTTATTTTACTTATTTATTTATTTTTCACGGGAGCTATCCTTTATAATTCCCCAGCCGCAACTTTCGCTTTGTCTCTCCCAGTCTCTAGTAAATATTCAGAGAAAGATATGGTGGTGATAATGAGACTGCCGGGAAGGCAAAAACCTTAAGACAGATGAGAGAAAACCCGCATGGAACGCCTTCGAAACTGATCGCCGTATAAATACGTTAAGATGTTGTGTTGAGGTGTTCCTCGCTTCATTTAAGAGCCATCTGCTGAACGGGGGTAAAAAAAAAAAAGGACGTTCACAGAGTTCATTTTATTTTTTTCGTTTTCCAGATGGATTGAGAACAGTTGGTAATTCTCGAAGTGCAAAAAAGAGCTTTTTCAGTTGGTAAGTTCTAAGGTCGTTGTTATTATATTTAGATTGCTTGAAATTAAATTTATTATTATTATTATTATTATTATTGTCTATCCCTTAAAATACACACTGACAAAACTGCTGTAAAAAGTAAAGGGCTTTGTAATATCAAGACCAGACCTCTGGAAAGTTGCGGGCTAAACTTTCGGATTTTAACGAAATCGGGGAAAGTAGATAATAGGTAGTTGTGAAAAATTATAATGATACGGTTGGCTTTTTATATATTTATAAAGTATAATGCTAAAGTTATAAATCATAATAATATTATATTGAATGCTGTGTGGCATCGAATAATATTGCTGTCTTTATTACTTTTTTTTTAGCGCGATTTTAAAATGTTCTACGAGCCGGATCAAGAGACTGGGCGGGCCACATCCGGTTGCTGGCCAGGCGTTGTCCATATATGATCTAGATTTTAACAACACTAAAAATGGTTAAATCTGCTCTGCAATCGTCTTCTTTTAATAAGTTATTGGGGGGTTTATGTTGTTGTCTAGATTATTCTTTTCCCTCTTGGAAGTTTTATTTATTATACGAATGCAGAAAATTAATTAATAAATTAATAATAATAGTAATAAAATAACAATAGATAATGAAATATTATGTTCTTATTACTGTCTTTAGTTTTCTACATTTTACTTTGATTTTGACCATTTCCTATTTTTCACACTTCTCTTACTCAAATGGCAACATTCTATTTTCTAACTTTTGTTCAGTTTTATATCGTATATTTACAGAATTTATAATTTCATAAGATTTAGTATTAGATATAAATAATCTTTGTTTATGTTTTTCTTATGTTAGTTAAATATAGTTAACTAACGGTTCAGAAAAGGGTTATTTACCTTGTATATAAAGTCTGTGTGAGGTCGTGATTCATTCGGGAATTTATTACGAAAACCGTGAAAAATAAATAAATTAGGAGTGACTCATCAGTTGTCCGATTTCACTGCTGGGCATAGCTATATTACTTCTTTATTTCCTTTCTTACTTGTTTATTTAATGAATATTCTAGCATTATTTTCGCAGAAAGACTGAAAAAATTCGCCCTTGAGGCCTCAACAATGCCAAGAAAAAGAAAATTGGACAGTCTTAAGTATAAGGGAAAGACGTTTCCAGTGATTATTCTTTAACGACATGATCGATTATTATCATCTCGCTTCAGTACCATCTATGCCACTATCACTGTGCCGGAATTGGTAAAGATGACATAGGCCATCTCGGAGGAGTTAAAATAAAATACTTAAAATAAAATTTACATTAATGTATATCAAGTGTTAAATTCGGTAAAATGCACCCCAAAACAGCGACACCTCCGAAACTGAGCTGACCAAATTATAGAGTTACATTTCAATGTTATAGACTGTCGTTCACTTCTTTAAAAAACAAATACAACAAAAATAAATAAAATCTGAAACACTTTCATATTTTAAATATGCACTAAAGTGCTATATTAAAAGCTTATAATAGTCCGTAGGTCACGCCTACTCCCCCCCCCCCCCTTATTCCATTAACTTGGAAAGTGTATCATTATTCGTGAGGGTGCAGTATTTTTCTTCCTTGTTCCGTAAAACACTTCTCTGGAATCGAATTTGATATTAAATTCGCCCACTAAAACTGTTTCATAATCTTTGCCCATCATATTCTATTCTATAAATACTGTTTGGACTATGCATCATAAGCCACGAGTATGTCGTTTTTATTCTCTCTTGTTTCATAAAACACTTCTTTCGAACTCAAATCTATATTAAAATTGCCCAATACGACTGTTTTACAATCTTCTTCATATTCTAACTATACTTCTTCTTTGTAATGAACTATTGCGTTTGCCAATTTCTAACCAAATTTGGACGATATCGCCAAACTTGGTTCAGTTTTAACGACTTACTTCTTAGAGCCTAACTTGGCGATAAATCATCGAAAATTGCAAACCTTGGTGACTTTCAACATTCCATCCCTCCACCCCGCCCTGGCTTTCTTACACTTTTAAGTATTTCTCTCCATAGGCCGTAATATATGGGAAATACTTTTTATACCCTTGTAAAAATCTACAAGTCCTATACGTACCAAAATCAATACCGATCGTACAGCGGTGGTCCATAAAATACATACCAATTAACTGTGAGGTCAATCGAATACACCGTTTAGGAGCTAGCGCGCTTTTAAATATCCCTCTCCATAGGCCGTAATGTGTAAGAAATATTTTTGCAGCCTTGTAAAAAAAACTATGTTCTATACACACCAAAACCAATACCGGTCGTGCAATGTTGTTCTATATTATGTATATCAAATTTGAGCTCAATCGATTGGACTGCTACCCAATATATACTTGAAATATACAACGCAAACGTGTCGACGTCAATCGGCCTACAAACTACGTCAACAGAAAACACCGGGCCACTATAACTTTTTAAGCACTAAAGTGCTTAAAAAAAAATATATCCTGTCCATCTCAAACACTTGCTCACTCATTTCACATTACAGCCAATTTGAGGGGTTAATGCTACTGTAAATGCTTCAGCTGAATAATGTAATTACTTCAAAAAACAAAATCCCAAGGAATTTTTCTGGTTGCTCTCCATTTTTCCTGCTTTTGGTTTGGTTACTACCTTTGGTTTTAAATTATAAATTAATCTAAATATTAAAAATTTTGCGATATTCCAATCCAGAAATTGCTGTTTACACTAAGTGTGGTTGATTATCTTCTGCAAAGGTTTGCACCTGCCGTAAATATCTCTCCATTTCCGTAAATATTTGTCCATTCAATAGTCAACGGCAATCATTCAAAACCAAAGTAAAACATATCCTGGTATTATTTGCCAGAAAAATTTAATAAATTTTATGAATTTAAAAAAAAAATTAATACTATGCAGTGCGAGCTGTGCAACTACCGTGAATGAAAACAGTTAAATTTAAAAGGACTGGCAAGCTGTTCTGTGATGTTATTCTCCACCAGGATAAAGATCTCTTATCTCCAGCAGATGACCGTTAAAGATTGGTTGTTGAAATTTCAGAAGGAGGGCCTAAGCTATTTCCCCTACAGTCCTGACTTACCTGCTTTACGACTTTCATATGTCCGGAGAACTCAAAAATATTTACGTGGAGGAAAATTTTAGTCGGATGAAGAATTGCTGGATGAGGTTCGCAGCTGGTTCTAGTAGCATTTGAAAACTCTCTCTATAAGAGGAGACTAATTCACTTAGATGCTAGTTTAAATGTTTTAATCTCCAGGGTCAGTATCTTCGAACCACTACTATCATAGCTGCGCATGACTTGTTATGTATTGAAAATACCTCACAGTTATCAAACTTGTTCTTAATTCTGCAAAAACAATTAAAATTTTCTCAAAGAAAACTAACAAACAAAGCACCTAGACGAAATAAAAGCACCACAATCTTAAAATAGTAAATTGTTATATAAAATCAAAAAGTACTCTAGTGCGTATATAACTTGTATATGCAAAGTAAACATGTTATTTAAACCACTGTTCTCTTCCTGAGTAACGGTAATAATGAATGAGCATTTATTCTTTCTCGGCTGTCATCCTCTCAAGGTCAAACGGTCGCATAAATTTGTTATACATATTTCTAGTGCTGCCCTGGTTGGGTAGTGGCTAAAGAGCCGTTCTATCACACCATTGGTCAGGTCTTGATTTTCGGCATGGGTTTGGTTGTTCCATAATCAAGTAATCAGTAATTCCGGCAGAGGCCAACGATTACTTCAAATGCCCGCTGTTATATATGTCTTTAATGTTCCCTGAGTTATTAAAAATTTTTTCGAGGGTTGCAATTTAATTTATAAAAATCCATGAATCCCCTTTATTTTGCCTAAAAGTTTTCGCATATAAAAATGAATTTAAAAGCACAGAAAATAAAAACGAAATTCATAAATCGAGTTGCAGCTGGAAAAACATACATTAGGGGGGGGGGATGAAGTTCGGTTTAGGCCGTAGCTGTACCTTAAATATTATATATCTAAGGGCAATTTTCAAATATATAATGGAGATATCAAGGGAGATTTTATTTAGAATGTTCAATATGCATTTTTTCCAATGTATTTTGTTTTTCTCGTGTACATAAATTTACTTATTTAGTTTAGTTATGTATTAAATGTACAAGATTTTAGAAACTTATAATTATGATACGACAGTTATTATTTATTTATTTATTTATTTATTGCATAAAATAGATGCTTTAGTAATATATTATCATAGACAGTAATATGCTGAGTTCTTTTGTGTAAACTTATTTAAGAATTTTATATATTGCACACACACCCACCATTTTCAATAGGCTCCATGGTGTTGTGCAAACAGTTCTTATTTTACGACTGCCAGTTATATCACGAAATAGATGGATGACATAGGCACACTGAAATTATAAGTAATTTTTAGCTTTGCATCGCAACTGTTTACAGTTAGTTCTCAGCGATTTATTCAAACTATAATTTAGCAGGAAAAAATGATCATTTTTCTCCCTGCAATCACGCAGTGCTTTCTGCACGTAGCTCATTACATTTTGCTGTCTGACTTTCCGCTAACATGTTGTACACATTATAAACAAATTGTTTGGCTAATAAAAGAAGTAAATCAATTTTTATTAAGTCATGTAAAAAAGAAAAAGTTAAAAAAAAATTGTTAAATACTTTACATGTCATGTCTAAAATTCTTTTAAGCTAACTATTGGAACTTCCGTTCAAGGGCTTTCATGGGATTAGGGAATAATACAGTATAAAATACATTTTCGCTTATAAAAGGGTACCTTTAAATCAGTATTCACTGAATTAATCTAACAGTAAATTCAAAAGAACGGGAAATATTACTGTAAGGCAAGTTTGTGCTTTATAATGGGTACATTCAAATCAGCCTTCACTGGTGTGTGCATGGCAACGCTACACTAGGGCGATCTGCAAGGGGGGGTGTGCCTTGGTAGGAGGACTTTCTAAGGGGTTCTAACGCGTATTCACGTTACATCTGGAGAAAACCTACCAAAACTACAGACCGTTATATCGACAGCCGCGCGATGGGACCCGAACCCGGGACCTTCACACTTCGGTTATCTACCATTTTCAGTGGCATAACCACTGTGCCATGGTGAGGCTCAGCCTTCACTGCATTTTATAATAGAAAATGCACGGTACCAGGAAAGTTTACTGTTTAAAGCAAAGTTTACTGTTTAAAGCAGTTTACTGTTCTGCTCAATAAAGGGTCCTTCTAAGTCAGATTTTACTGCATTTAACACATTTCTGCACAATATACTTTGTTTCTGCCTGATAACATTTCTTATTTTGCTAACCCCGGAATCGAACCCTCGAACTACGGAGGGATAAACTGATGCTCTTGCCCACTAGACACCAATCGATTTGCTCTCAGATGACTAGTGAAGGTTATTTTAGTCTCAAAATGATACTTGGATGATGAAAATGATTTTCATGATATTTACGATTTGAAAATTGTGACAAAGTGTTGTTCTGTTATTATTAACACAGTCACATTATTGGGTTGGCAAAAAATTAATTTCAGTTTTCACAAATACATGTTCAATATTTACTCTTAAGCTACTTGAGCAATCGGTTTCGAATTTTTAAAATTGCTGACAAACATTGAAAAAAAAAAAGGGAAAACAAATACATTGGCAGCAAAAAATATCTGAATATTATCTCTTTACTGATTTTTTGCTGCCTATTTAAAATTTAAAACACAGAAACTACTAAACCATTCTAATATTTATGAAATGGATTTGAAAAACCCTTTAAAAAGCGAATTTTTTAATAAATTCAAGTTTTCCTGAGTTTCACTTCATCTAGAAAAGCTTTTGACTTGATGAGAATTTTTTGCAGTGTGAATTAAGCTGTTATGTTCCTCGAATAAAAATGTAGTAAATGTGTAATGTGGTCCTCAATTTTTTACTTTCTTTTTTCTTTATTGTTTTAACATCTGCAATTTTTAGGTGGTCTAAAACTAATTTTTAAAATAAAATCAGGTCATTCGCATAATTTTAGATGGTGCTTCAAAAGATGTGAATGTCACCATTCACAGAAAAATTGACCCGTTGTGCCCGTTCTTCTAACGAGAATAGCTCGTTTTTTTATAATTAAAAAGAGAGAGAGAGAAACCTAAAAGTTTATGGAAACAACCAGAAGAAAGAAAAGATTTATGAACTCTAAAAAGCTAAATACTTAGGTACTGTATGGAATACTTTCGCTGATACTGCTTGGAAATTAATCTCTTGTATAGTTAGTTTGAACGAATATTCTCGTTCATAATAACAGAGCAGGTTGGTAATTTAGGGAAGTTGAAGCTGAGTTTAATGGCAATTCATTGCATTTGAATCTTAAATAATGCAACGCATGCATAAAAATGTGTCACATGATAAAAATTTAGATACCTTCGGAAAATTTAACGACTTCTTCAACTAAACTGAGCAACTTCTGCCAAAGAATATTTAGCAACAATGAAACTGTGTCCACAAAAGCAGAATTTGTTGCATCAGCTATGTGATATATTAGTTTCATTTACAACTAAAATTCCGCAAGCAGTTTTCGCTCAAGGACTGTTTGCGTTTTACCACCCCATTACAAGGTTCGTACAGGTCCTTAATTTACTAATATTCTGAGCTATTGGAAACTTGACCTAAAGCGTCCTACTAATTGAAATGCTCGACAGAACTTCTTTCTGTATTTTATAAAATACAGGGCTTCTTTTAAAATATCAGATAATTTTAGGACAATACTTCAAAAGTTAGGAATTTCAGCAAATCCAGGATACGTACGAGTCTTGCATTAGCGCCCGACAATTTTCACCACATTCTTCAATTTATGCAGATGCCAGAAGTGAAAAATAAATTTTCGACATTTGCAGGGTATAAAAAATGCGTTCCTTTTTCTAAACTTATGAATGAAATAGTGAAATATTCGCATTTTATTTTGTTATTGCAGAGTATTTTGCGGAAATCAGATTTATCTTTCGAGAACTTAAAACGGGAGGTTAAATTAAAGCCTAAACCTTTTTGCGACCGTCTAAAAATAGTGTTAAGTATATTGATAGCAAACGCTTTATCCTATCACAAAAAATTCTGTTTCCTTTGAAAGATATTGTATTCCATTGTCCTGCAGTGGTCTAGTCACTAAACTCCGTTCCCATAAAAACACGAAAGTGAAGCAGCATCCGGCTTGGCCAGTGCTTGGGAGGGTGAACTTCTTCTTTCACGGCAGTCGCGAGATTTAGTGATGACGTCAAAGCTTCAATTAGGCTTCCTATATCTAGAAGGTGTGGCTACCGCTCGTTTGTGTTGTAGTTTGGCGAAAGCTCCACTCTGATCATACGCATATAGGGGCACTCGCACAGCCCCCGTCCTCGTGGCTGTGCGACTGTACGTAAAATAATTAACCCTCCTGGTTTTGAACATATTTTATTTTAACAGCTTTTCACACAGATTTATGCAGTATTATGTAAGAGACACGAAAAATCCGCTCTCCCCACGATGTTTGCAGTTTTATTACCTAGGGTCACACAATTTAAAGGCTAATCAGTGGTTAAAAAAAGGTGCAATTATTGGCTATAAAAATGCCAGGTGTCATAGCCTCTGGAAACTTTTGAGAACTATCGCAACTATGAGACGGGATAAGGAAGGGAGATATATCAATTTAAAAAAAATAATAAATAAATTTAGATACAGAACCTCTGTTTGAAAACAAAGCTGTTACGTGCCTATAGAATTTTGAAGGGAGCTCGCTAATAGGAAATTTCAATTTTTAGGAATGCATACTTTTAAATGTTATAAAATGTCCCCTCGTCTCTGAGTAGAACCACTACTGCCTGCATTGGAAGGCAGACTCACTCCCTTTTTCAGTTCCCATTCTTCTGAGGTTACTGGGTCTGGACTATTGCTGAAAAGTACGAAAATTTTTTGCCCGAAACGCGCGTACAGATTGATAAGGATCGTTTTATATCTGTTATTTTACAAAGTTTTAACTATCTCATCTTTTAAGCACTAACTTATCGCGAGTGTTTTTTCTAAAACAGTTTTCCTGAAACGAGACGTTATCTAACACCTCCTAGATATAGAAGACCTGAGAGCAGACGTTTTTTTTGCCATTACTAGGTCTTTAAGATGACATCCTCACAGTTTTAAATTCGTAAAGTAAAACTATTTAAAGTTTCTGGTGGATAATACAAATTTTAGAAAATATCTTTGTTAAAGGTAAAAATTAAAATACCTTTCTGATAAACAATAATTTATTATGATCTATTTCTATATCATATTATATAATTATTGATAGTTAAAATTTCCTATTTGTCGTAAAATTAAATTTTCAATCTTAAATCATTAAACTGTTTTATGCGGGAGTAAATTCACCACAAACTTTGAATAGTTGTACTTTCTGAAATTAAATGGGTGATGATGTCATTTTAGTGGACGACGAAAAAATTTCTGTTCTCAGACAATGTTATATCTAGGAAGTGGTGCATTATCATGGCCTCTTAAATCCGAAACACATAACGCCTTTAAGCAAGAAATTAAAAGAATAACTTTAACTAATCACTACTATTCAGCAACTGCGCAAATGCAGTCGTACTAGATAAGGAATTAACTGTGAGTATGGATCGCGGAGTCAGCCTTTTATTTTATTAGATAAAATTTTACAATGAATCTTTTCTGGTGATTAAAATTGTATGGAGCATAGGGGAGAATGGTAATAAATGGGCTGTGGGGCTGAATGGGTAACTAGTAGTAGTTTCTGGAAAGTATTTACATTAAATGGTTTCGCGATTGACGAGAAACACTGGCTATATGGTGTTGTTATTTTGGTCACACCCTTCTGCCAACTAAGAGCCATGTGACCAAGGGTGTGTGGCCCTCTTACAGTGGCTCTCTCGGATTAGGATGGCCAAACCCCTAGATCAAATGACTCTTGGATGGCAAAAGGGTATTGAATGGGTCAAAGTTTTTCTTGGAGTTTTTTAATTATCACTTTCTGTAAACAATTTTTATTCAAATTATTACTTTTGCTTTATCCCATACAGCACACACAGGTTCTCTGGACGTTTTTAAGTGTTCAGAAAACGTTTTCTGAACGTTAATAGACGTTCAGAGAGCCTATCCGTGATATATGGGATGTGACCAAATAGTTGAGGTAAACATCATGTAATTTTGAGCTCATGAATATAATTAGGAAAAATTACAAAAATTAAAACAAAGTCCCACTACCACTCTTCCCTACATTATGGGTCCCGTAGTGGTCTATTCAATAAACTCCGTTCCCGTGAGAACACAGAAAGTGAAGCAGCATCTGACTTGGCCAGTGCTTGGGAGGGAGAACTTTAAGGGGACCGAGCATCCCCAATTTTCGGAGACAGTCCCCAATTTCTGCATTTTTGCATGACAAATTGAAAAAAGAAATTGGGGACAATTTTTAATTCTTACATTGTTTTTAATTAGATTACTGTTAATTATTTCATTAATTAATTATAAATGTCCCCAACTTTGTTTCAGAATCGCGGATATGTCCCCATTTCTGTATTCAAAAATTTGGTCATCTTAAAGAACTTCCTCTCTCGAATGGACTGCTATGAGATTGTGTACGATAATGGGAGCTGGTGTACGTAAAATTTGTCCTGGCTCCAATGTCCTCCATGTTTAAACGATAACTCTGGGGGTGGCGATTTCTGGTGTTGGCTGGTCCCTCACCTGGAATTGGTTCAAAATCAGGGATCTACAAGCAGAAGTGCAACCCCATCGGGGACAATGGCACCTATTTTTCCATGGATCATGCAAACGTATATCCATGGACATGAGAACAACAACTAAAACATTATTGTATTCCACTCATACTTTATTTCAGACACTGGTTTCATTTACAAAAAGTGAAGATGAAGTCATTCTTTTCCATTCTGCTAATCCTAGTTGCCCAAGTGATCATCTCATCATGCACAGTAAGTCATTTTCAGTTTTATTCGTAACTTATAAGGTTGTAGTTCGAGTAAATAGAATCTGCCTCCAGGTCTTGGTACAAAAGATAAAATTAATTATTTGTTACAGGGGATTCAAAACATTCAGGATGATTCTATATAAGCTGTACTACGCATTAAAACAAATGAAACGAGGAAGATAAATCATGCCAAATGCATTGATAATAAAACACTTTCCAACACACTAGCACGCGCACAGACGCACACACACATATCCCCTAAGCAGACAGCCCTTGCGTAGATTTGCCTCAACACAACACAACACACTACATCGGTTAATTACAGCGTGAGTAATGAATTTTAAAGATACAAATTGAAATCATCGTACCTTAATATTCCCACACTAGATATCACCATATTTGGCAATTTATCGCAAAACTCGCCAATATTGGCTGCTTTTGGATCAACTTTTGAGAGAGATTAGATAGTATTATATAGTAAGATAGTATTGTGTGCTTTAAATGGATGCTTGTCTCTAAACTAGGGATGGACGCGAGACGACTTCTTGCGAGACGAGACAGAGATTTACAGCTTTTTTGGGAGACGAGACAAACATTTTTAGCGTAATGATATAGGGATTTTTGCGAGCGGAGACAAAGCTTTTCGGCTGTTTTGCGAGACACGATGCGCCAATTTTTCGTTTCGCGCCCATTCCTACTCTAAACTGCCATTGAACATAATGTATTCGAATTATTTTGAATGCTCGTCTAGAAAAATTATTAATGATACATATATTATTTTTGATGGAGAGATTTATCTTGTAATCCTTAATAACATGCATTAATATATTCTAAAAATGTTGAAGTGCCTGATAGAATTAGTTTATTCGTAATTATGTACAAAAATCGCATGATTCCCCCCCCCCCCGAAATACATTGTTAGCATTAAGACTGTTCTAACTTTATAGCTGTATTTATCACTGACTATAGAGCATTTCGCCATTGCATCTCATGTCACTCGAAAGAACAGAGTCTGCCAATGTATTTTTATTATATTAAACGCTGCAAAAAATGTTACAACGCAAAGTGAAATTATTTTACATACTTTTAACCCTTTGCGTTCGAAGCCTTTTTTACTCGAGCAATCAGATCCCGCCCAATATCTAAAAATATAACTGACCACTTTTTGTAAACAGTAATTTTCAACATAGAATTCCACGAAATTACGGAATCTACCATGTAAATTAGTTATTGATTTAGAAAATATATTAAAGAACATAGTGCTAACAAAAAGTGGTTGATTATATATCGTAGATGTTGACCGTTTACGTGTTTATGGTATCACATCCAACGGCGAGAGAGAGAGAAATCTCGAGTTACCGCATCACATTCAGTGGTGACTGACAGTCACCTCTCGAGTGGAAAGGGTCAAGACGTATTATATAATGCTTGAAAATCGATATCGGAAAAGTTTTCAGAAGGAATTCAAACTTTCAGTTCCTCAACAACTTCCCCCAAAAAAGACGCTATCGATCACTAAAAAATTCGCTACCTTTCCCGTAATTCGACTGCGAAATACAGTTGCTATTCGTTAAAGCAAACTTTAGAGATGCAATTGCGAAAATTGCCTTCAATTTCGCCAAATTTGGCTACTTTTGGAGGATTATCGCCAAATATCGTGCCAAAATAGGTCCACAAACCAGAACGCGGCTTAGCGATGTTGCCAAAATTTTACGAGAAACCTCCAATTCCAATGTTATCCAATGGGAAAATTAAAGATCCATACCTCGCTTTTTTTTAAACCGATTTGTATGAAAAAAATACAGAGTTTAATTGTTTACCGCTTGGATAAAGAATTTTAAATTGTATTAAACCTCAGAAGAGCAGATTCCCTGAAAATCGGTAACATAAAAATAGATTGGTATCGGTATAATTCGAGTTATTTAAAAAACTTTATTATTGTTTCAGACTTCTGTTCATTTATTTGTTTATTTACTATGCTATATTGTATGTTGTATACAACGCAACTAGCGTGAACTATAAATAATGCTGCAACTTTCTGTAACATCTCTGACTTCTTTTGCTATCGCGAAATTTCTATTGTCAGACTCATTATAGATAGCAAAAGCATTTAGGTTAGCGGATTTTATATATTTTTTGTAAATGTTTAAAAAAATTGCTGTTAACAAAAGGTGATTAATTATATTCCGCTTTTGTTGGCAGTTACGCAATAACTTTGTATGCTGGTGCATGATATATTTCGTTGGTAATTCTTTATTTTATGTTCATTTACAGCCTCAGACATTAGAATTTCACAAGAGATTGTCAAAAGATCAGTTGAAAAAATATTTCCACGTAAACAGACATCACGAAGGTAAATTAAATTTTTAAGTTTTCTCTAAAATCAGTTTCCGTTTTAAGAATATAAGATGGCATTAGCGTATAGGACTTTACTTATTTATTTATTTACTTTTTTGGGGGGGGGCTGTATATCAATTGTAAGCTAAGTAAAGGGTCACACTCCGAAAGGGTTGCAGGCCCCTCAGACTCCTCTGAATACGCCCCTGTAAGATGGCCAGTGCAACGCTGAGGCTACATATAGTTTTTTTAAGCGTTTAAAGTGATTTTACGTGAAGTGTATCAGGATACGTGAGAGCTAGGCACAGCGGGTCAATTTTCACTTGCTTCATAATACTACTTCTTTCCCTTTTAATTAAAACTAAAAATTAAACACAGAACAATGTTTTGACAACTTTTAGTACCTAAAATAAGTACAGTCATAAATAATCTTCTGAAAAAATAGTCAAAGTTTGGCTGCTGTCTGTGCTTGTTAACAATTATTAGTCTGTCAGTCGTCAATAAATGTCTTAATGTTAGTAATGCAGCTATTGTTAGTAATAACGAGGCCTTTTGATTAATGTGATAAATAATACATATTAATCGCATTCACCTGTTATCACTAGTAATTCCCACTGAAGTTTGGTTATTGTGATTAATTTAGCATAACTTATTGAAACCTCAACTGTCACTTACTTTTTTTGGGGGGGAGGGGGGGCGATTCTTGATTATCAGCTGTCATCAGTGTGTAGGCATCCTTTCTGCACGATTATTGCCTTAAAAATTTGATAATGGTTTATGTATTTATATTAACTATCTATTTAAATGATAAATGAAACCAGTTAAATGACGATTTTAGGGCCGTATTTACTATAGTAGATGCTAGAGCAAGCCGTAGCTAAGAAATCGCAGGCGAAGTGCGACTGATGCAGACCTCCTCTACCCCTGAATTCATATTAAAATGTATTTACCAGCGAATACATAAATTTCATCCAGACAGGTCAATTACTTCTGACCTGTCATGACGAAAGCTGTCTGACGATTGTGACCTGTCTTGTCGCAATATCATAAGTCATTTGCCAGACAGAATGGCCACTAACCCATTTGTGCCTGGATATTTTTGCGCCTTTCTTCGATTTTTGCTAATACCAGCAATAATATATAAATTTCTGATGTCAACTTCTTGAACAAGGCATGATTTCTTATAAAATTATTATTATAAAAATTGAAATGTCAGCATCCTACTTGGTCATGTTAAAATATTTTGTGGAGTTGAGGTTAATACTCCTGAATAAAGTCTAGGAAAAATAAATACCGTTTTCGATAGATAGAGAACATGCCGTCCCAGAAAAGGAACTCTAGGCATGAATGCGTTAATGCCGCTCCAGCAATGTAAGATGAACACAAATTATACACTGTCTACCAATAAGTAATATTTGGACACCTACGCAAATGACGATATCTACGGTACTGAGGTACGTAACGGCCTCCGCCGGTATATATCGTGTAGGAAACAGCATCCGCATGAGTCGCATGCAAGATGTCGCGCAGTTCGGAGCTCTCTGATTTCAAGAAAGGTATAACTATCGGTATCACAAATGTGGCCGATCCTTAAGGGACATATCTAGCGATCTGAAGTACCCCAAATCGACAGTGGCCTATGCGATTAAGAACTGGAAGGTGAGAGGTGATTGTCGGAATGTGCCCCGAGTCGACAGACCAACGAAACTGGGAGATAGAGACGGACGAGTGCTGTCCAGAGAAATTCGGAAGAACCGCACTCAACCGATGGCCCTCATCCGCGAGGAGTTTCAACAGGCATCCGGGAGTATTGTTTCAATGAATACCATCCGTAAGGAAGCACCTCTGCTTGGTTTTCATGGTCGTGCTGCTGCCCATAAGCCTTTGATCACAAAGTCCAACCGCGCTGCTCGGTTAATGGGGTGCAAAGCACATCGAAATTGGACCGTAGATCAGTGGAAACGAGTTCTTTGGAGCGACGAATCAAGGTTCACCCTTTACCATTCGGATGGCAGGGCCTGGGTCTGGGTCTGGCGTCTGCCTGGAGAACGTCTCCTGCCAGAATGCATTGTGCCAACAGTCAAGTTCGGCGGAGGTGGAATTATGGTCTGGGGGTGTTTCTCCTGGTATGGACTGGGACCCTTGGTCCCCATTCATATTAAGCTCAACGCCGATGCCTAGTGCACTATTTTGAATGACAATGTGCTTCCTACGTTGTGGCAGTTTTACGGGTTGGACCCCTGTTACTTTCAGGACAACAATGCCAGTTGTCATGTTTCGAGGTTAACCAAGGCTTAGTATGGGTCCAATGGAGTTCATCGAATGGACTGGCCTGTCCAGAGCCCATACCTGAACCTTATCGAGAACCTCTGGGACGAGTTGGATTTCCGAATTAAGGGGTGCACTACTCGTCCAAAATCGGTGAAGGAACTTCTATGTCTACTCCAAGCCGAGTGGAAGACAATACCACTAGCTGTAATACAAAGACTTGTGGAAAGTACGCCCCGGAAGGTTCACGCTGTAATTGCCTCTCGTGGAGGCTCTACCAACTATTGATTTTGAATAGTTTTTCTTTTCTATCACAGGTGTCCAAATACTTATTGGTAGACAGTGTAGGTGTTTGAAAATCTGCCTCATAGAAACATTAAAAAAATCGAATATCCTATCGAAAAAAATTCCTGGCTATGGCCTTTCCAATTTAAGTCAACATTTGTTCTCTGGGATACATTTTTTTGAACTGACAACGAACTATATAGATATAAAAATAAAAGGAGGATGCTGGGGGCGGCAGATTTTAAATCTGCCTGCCTGAACATAAATGAGGCCTTGGCTAATGTAGAAAATCATTAGTTAATCAAACTTCATTGGTAATTCTTAATCATAACCCATTAACCATCTAAACCAATTGTAATAAATGAGAATGATATAAGTAGTGAATGTAACTACATATGCATGGAAATCAAACTGAACACTTTCCGTAGAATGGGTGATTGAATTACCCGTTAACTCCGTAAACAATTATTACGCCCCTTGCATGATATCTGCGTACAGTATTTCGCATGTACCCTCTGTAAGTAACAATTGGTCAGAGAGAGCAGCTGCTTATTTCAAAGTAATTAGTGCCTGTTCGTCTAAAAATTAAAATGTCCGAAATTAAACGACCTTATTTTAAAGTTGTCTACAGACGAAACTTTTGTGTATTAAGTAATGAAATTTTGTGCAGACCACAATGTAGGAAGGTATGGGAATTTGTTTGAGCGAATAAAAAAATTAGTTCAAATGCTCGCCAATAGAGGGCGTGTTTTAAGGAATTACACATTTAGAATACATTTATGATACTTTACAAATATTATTACAACAAACATGTTCAGCATGACGGTTCAGCGTTGTCAGCTACCATCTGGAATCGTAAAAACACGTTCCACAGCTGACAGCAGTGTGTTCGGGGAAATGTTACGAATATGTTGTGAAAGGCTGCCTTTAAAATCAGCCAAAGTTCTTGAATTATCACGTCTTACCAAATGTTTCAAATTCCCCCAAAGCGAAAAGTCGCATGGATTGTGGTCTGGGGTTGAAGTATGGATTGTGGTCTGAGGCCATGAAACGCCCCCTGGTGGCGAATAGTTTTACTAATTTTTTTTATTCAATCCTACAAAGTCCGATACCTTCATTATGTCCTACGCAAAATTTCACAACGTTCTCAACAACAGTTTCGTCTGTACGCAGTTTTAAAATAAGGTCGTTTAATTTCGGATTTTTCTCGATTTTTCCAGTTCCTGAATACAACTTCATCAACATCAGATTTCGAAAGTCCGTCCCATCATACGACTCAGAGGTTCATCCAAGAACAGCCAAAAGAGGAGACGAGTCCGGCGGGAAAGATCTGTTCATAGCGGCCGACTCCATCTTCGGTCATGCCATCCAGATGCAGCTGTGGAGGAACGGACGCCTGCGTGCCCCTTCTTTCAAGGTGTCCAGGATAGGAGAAGGGGATCACGAGGCTGAATTGAAGGACAGAAGCTTCGGTGACTGCCATTACATAGGAAGAAACGGAACCCTATCCGCGGCTCTCAGCGCTTGCGGCGGCAACTCGAAGGGCATGGTATGTTCGTCAACTTTAGGCCTTATTACACGAACCAAACTTGGAGCAATTTGGTTGCCGCAACTAGTTGCGGAAACTCGTTCCGGCAAGTCGATAAGCATGCATGGTTGACATAATAAGCAAATTCAGCTATGCTCACAAACGCCGGCGATTGCTAAAGCATGTAATTATAGGTATTCCATAAATGTGGAACTTTACTAATAATTTCAATCGCTATTCCATTTCAGAGACATGCTTTCTTCGCTCATCACTACGCGCATCACTCAATCTTCAGCCATCTTGTGGCGTAGAAATAGGAAGCACTGCGATTGGCTGGTATTCCAACAACTAGCAGTCTTATCACCTCTGAACGAAAAAGTTGGAGTTGACCGTTCCCTAGGAAACCGAGGAAAATTTTCAGGAAAGAGGTTTCCGCAACTGGTTGCGGCAACCAAATTGCTCGAAATTTTGTTCGTGTAATAAGGCTTTTTGTCTTCTTCTAGGATAGTTCACTCGGGGACATCACTATGGATACCTTACTACTTAATTTCTATCAATAAATAAGATAATTGCTAAGAATTCTATTTTTTATTCAGTGCAATTTTTGTTTTTGTCTCAAAACTTCAACTGAAATGTACAAAGTTAGCAAACCGAGTACCTACCCAAATAGGTCAAAATTTAAGAAATTAAACTCTGCATAGATATCTCAATCGTTGTACTTTTGATATTTGCCTGTCTTTACTAAGGAGTTTCCCTATCACTAAAGTATTCTAACGAATGAGAAATGGGCGTGAGCATCTATTGAGCATTTTGGATGACTCATGGAAATACAAACGCAGGCCCTTTCCTAATAGCGATGGCCCTAGTTGACTTTGAGCTTCCACTATAACCCTTCCGTGGCCAGTGGGAAGATTACTTCCCACCTACATATTTCTTCGAAATATACATGCGGGAAGCAGTAAACGTTACCAACCAACGATGGATCCGTTTGGTACTGCGATGTTTGTCCAAGCGATTCGAACAGAATTAACCCATTTGTTTTGAAAGTTTGAAATCGCTTATTAGACTTGAGGTTTGAGTTGCAGATCTGATGTTATGTTTGTACTATTCAACAATTCTATATCGTTATAACACCAGAAGAATTGAAAGTATGGACAGGTATGCATATACTCATGGATATAAATCAAATGCATGAGCTGAAGAACTACTGGAGGCAATTCCCAACCCTAGAATTAAAATAAAAGCATAAAATTTGGTAAAATAGATATATTTTCTTAAATGCAATTTTTTAATTGATAATAAAACCTCCTCAAAAGCGTAATAAATTCAAAAGATGAATAAATGGTCCCACGAAATTGATAAAGTGGAAACACAAAAAGTTTCCTGGAAAATAGTTTTAAAAGTATCGTTCCATCTTTCTCTTTTCAGGACAATTCTTTACTCAGATTATGATTTCTGAAAGTCTCATCGATTGAATTATTCCAGTTATTTTTTGTCTTACTACTCATTCTTCTTATATTCGGGTTCCAACAAATAACATTTGGCAGGCGCTCATAACTGACTTCAAACATGTCTATACAATTTAAGTTCATCAAGTTCAATCACCTGAAACACATCTTATTGAACTTAATTGATTTCCTGCATTCTAGAATTTTGAATTCTTCCCAGTCTTGATTTTGTGATTTGCCTTTCCGGTATCTGAAAAAGACATCAAAGAGTAAGTAAGAGGATTGATTGATTTGATTTTGTGGTAAAGACAAAGCTATACGAGGGCTATCAGGATAAAAGGATACCTTGGGCAGAGGACTTTTCAAGGACCTCTTACGCGTAATCACTTTACATCTGGAGCAAATCACCTAGAATGTAGTGTTTTCGACTTTCTACCCTTTTTTCCCTGATAGAAAAAAAAAAGGAGGGTAGAAAGATTACTAATTCAGTAAAGGGAGAAGGCAAGCATGACCTCGCTATCCCATGATGCATTGCTTATTTTCTCTTGAACACTTTTTTCACCCAGAATATTTTATTTTTTCATTTAAGTGGAACTAATGGGAAACGGTTTTTTTCTGTGCTGCCGAAAGAACACGTCGATATGATTTTGTGCTCCTCCCACAGTTCATATAACGTGACTCTTGGCGATTATATATGGAAATTTCATTCCACAAAATGGTTTGTCTAACTTACTTTCAGTTCTACCTCTGAAAATAGTTTTAGTTACACGAACCCATGAATACAGCCAATTATAACCTTAGCTCCGTTTTCATTAGAGAAAATGTTACTGTATCAGGGGCCGCTTTTGAAAACAGACTGTGCGATGATTAAGACTTCCCCACCTATAGTTACATGTTTTCATGAGCGACAATGATTAATTCAGCAAGTTTAACTGAACGATTAGAAACTATGACAGAAAATCATTAAAAATAACTAGATAAATACGCGGGTTTTCATTTTAAAACATTTTAGGACTCATAGAGATTCCAAAACTAAAGCGTCCCCTTCGACTTCGTTGAATCTCTAATCTGCAGCAAGAAGTTAGAGAGCTGTGATGTTTCGAAAGAAATAAAAAACTCTGTCTCCACTACAGGTCGCTTAATAAACGAATCTAGAACGTTCTGTTCAGATTTCTGATCAGTGGGGCGGCATTTACAACTTTCGATCGAATCTGCGAAGGAATGACTTTCTTAAAGACAGCATTTGCCAACAATAAACAGTTTCTAAATATATTATTTTATATCCCTTTTATCTTCCCCAAGTAATGTGATCTGATGCTCTACAATTGGAAAACATTAGAGAGTTATCATGGGATTATAAAACTTATGGCACCGATAATAACTTTATGTAGTTTACCGCTCATTACCGTAAGTTTTCTCTACTACGGAAAACATGATCAATGCAGATATCAACCGAAAAGGAAAATGTTTCTGTCTGGTGTCTGAAGCAAGATGATAATTACGTATTCAAGTCAAAGCTCACACAGTTAATGGAAGTAGTTCAACATTCCACTATACAATAGAGCCAAATTAGCTGCAACCTTTCAATGGAGAAACGTTGAACCATAATTTGGTGCTTAAATTGATCAAGAAGCAAATCATGGTTCACCGTTTTTCTATTGAAAGGTTGCAGCTAATTTAGCTCTATTGTATGGTGGAATGCTGAACTTAACGTCTATTAACAGTGCACCATTTCTGAGCATATGGCCTCGAATATTTATAGCAGAAGGGACTTTACGGTCGTTTTTTTTCCGCCATTTTTACTAATTTATTTATTCTCATGCATCTCAATCACATTTTCCCAATGTAACTTACCTTGCAACAACCATACTTGTAAATATTAGCTTCTCTGTTATTTTTTTAATTGAATTCTTTTTACATTCTCAGTCTGGAATTTTACTATTACCTGACGGTGGTGTGTACATTCAGCCGGTCGACCAAGACTTAGCTGACTTTCTTGGATTCTCAGACATTCAAGAAAGGAGCGGATCGAGACGCGAAAAGGATGATGTGTTGCATCTCGCTTATAGAGCCAAACGGTTATCTGTTCCTGACGGTAAGTTGTAGCAATCAAATCGTTTAACACTCCTTAACAAAAATGTAGGCGGGGAATGCAAATGTAATTATGCACATTATTGCAAAACTAGGTGGATCCCCATCCTGCTCAAACCACGTACACGATGACCAGACTTTTTTTTCGGAAAAA
Organism: Cheiracanthium punctorium; assembly: GCA_038373885.1. Classification (NCBI taxonomy): domain Eukaryota; kingdom Metazoa; phylum Arthropoda; class Arachnida; order Araneae; family Cheiracanthiidae; genus Cheiracanthium; species Cheiracanthium punctorium. Next base: position 268,803 of record JAWZYV010004922.1, read on the forward strand.
TCACTGTCAAAATTTCTAAAAGTCACTGTTTATCACTGTCATTGGTGGCTCATTCATTGTTTTTCAGTTACCTATTCGTAAACGAAAATTACCAAAAAACTCCCCTAGTTTTGCTTATTTTCACCTAGTTTTGCTTATTTTCATTAGTTTATATTATTATAATATGGCAATGGTATTAAAAAGCAGTTTTACATACAGTTATAAAACTATGTATAGTCCTGAAAACTTTAATTAAATTCAAGTCTTTCAATGATTTTCCTAAAAAAAAAAAAAACCCTGAACCAATTTCTGTCATTGAGAGATGAGTACCAATGAACATGATCACGATTAAAAATCCACATACATTATTAATAAATGCTTTTATTCTGTGAAACATTATTCATATTTTAAACATGACAAACAGGTATTATTCAGATTTTAGAGAGTCATCACACATAATTTTTACCTTCTGATACAAAATGGAACTGTCATCCGCTTTACATAGTATGGCTAGAGTGGGTGTCGTGTTGGAACACGACACGCAGATTTCAAGACCTTTCTCTAAGATTGTAGCCCTTGCGACTTCATGGAAAAGCAATCACGATTTTCAGTTATAAAAATGCTGAGTTCAGAGAAAATCCTCCCATATTCTGATTTCGATACTAGGTCTAGGAGGCTCTGTTCTGTTGCTCTTACATCGCATACGACATATTTTTTATATTTGAAATATTTTACTTACTTTGGATTTACATGTCAAAATCAGAATGTATTTTTTCACCTCCTTGTGCCTCTTCGCAAAAGCACACGCGTCAACTTCTTTCGCACGTTTCGTTCTTATCAGTTGCTCTCCTGCTAAATTAAAAAATAAAATAATAACAGCTATCTTCGCTTGTGTGGTCTGCTCTGGGCAGCGGCAGATGTTTTGCGGTTCTCTCTTCCGCTGTGTAAAGGCTCTTACGACCTGCGACTCGAAATTTCTTGAACAAACGAGAAGCCTTTTACCTATACCTTTTTTATCTCTCTTTTAACGGTTTTTCATAACGGTCGTTTTAGCAGTTGAGCTTCTAATTTTGGATGGGGAAGAGCCATTCTCAGAATGGAGGTGACTTTCTCCCCATCGCTATGTGATTTGAGAGAGTTTAACTCTGGACTATTTTTTTTCTTTATACTCTTCCATTTATTCCTTACACTCTTCCATACTGTTATTGAATATATATAATATTTTTTTAAGTACATGGTCAATCCGGAATTTTTTTTGTAAATTTGTGATGTTCAGATTGAGTAAGTAATGTGCTTCAAGTGCAAAAGGATCAAAGTGATATTCTTATTTGATGACAGGAACGTAGGAAAACTTATGGTAAAATAAGGCAGTAAATCGTATTATGGTTTCCAATGCTGTCTTTTATGAGCCCTGCTCAGACAGTACAAATATAGTGGTGCCATCGCCATTCGAAACCCGTTGGAAATGCCAGGCAAGTAAGTATGAACCATGTGACTTGTGGCGCGGAAATGCGCAGAGAGACTAGATTTGTGTTTTATCGCCTCATTTGGCGAGTGGTAAATGTAAACTACAAACGAAATCCTCTTGGCGTGAAAAAAAAAACAACAACAACAAAAAAAAAAAAATCAATGCGCGTGAGATCTTGCAACAAGTCAGCTTCTGGGACAAATGCCTCAAGGTAGTGTTACCAAAGCTCTGTATCAGTTGTATCTGCTCTATGGTCCTACTCTAAAATTTTTGTGAATTGTTTAGAAAATAACACAAGGTTTCAATATTGCCAGCAAGTCCAACTCTGAGAATTCTGATTCTGGATACAGAATATCGATGCCGTAATGCAGAACTTCGACATTTTATGATAAAAAATTGTCTAAAAAGCGAGAGGATAACTGCGAAATAAAAAAGTACAGAAAATACCTAAAAATTACTGAAATTTTGTGAAATCACTGAAAAGTCACTGCTTTTTTTCAAATCCCTGAAAAAGCAACTGACACTCAAATTTTTTATCAACAATCACTGTAGCAGTGACAAAGTGACTGATCTGGTCTCCTTGATCCGCATGATACTTTTCATTTAAAACTGCATAATGCCATGCAAAGTATGCTTCTTTTAATGACTATGTCATTTTATCTCTCATCCCTTTTATTGAAAAATGTGCCCCGAAAAGCGACATGAAAATGCGACATAAAAGTATGTGACATAATTTTACATATATTTAAATACTATTTTTTGACAACAGCTTTAATCTATTGTTACAATATTTCGTAAGCTGTTGAATATGCATCACACGTATTTTGGTATAAATAGGTTACAATCCAAAAAATTTCAACATAGGGTTACCAGGCGAAATACACGAAAAATGAGAGATAAAATGGCGTAGTCGATTAATATCGTTTTAATATGGCAATAATGAAACTAAAAAATTAGGGGGGTTCAGCCAACACCTTCTAGATATATAAAGCCTTACCACAGCTACGTCACCGAGCTTTGACGTCATCATTTGGCCTGCAATTAAAAGTTTGATTGTGATAAAATAAATAAATTAAAAATTTGTGGTGAATTTACCCATGATTGGCAATATTTTAATAACTTGAGATAAAAAATATAATTTTACGACAAATGGCAGTTTTTAACCAGAACTAATTAGATAATGTGATAATGAAATAGATCATACTGAATAATTTTGCATGAGAAAGATATTTTAATTTTAATGTTTAATATGAGATATTTTCTAATATTTGGAGTATTTACCAGAAATTTTTAATCTATTTATTTTATCACAATCAAACTTTTAAATGTAGGCCAAATGATGACGTCAAAGCTCGGTGACGTAGCTGTGGTAAGGCTTTCTATATCTAGGAGGTGATGGTTCAGCGGGGGGTCTTCCCCTGACGAGGCTCGAGCAGCCTCGTTCACTGGTAGTTCGACTTATGAGTATATGATTCTCGATGAGTTGTATGATTCGAACTGGTAGATGGAATCATATAACTCATATATATATATATATATATATTACCTATCCTTATAATCTCGCCCATGAAATCAGACACCCTGAATGCTAAATTTTGGATTTTTTATCAAACTAAATCACCCATAAAAAATATTAGTAAGTAATCTTTCCAGGAAAGAAAAATCAAAAGTTGACATATATATAAATAGACGATTTACGCATATTTATGTTTCTAACAGAGCGCTGGGAGGACGAGCACTACATACCCTCCGCACCACGTTCAGAGTACGAGCTCGACGACGACGACATCATGAGGTACCTGGACTTCGACGACCTGAACTCCGTGTCGGAAAAAGCTGGGGCCGAACCTCCTCCTGAAAAGGACGACCCAGTGTACAAGAGAAACGACGGCAAAAACCTCTTCCTGGAACTGGCAGTGTTCCTGGATCAGAAAGGGTACGAAATGTTCATGCCGCACGTGAAATCGGAAGACAATCTCGTGGATTTACTCCTTGGGTTTGTTAATCAGGTGAGAAGCAGTTGTTCTTTATTTCTTTTTCCGTGGCTGACGGGATATACAAGCTGCGGTGCTGACATTTTGGTGGCACCCATCCGCACTCGAAGAGTCATGTGACTGTGGGCATGTGACCATCTTATTGTGGCTACCTCGGACTCGGAGTGACTATTCGGACCGACGGTGCCATTAAGCCACACTCTATTCGTACCTTTCTTATAGTGTATGTTTAAATTTTACCCAATACTGTACTAATGATGCATTTAAAATTGTATGCATATTTGAAGCTAAAAGAAACCACATTTTGCCAGAAAAATCAATTAAAATTTTTATTAAAGCTTTTTTATCTTAACTTTTAAAATCCCTTTAAATTTTCGCCTTTATCTTGTGTAAAACCTTCCAGAATTGCTTTCTTAATGATTTTTTTAATAGTATTTCTTAATATCATGCTTTTAATTTTTTGTTTTTATACTAAAAATTTTAAATAGAAAAACAAAACAACGGTTCGAATAGCTTGTGGACTATTGGCATTGTCAGTCCGAATAGCAACGGTCATCTCCGACTAGGTTGGTCACATCCCCTTGGTCACACGACTGTTCGGTGTGCAAAAGGGGCGAGACCAAAATGGCAGCACCTTAGCCAGCATATCTCGTCAGCCACAATGTTCACTCTTTGTAAGGATACTGAAAACTGAGCTGACTTATGCCGCCATATTTGTTTCCTAGTGAAAAAAGACTGGAGGTAGACGCAGATGAAACTACGTGGCGGTTGGTAGTTCTACCGTTTTTAATCCATTTTGTCTTCCTTCCTTTGGCAATAGAAACCGACACACCCCGAAACATTTTGTCGAATGATTAGAGCAATTTGGTTTAGCACAACCACTCATTTTCGGAATACATTTAAAGTTTCGGTTTATCATCGCGATAGTACATAAGAACAAACCCAACGGGACGCAGATTAATACATAATGGGAAACAAATATTGAAGGGCATGATTCGGCTCGGATTAAAGTAACTCCAGTACCTTGTAAATATACAGGGGGGGCATAATTAAACTGCAAGTGTTCAAGGGGTGCTGGAGAGAAAACTATCGAGAATATTCCATTGAAATTTGGCATTTGCACGTTTCAGAACATGCGCAAGACAAAATCGTCATTTGCACTCGATAGATGGCGCTGTACCGTATTTCAAAGCTCACCCAGCTGTCGTCAAAAAAGGGTCTCTAGATCTGTGGCAGGCGATGAACGTTTCGATCGTCCGCCATCTTGCTGGTAATTAAGTCGAGCAATGGCAACGGCTACCCTTTTCTTAGCATTGGACAATCTATCCAGCTGTTCTCTCATTCTTCCATTTTTCAGCAGATGTCAGTGCAGTTAAAAATAATCGTGACAATTTTTTTACGGGAAATGACGTGGAAGGATTATCGTGGAGCTATATGTCGCCCGCAACTATTTTTATAGAAATCAAATATTTTCTTCGTGACTGGCAACAGTCAAAACGTCAGAGTTTGGTGTTCCCAGAGCGGGAACACTGCGCGTTAAACGGTTAAGAGGAAGAGCTGACGAAATGTGGAAAAAGCAGATTTTTCCACAAAAAAACTTTATTTTGATCATCATAGTGTGAACAAAAGACTATATTTCTTAGGGAGGGGGGGGGGGAGGACGAATTTCATTGTCCTATATTCCGGTTACGCCTCTAGCTCATTAAGCATGGATTCAGAGGAAAAAATGTTAGATTCGGGCACTTTTGCAAAAAAATTTGCGCACACTTAGATTTTTCATAAAATGGTTATGGTTATATACACAAAATTCTCGCAGTTTCATTCCTTACCTTCATTCTTTTCCTCTGTTGTTAAATAATACACAGAATGCTAATAATTTACTTTGACTATTGTATGTTTTTTAAAATATGAATTTCAATAGCTATCGTTATCAAAAATTAATTAATATAAACTAGCGCTGTATGCTTGCATAATTTTAATAAGTTTTAAAAAATGAACACAATGATAGAGCAATTTTATTTTAACTTCAAAGTTTAAATATTTCTTCACAAAATAATTATTTAATTTCTCAGATGATTTTCATTGAACTCATTTACGTTAACCCTTTGAGGCGCAACCCTTTCCCAATGCTGAAAAAAGGGCAGCCGTTGCCATCGCTCGACTTAACTACTAGTGAGATGGCTGCGCCGGCACAGCCAGCTGTCGTCAAAAAAGGGTCTCTAGATCTGTCGCACGCGATGAAAGTTTCGATCATCCCCACCATCTTGGTGGTAGTTAAGTCGAGCAATGGCAACGGCTGAACTTTTTTCAGCATTGGGCAATCTATGCAGCTGTTCTCGCATTCTTCCATTTTTCAGCAGATGTCAGTGCTGTTTAAAAATAATCGTGACAATTTTTTTACGGGAAACGACGTGCTAAAATGTAAAGGATTCTCGTGGAGCTATGTCACCCGCAACTATTTTTATAGAAATTAAATCTATTCTTAATAACTGGCAACAATCAAAACGTCAGAGTTTGGTGTTCCCAGAGCGGGAACACTGCGCGTTAAAGGGTTAATGAGTTCATTGGTATGTCGACCTGCGGATCGCACTGCCTTCTTCAATTTGCGGGTCCTAGGGACTCATACAATTAATTATATAGGGTCCCTTGTTGAATTGTTTGGGCTTTCTTTAAACAAAATGTTAGAAAATAATGAAAACAGTTGGTAAATTTAACACAGAGTGTAAAAGTCGATTCTCGAGAACTCCTTATGTCTATATAGAATAAAAATAAAGGATCCTGGAGACACGATTGTTCCTCAAATGGATTATTTTTATTGCATGTAACTGGGCCTGACATACAGACTTGGAAGCGAAGTTACATCCAATAAAAATAACTAAAATTCATAAATAACCTGATTTTAAGTGTTTACCCGAGGCAGGGTAAATACCCATTTATAAATACTTTACCCAATGAATACTGACCCAACCCACATCTATAGTGAGTAATTTTACTCAATTTTTAAAAATCTCAATCAGTTTTGGGTAAAAGGTGTGAAATTCTCACCCATTTTTTTCCCGTATTGAAAACCTTGCATATGAACATGGACATGACCTTCAAAGAAAATTATCTTTTACTAAATTGTGTGAGAAATTATTTCGAATTGTTGTAACTGTGTTGGTAACAGTTTATTTTGGGTAAAAGTTTCTTTTCATCAGAATGGCAACACTTCAAAGCCAGGCATCTATGTTGTAGCATGAGTTACTATACAATTTGATTAATAATCAATTGTATAAAGTATCCTATACAAAACTAAATGATGTTTTGTATTAAGAAAACTACATACGAACTGTTTATAAAGATTATAGCATTTAAGAAGAACAATTTTAGCAGAAATACAACTTTAACTTTTCTGCCCATAATTCAATGTCTTTTTATGGTAGCGTAAGTTACTAATCAATTTTAATTCATATTTCAAAAAATTAATTAATAATAAATTTTGTAATGATTTATTGAAAAAAAGAACACAATTTGTAACCAGCATGAATTTTGTTGAAAGAAAATAAATGTATTTTTTTATTTTTACACCATTTGAAAATGCGATTTTGTAAAAAATGTAGCACGAGTTATCGTGGAATCACCCCTATAAAGTTATGTGAATAAAATGAAAGTTGCTCTAAATGACTTCAACTACATGCTGAGCAAAAGCAGTCCTTTTGCGTTACGTAGCATCACCCTGGAGTACACTGCAATCTGCCAGAAAGTTTGCTTTGCTACATCTTATGACTGCTACTGCTACAGCTAGTAGCCTTTGTAAGATAATGGTATGTCCTATAATTGCTGCATACTGGCTCAGAGAACTAGAATTTTTATTTAAAAATTCACCTTTTCAGAATTGTGGTGGTTTGTACGCTTCACTTCGTTTCGTTTCGAGTGTTGTTCCCATACTGCCTGGGCGCTTGCGCGCTCATAAAATCTATATTAAGTGGAAGTACTAACACTTCGCTTCTTATAGGACTTCCAACAACGCCTGGGCGCTTTGCGCCCTCAACTGCGCTCATAATGCTATATTTTAGATAAAAACACAGTACCACACATAGTAAAACACGGTGAGGTTATGTTCAGATAAAAATACAGTACCAGTACATAAAAAAGAAATACGAACAAAAATTGTCTAAGACTTAAATACTGGGGGAGAGAAGAAGGAAGGACTTCAGGGGAAGCCGCAGTACTGAGGATGTCCGGTGTGGGGGGGGGGACGCCCTATTCGTCTTTGTCAGCAGAGCTGGGAGAGGACTTAGAAGAAATTTCCTGATTTGAAAATGGAAAGTTGATGAAGGAAAATCAGTTTTCTTTAGCCTGGCAAGTAGAAAATTTAAATTCGTACTTTATACGCAATTAGTGCGCAAGGAAATTTTCATTTAATATTTTATATATGTAAATTCTGGTTATAACTTTTGTAAAACATTGATTGTGCTTATAAATTTTTGCAAAATTTAATGTGGCTTTATTGCACTTGAGAGCAAAATTTTCTGTTTTAACATTTGTGAAAATCTTTATGTTTCTTCACCTTATAACTACCCTGTATTTATAAAAGGAATTAATAGAATACATTCTTGTTTTTAAGAAGTGTAGTGAACTAATAATTTAGTTTTTTTTTATAAAGAGAAGTTAACTTACTACATTATTGTGCTTATAACTAATTTCCAGAAATATATCATATCTATTGACGTTATTTCAGATGCAAGCCCTATACCAATCGCCGTCCTTAAAAAGGAAGATCACCATCAGCTTGGTAAAGATGGAACTCATGAAAAAACAACCGGTAAGTATCCCCAAAATCTGTACCACTGAGCTGTAACACTTTACTCCCTCTCGCCTTCGTTGTAATAGCCGCGAGATGGTGTAGTGGCTAGCGAACCTTTTCTATCACTCCTTGAGTCCGGATTCGATTCTCGGTTTGAGTTTTAAGGCTGTTCTTCGAAAAAAAAGAACTCTGTTTTTAGTCTTGGTACACAAATTGAAATAAACTAATAGCACCATAGTCTCCAAAAAATTCCAGATGGTTCTTTATAAGCTGTTTTACACACTGCGATAAGCGAAAAAGCTGTGGCTTTTGTGAAATTTTCAGAAAAAATTCTTAAACATGGGTCTGAGCTGCAAGATTTTTCGAAGAGTGACACGCTTTGCGAAAATTTCCGATTTTTAAGAATTTTTTGTAAAAGTTTTGAAACTGATACAGATTGACCTGTCTTCGCAGTATGTAATACAGCTTGTAAAGAGACAGTTTCAAAATTTTGAAGTGCCTGGCATAATTAGTTCATTTGTAATTATGTACCAAAATTACATGATTTTTTCGAATAACACCGTTAACTTCTCCGTTCCTTCAAGTGCCCGCCCTTAGAGAAAAAAAAATTCTTCTTAATTTAAATATTCTGACAATATTTTTTTTTTTCAAATAATACTTTTCCCGTTTCTCATCCAGTGGACCATTAAACAAGAAAATATGTCTTATTATTATTTTTTTTATTTAATTATTTTTTAATTTTCTTTTGTCTTCTTTTTAATTATCTGTAAAGTATTTCTTTCGTTTACACTCTATTTATTTCATTGTTCTGAGATTTTTACATACCTCTTGTCGTAATAATACTGTTTTTATAATGAAGTTTCACATTGTTATACGTATTGACTTACAATGCTCAACAGAAGCTTTCGTTTTCATTCTATTTTTTTCATTGTCCGAAGTTTTTAAAAATCACTTGCAACATTCCAATCCTATGATATTTCCTCTTGTTCACGTATAATGATTGCGTAATACTAATGCTATTGCGTAAAACTAATGCAGAGAAGCAAGCATTACAGGCCCTATTAAAAAAAAAATCTCGCCATGTGTCACCAAGCTTCGCAATTTGGTTGTTAAAAGCCAGTTCTCAAAACTAAAGTCAGCTAGGTGACCTAGGTGATCACCACCCTACTAGCAATTTTGCTCGGGCCATCATCGGCTGGCTACGTGGCCGGTGGTAATCCGAGCAAAATTGCTAGTAGGGCAGTATTTAGCGAGAAACCACCAAATCGCATGTTTTGCTACGGAAAGCCCGAAAGTCCTTAGCTGGCAGTCTAGTAAACCGATTTTCATGCAACAAAACTGCAAAAATTTTTTCGCTTTTGGCGATTTATCACTAAGTTTGGCACCAAAATAATACGTTTCCAAAAAATGAACCCTCCTTGGCGAATACTTTCTATGTTTGATTAAAAATCGTCAACCTCTATTGTTTTGCAATAGGAATATTTTGGTTACTGCTTGGATATTTTCCACCACAGCGGCTTCAGGTACTTCAAACAGCTAAATACGACAGTCTGCAAAGAACTATGCATAAGAATATATGAAAGAATGTTTCAACAAAAATCCTAATGCAAAATGATTATCGATTATGAGCATGGATAAATCGCCAAAGAATCATCAGAGAATGAAAAGTCACTACTAACAGCAAATATCCAAGCTCCTTTATAAGTAGTAGTCTGCTTACCCTTCACTGTTAAAAATAATCTGAAAATTCAGGATAATTCCAGCCTTAATTTCCAGGAAAATGTCCGCTTTCCCCAACAATTGGTAATTTTCCGTTAAACGAAGAAAAATGATTGCAACTTTCGGGAATTTCTAGTGAAAACGGTAAATTTCCGTTTTTGGTTTAGTTTGTAAGTTTTCTAAGTAGTTTTGAGAAATGGATTTTCGTTGGACATTTTAGATGGATGAAAATATTGACACCAAACGTATTCTCATGAGTAATTAAAAATTAAGCTATAATGAGTAATTAAAATTTAAACTATAATTAATTACTTTTTAAAGGAAGAATTCCCTTTCATAAAAAAAGAATATTTCAAATCACATTCATAAATGTACAGGACTGGCTAGAAAATAATTATTATTAATATTACTTCAAACTGTGAACGAAAAATCAAGGTGTATTTTTTATATTTTTAGCAGCCAATGTATTTCTTTCCCAATTTTCAATGTTTGCAGCAATCTGTATGGAAATCTAAACCGATATGACAAATAGCTAAAGAGTAAATGTTTTTACTAACTACATGCATTTGTGAAATTCGAAATTAATTTCTTGCTAATCCAATAATTTGACTATGTTGATAATAACTTGACAAAACTTTATCTCGAATTTTAAATCATGCAACGCATGAATTCCTCTCCCGCAAGGAAACTAAAATATTCTTTACTTCACCCTTTCGCCAATCCAGAACCAGTCGTGTGGCGTCTAGTGGTTAAAGCAACCGTCTCCAGATACGAAGGCTCAGGATTCGATCCTGGCGATGGCCGAACTATTTTACTTCGCAGTTTTTGTAAAACGGAAAGTTACCAGTCCAGAAAACGGAAAAATAATAAACAGAACGGAAATTTTCCGGCAACTTTGCTGCCAGTCCTTTTTCCGTTAATTTACAGATATATTTTGAACAGTGTTGACAAAGGGAATCATACTTCGGTTCTTTCATTGGCACAGTTACAAGCATATACGGAATACAACTAACCACTTTTTGCAAGCAGAAATTTTTGAAATTTTCATTTTAGATTGCATATAGTACGTAATCTGTGATATAATTTTAAGTCTAAAATATCTGTTTATAGAAAGTGGTTAATTATGTTCCCAATTGTTGATAGCTATATGCATTTGTTGAGTTCATGTATAGTTTATTACTTACACGAAGATTCCAATAGAAAGTATGAGTGCTCCGAAATGTTGGAAATAGCCGGTCGACTTCTTTGTCGGCAATTTACTCAATACATTTCTTTATTTATTAAGTTCATATTGATAAATATTTTAGATTCTTTATATACATGTATTTTTTGTTATGTTTCTCAAGGGCGATCTCCCTCATGCAGATGGTGAAAGAGACATACTTTTGGATAATTTCTGCAAATACCAGGCCAAAAAGAATCCTGATTCTGACAATGACCCTAACCACTGGGACATTGCGCTTTATATTTCTGGGTAAGCTATCATAAGCAATCGTTTTTTTTGAGGCTTATTCAGTACAAAAAATATCTTTTTGTCTCTTTTTAAAGCCTTAATTTAATGCCCAATTTTGTCAACATACAATTTGAACAGAGGTGGTAAATATGCCAAGCTCTAAAAATACTGAATATGTTGGAAATTGGCTTTTTTTTTTTCATTAAATTTAACAAATAAACCATTAACAAGCCAAACACAAACTTAGGTTTTCAATTGCAAAGAAGTTGTGTCTAAATAATACATTCACAATTATTGCATTTTAAATTTTATATTTGTTTCTTCTTTTTAATAATGAAGTTATAAAATATCGGCCCAAATGCCTACGAGAGGCAGTTTCAAAATCTCCTGAAAAGGATTTTTAGGAATCCTTCCACGTTACAATAGGAATTCTACGAATATCTATTTTTTACTTTAAGATCGCCAGAGGTATTCGAAAAAGAACATTTCAGCCAATGGTGTCTAAAAGTCACCTAAGACTACTACATAAGCACAGTACATAACAAATTTTGCCTAATTAAGTTATAGGGTTTGATTTCTGACAAATAGCTTCAGAGATGAATTTTCTGGCTGTTTACTTGACACTCCTGATCTAATGCATAGAAGCGATCATTGTTAAACGCAGTCTGAAAAAGAAACAATTTCTGAATGAATTCCACAAAATCTCGAAAAAAAAAAAAAAAAGTCACTGAATTTTGAGGTCAAAAATTTGATAGAAGTGTCCTAAACTAAATAGAGAGCCAATCAGAAAATATTTGGTCGTTTAGGCTTCTTGAGTACATCAAACGAACACATCCTAAAATACTTGGGTTCTAAGCAATTTACAGACATAAATATCGTACTCCGGGCGAAATCCTGTATTTTGGAATAGCATAGGACAATTGTACTTTATAAAAGCTTATGCCAAACAAATTAAAGTTTACATCATATTTCTGCATAGCAATATTTTGAATACAATTATAGTTCCGAAGTCAATGGAACACCGGGAAAATTCGAGATATCCAGTTTTCGAGGTGAAACTAAATAGGTCTGTTTGTAGGGAAAACACATATATTCGAGCTATCAAGATTTTCGAGGTATCGAATTTATACTGTACTCTATATTCTTAACTCAAATTTATAATAATTATTATTATTTTATTTCTTTAGGCTTAACTTTTACTCTATGGAGAAAGGAAAAAAGAACGGAGTTACTATGGGTATGAATGAACTACATATTTTTACTTCTTTAGAAAAAGATAACAATACAGGCAACTTTTACGCTGGCAACTTTTACGGAATATCACTATCCACTTTTCGTAAACAGTAAATCTTTTGAATTTTTTTTTAAGGTTGCACTAACTCAAATGTTAGAAGTCGAGTAGTCCAGAATTATTATTTAGAAAAAGTGGCTAATTATGTTCCTTAAAAGTTGGCAGGTATGGTATAATATTTACTATTGTTTGAATTTATTTACTTTACAAACTTCTAAAACAGTGGTCGCCAAATTTATGAAGCTTCTGCCACCGTTTTTAAATCCCAGTGGTAAAAGCTGTTAGTTGTCTTAAGCGTCCCATATCGCAAGCGTCAGCTCAGTGGAGAAATCAAAATTAGCCAATCGGAGCGTTAACACGATCTACTGAAAATGCTAGTAACTTGGCGATCGACGGTTTGGTGATCACTGTTCTGAAACAATGCACGTGTCTGAAATTACAAGATATATATTTTTTAGACATAGACTTTCAAGGATTTCCATTTTAAAAACTACATGCATTAAAAGACCTTTAAGCTGTTTAAAAATTTAAAAAAAAATCTGTTAAATGCTCGAAAAAATCAATTCTGTTTCTTATGCACAAAAATTGCCTCTCATGATGGACCGAGGCTCTATTTGTGTAAAATGTAATGTTTAAGACATTATCCTGGATGATTCATAGATATGACAGGGCATTCTAAATTTTTAAGTCTAATGTTATTAGATTTTTTCTGTGTGATTAAGGCAAACCTGCGCGAGGGGTATCTGCCTAAGATGAGGTATGCCTTGGTAGAAGGACTTTCTACGGGGTTCTAACGCGTATTCACGTTACATCTGGAGAAGAACCTACCGTTAGATCGACGACCGCGCGATGGGACCCGAACCCGGGACCTTCACACTTCGGCCGTCTACCATTTTCCGTGATATAACCACCGTGAGGCCTATTAGATATTTAGGCCTCACCAATCAGAGCTGCGAAGTCTCCGGCTTTCTTTCGGGAGATTTTTTACCACTGATCTGTAACTGCAATCCTTTAAAAAAAGTCCAAACATTAAATTAAAAAAAACTGTCTAAAAATTGTGGTGGAAAACCTCCCGGAAAAAGCCGGAGACTTGGCATCTCTGACCATGGCACAGTGGTTATATCACTGTAAATGGTTTATTTAGCATTATTTCTTACGAGAGCGGAATTAAAAAAACTGAATATATCATCCTAATAAAACCACGCACTTTATAAGTTTTCTATTTTTAATGAAGCTTACGTGAAATGGCTTTGTTTTCCGTAGGCTTAGCACCTGTTGGAGGCGTGTGCATGAAGAAACACTCCTGTGTCATTACCGAATTCGGGACCACTAGTGATGACGGTCGACCTTATCCATCGGCTGGTCTCCTATCGACTTACATAGCCGTTCACGAACTAGGACATAAGTAAGTCTGTTTCCATCGTGCAGTACCTTAACATTTTACAGACCGAATTCAGATACAGGCATATTTTTAAATTAGTTTTTTTTTTTTTTTGCATATTTTGAAGAATATTAGTCATTTAACCCTTTGAGGCGCAACCCTTTCCCAATGCTGAAAAAAGGTCAGCCGTTGCCATCGCTCGACTTAACTACCAGCAAGATGGCGGACGACCGAAACGTTCATCGCGGGCCACAGATAGAGAGATAGAGACCACAGATAGATACCCTATTTTTGACGCAGCTGGCTGTGCGGCACAGCCAACTGCGTCAAAAAAAGGGTCTCTAGATCTGTGGCACGCGATGAACGTTTCGATCGTCCGCCATCTTGCTGGTAGTTAAGTCGAGCGATGGCAACGGCTGCCCTTTTTTCAGCATTGGGCAATCTATCCAGCTGTTCTCGCAGTCTTCCATTTTCCGGCAGATGTCAGTGCTGTTAAAAATAATCGTGACGATTTTTTTTACGAGGAATGACGTGTTAAAAAGTAAACGAATCTCGTGGAGCTATGTTAACCGCATCTATTTTTATAGAAGTCAAATCTATTCTTCGTGACTGGCAACAGTCATAACGTCAGAGTTTGGTGTTCCCAGAGCGGGAACACTGCGCGTTAAAGGGTTAAATGGGGGGAGAATATTGTATGCAATTTTCATAGTGTTCAATTGAAAGTATGGGTCATTTCTGGATTAATTTTACACTGGTTCAAAAAAAAAAAATAAAAAACGAATTATTTTGATTGGTAGTTTAAATAATAAGTGAAATATTAAGAATTAATGAAATATTTATTTTTAAAATTAAGTAAAGATACGAAAGGGGGTTGGGGTGGAGGGTGTGTCAAGATAACTCTGAAAAAAAAATATGAAAAGGGCTATTTTTATGATTTTTTGTTTCCCACCAATGATAGAAATGAAACTCCCATTTCAAAAAAATCAAGTCATCTTTTAATTATTTCTGCTAATTTTTTAATAAATTTATAATTTGATGTTCCCAATTGGGAGCATTGGCTTATAAAAGGTTTAAACGAGAGAATTTTAAAAACTGGGAACCTCCTTATTTTTTAAACAAAAGTAATTGTAGATATAAAATTGTTTTTTAAAAAATTCATTGATTCATTGAAACAATTTCTTTGAAAAATTGCCAACAAAATCTTCAGTTAATTCGCTTACATCATAACTGCATGTTCTATTAAAGTGGATAGACTTCTACTCACTTTCAAATTATATCAAGCCAACGAGAAAAGCATGAGCATTAGGGAATTTTCAGATGTTGGTTTTATGATTAAAGGATTAAGTTCCCAAAAGAGTATTATTCAAATTATTAATTGAGTTCTTCAGATACTTCTTTCAAATTGCGTATTTTTGGAGAAAATAATTAGTTACTCACGAAACTAATATTGAAAATTTAGCTTACACTCGTGGTTATCAAGCGAAAGTCTTTAAAATTAATGCATTGAAGGGGCTCACCCACAGATATCTTCTTTACAATAAATAGAGATAATAACGCGAATACTATTCCATTTCTTTGCTTTGATTACAAATAAATTTTTGCTGTTGTATTATATCTTATAATATATTAGTATATGTGATATAATACATAATAGTAACCCAAATCTAGTCGTATATAATAAAAATATTAAAATTTATCTAGTTGTTCCAGATACTAGATTTTCATTGTTGATTTTATTCGAAACTGTTGCTTAATTATAATGGACTCTATACTTATATAACTGAAATATGCAATCTTTTTTATAAACTTTATGATACACTCACTTAAGCATCTTTTATACAGCTAATTTTGGAACGAAACAGAGATGGTTTTGATTTGGCCAATCCGACCGGATTGATCGTTATCGGGCCGGATCCGACCAGATTGCAATCTCTATTTGCGCCGTTATGTAAAGATTGGTTTTTAAAAGTTTTTTGAAAGCAATGGAGGTTATTTGTTTCATTGTAAAATCAGGAAATGAAAACACCCTTGTTTTAACGCAAAAACTTCTTTCATTTCACACGCACACACAAAAAGTTTACAATAAAATTATTTTTGCTTCTCTTTTTCTTACGAATGTCCAATTACTAATTTACAGCTTAGGTATGCTCCATGACGGACCTCCGAACAACAAATGCCCAGCCAATGGTCACGTAATGTCCCCAAGCAGAGGTACAAAAGGGGAAACCACGTGGTCCAGCTGCAGTTCTCAAGTTCTAGAAAAATCTGAGTGAGTAGCTAGTGATTGATTTCGTTCTTTTACATGGACGGACATGTTTTATAGGTAGCTAATCAAATCGAAAATTCAGCATCAGTGGCTGAATGGCGCTACTTCTCTTTCTGTATTGCGACGTGTAGCACATAGCTGCCAACTTGTACGGTTTATTCGAAAGATAACCCACCATTGTTTCCCGGTTTTGTTACTTTAGTAAATACTAAATTTAAATTATTATGTATTAAAGAATATTTCAGAAAATCGTGGTGAGTAATCTTCTGGAACTTCAAATGCAATGCTGTAAATTTGAATTCAAATGAAATAATTGAATGTATCTAATCATTATGGTATCATTGCAGCAAAAAGTGCCTGTATGATGTCCCCCAGGCAAAGTCCTCAAAGGCCACGGACCATTCCAAGTATGACGAGAAGCCGGGACAAGTATGGGACGCACACGACCAGTGCAAAGTGTTTTTACGAGATGAAGATGCTACGCTGCTTAACGAAACCGTTGTATCGGTAAGTCTCTGGGGTTTTCATTAAAAAAAAAAAGCGAAAACAACACAAATTAGAGTATACACAGTAAATAAAAATAAGCGTTTATTAGAGCTATTGAGAGATCCTGATTAAAACAAATTTAATTCTTTTGACCCCCCGTGCAGCAATAGAAAGCATTTTTCGATTAATTGATTACTTCATATTGTTATTTTAAATTAGTACAGCTGAAAACTAATTTCGATTATAAATACGTAGTACAGCACATATTACAGTAGAACTAAAGAACTTAAATAAGAGTTGTTGTTCCACTGTTAATAATTAAGAATTGTTGTTCCACTGATTTTAATCAATAATAAACTTGATAGAATGGGTATGAGCAACCACAACCTTTATTTTTCTACACAAATTCTGATTTTTCTCATAAAGTAAACATGTACCTACTATCTTCGCGTATGCATTGTGATTGACTTTGTAAAGCTACAGGCCCTTCGCTCTGGAAGGTCGCGGTATAATCCACTCAACGCTTCAGAACGCGTTTTTCATAAAGAAAGCCAAACAATAGAGGTTTGGCGAAGGTCACGGGTTAGGACACCATTAAAAAATAAATAAAAACTTTGTGAAAAAAAGCACACATAAAAAGTTCGCTTTTTCTAGTTCCCTCTGCTCAACGAGTCGAAGGGCTTGTCTGACGAAGAACCGAAAAATTTTTTGGTCGAAACGATCGTACCATCTTATAAGTAACATTTTATGTATGCTTTTTTCACAAAAGTTTTTATTTATTTTAAAATTTAGCACCAGTTTTTTTCTAGGACGTCATTATTAAACTTACGAAGTCGACGCATGCACTGTTTTATTTCCACAAAGTAAAACTATTTAAAAATTTCTGGGAAATGTTGCAAATGTTAGAAAATATGTTTAATGATGAAAAATTAAAATGTCTTTCTCATGCAAAATAATTATGATCTATTTCCTTATCATATTATATAATTAGTGATGATTAAAAATTCCCATCTGTCGTTTAAAATGTATTTATGCATGAGTAAATTCACCGAAAATTTAAAATTTTTTTAAATTTGTGAAAATAAAGCTTACTACATTTGTTCTGCAGGATTAATGACGACATCGAACATTAGTTGAATGCAATCACTACGAAGCATAACGAGTTAAATTTTAAGAGCAGAACTACTTTACATAAATTTAATTACGTTAGGGTAATGCTTTACTTGGCACAATGTCATTTAGCTCCATGGTTATATAAGTACTTAGTGATGTTTGCCGTATCTATCCCACAGATGTGCTACTCTTGGATTTCAGCATTTCGTAAACTCGAAAGCTATATAGAAACAATGAAGAGACTGTATCCATTTTTGAATAATTAGCTGTTCATGTTGTTCAAACCAATTGCTTTTCTATTTTATTGGAACTGTTTTTTGTAAGGGTTAATAACTTAGGTGGTGGTCAATAAAGATATCAAAGAAGTTTCCTGTCAGTTTGGAAGTTTATTTCTGAATTTCGTAAATACTCGTATACAAGTAAACAAGTGACAGAGTGTAGGGGGTAGGGTTAAACAAAGTTTTGAATAAATAGAACGTTTTTTTTTTTTCCTAGCATGTACTTTATACATAAATTTATCTTTTAAAAGAATAAAATGTACTTAAATTTAAGCTCATTTTCCCCCCAAGGTTAAGAATAAGGGTTAAAAATAGGTCTCAACTACACCATTTTTAAAGCTGTCGAGCATAAATGGAAAAACAATTCATCATTCTATTTTGTTAAGAGGTTTGAATTAATTTTCCCAAATGCAGGCCTCCGATTGAATGGCTGAAGTTGGTGTTTAATGGAGTACCTCAATGTTTTTGTGAGTGCAAAATAGTCCTAAAGGGCTAAAGGTCAGCGCCGAAAAAAAATATATAAATTCTGGTTGCACCACAGCATTTCGAGTTCAGCATATTTATCAAAGGAAAGCTTTTCTTATGGAAAATTCTGGTTGTGAAAACATATTTTATTGTACTACAAAAAAAAAAAAAAAAAAAAAAAGTGACGGAGTCAGCATATTGCAACTAACTTTTTAATGTCAATGCGGGTATTACTTTAACATTTTGTTTGTGATATTTGAAATGTTGATAGTAAGTGCATTAGGATATTAGAACGGCCTATGTGTACATGAATACCATACAGATTTACTACTTTCGACTTTAGATTACTGTACAAGTATGTTTAACTTGCACCCACGCGCAGGGGCGTAGCCACGGGGGGGGTTAGGGGGGTCATAACCCCCCCCATGAGGAAATTTTTGCCATACAAAATGTATATTCTTCACTCCCTTATCACACACATGTATGCATTTATGTGAGTTGCAGTAGTCGTAACCCCCCCCCCCCCCAATGAAAAATGTCTGGCTACGCCCCTGCCCACGCGTGTATGCACATTTCATTGAAGAGAAATGTAATCATTACACCATTTTCCCCCGTAGATTTAATATCTAAACTGAAATTTTTATTTTAGTGTTAGTTCTTATATCCCAAGTACAGCACTACATAATTTTCAGTTGTACCTCACTGAAAAGTTTAGACTTCCAATAGATGAAAGCAAACAAATAAAAAAACCCTCAAATTTCATGTCAATTTGTTTCTGTGAATTATTATTACTAGTTACATACTATTTAATCAAGTTGAATAAATAAAGTTCTTATGAGAATCTGAAGACCTAATGTAACTAGTAAGGCAAGCTAAAAAAAAAAAAAAAAAGAAAAAAGAAAAAAAGAAGAAAAAGAAAAAGAAGAAAAAGAAGAAGAAGAGAAAGAAAATGTTAAACGATTATATTTTAAATAAGCACTAAAGTGTTATATTTTGCAAGCGTATGAAAATCCATGCGTCGGCCCTATTTGACTTCCTTCTTCCATTAAATTGGAAGGGGTATCATAATCCATGAGTGTGCCGTATTTGTCTTTCTTGTTCCATAAAACACTTCCTCAGACTTAAAATTTATTTAAAATCGCCTACTAAAACCATTTTACAATATTCGCTTGCATATTGCAGTTATACTCCACTTATTCCAACTGTACCTCATCTTCGATCTTTATAGACATTAAATAAAATTCCCATAAAATCAAACAGAAGGGATTCGCAATTTCTCAAATACAGAAGATATCGCCAAATTGTTCAGTTCTGGTGATTTACTTTTGGCGCCAAACTGGAAGATCAACAGCCAATGATTTTTGACATTTCATGATATAATGCCGCTATCTGGTGAACCTTTTGTTTACTCAAGAAACGCCAGCCGTTTCTTGTAAACAAAATTCGTTGTGTAAAATTAATAGCACTCAATTGCTAAAGTATATATATATATAGTCTCAATCAAGATTATGGTAGCGTACGCGAATTTCTTATACTGAGCTAAAATTTGTAAATCTAAATTAGTGTTTAAAATGGTAGAATCCAATCTCTTCCATAACTATGTATTATTAGCGAAAGCCAATCATGTGTTAAATTTAAAAACAACAGCTTGATTGAAAAATGTCATAATCAGGGTCATCCCGACACGGTAAAGAAGGTAAGCATCACATCGGTGTGCCATTTTGAACTCAAAAGTTTGAAAAAAGTATAAAAGGGTAGGCCTTTTTTACGTTTGCAGGGGGCACCACGTACCCTAGACTCACCCCTGATTATACTGTATTTTTAGACATTATATTATATTATAAGACTTTTTCAAATTATTATTTTTAACAGTTAAGATTAGTAAATAAAAAAATAATTCTAAAACATACAAGTATGTTGAAGTTCGGGAAGAATTTATAGAAGTTGGTCACAAGAACAGGAACAGCAAGTTCCGCATTCCTAATGCTGTATGGGCTGGACCTCCTCCAAGAGAAAATCTTGTGTGCGCCACTGTACAACAGAAATACACTGCAACTATTAACCCTTTGAGGCTCAACCCTTTCCCAATGTTGAAAAAAGGGCAGCCGTTGCCATCGCTCGACTTAACTACCAGGAAGATGGCGGATGATCGAAACGTTCATCGCGAGCCGTTTGAACTCGCGATGAACGTTTCGATCATCCGCCATCTTGCTGGTAGTTAAGTCGAGCGATGGCAACGGCTGCCCTTTTTTCAGCATTGAACAATCTATCCAACTGTTCTCGCATTCTTCCATTTTTCAGCCGATGTCAGTGCTGTTAAAAATATTCGTGACAATTTTTTTTACGGGAAATGACGTGCTAAAAAGTAAAGGATTCTCGTGGAGCTATGTCACCCGCAACTATTTTTATAGAAATCAAAAATATTCTTCGTGACTGGCAAACAGTTAAAGGGTTAAGAGTGTTTATATCTCTTTTTTGTATTCTTTTTTGCTTTGTATCAAAAATGGTTAAAATTCCTCAACTTGCGAAAATACTGTTGTACTAGATGGTGTGTGAAGAGACCCTATGCAAAACTCCCCAACGGATTGGATACTATGCAGCAGGACCAGCACTGGAAGGCACCTTCTGCGGAGGCAAAAAGGTAAGGAATTTCTCTGAGTATGTGGTCTTATGTGATTGATATCCGCATTTTGGTGACCGGCTGGTTGAACCCAAACAGCATAACAGTATTGCCTCATAATCGCCAACGGTGGCATAAATTGGCTCAAATTATTCGTTTTGTACCAATTTTAGCCAATAAATTGTTCAAAGCGCAAACTGGATGCTGCATTTTTGAAATGAGTCCATCATTCTTGAACATGTGAAATTTATTTTCTGGGAGAGAGGGTTAGGCAGCGACGGATTAATGCAATTTTGTGGGTGGGGGGGGGGCTTAGATGGAGATTCACATAAACATCCATTTTTTGCAAGCAAAATAGGATTTTTTACATCGATTTCTTATTTCTAATTGGGCCGGTCGCCCCTCGGTCCTCCCCTTTAATCCGTCCTTGGGGTAAGCATGGACCCCATTGCTCCTTGCTTAAAGTGACCAGACGTCCTGCTTTTGACCTATATGTCCTGCTGTCCCCACAGAACCCTAAAATATCCCGCTTTTCCATTCCTGTCCCGCCAAAGTCCTGCTTTATGAAAAATAAATAAATAAATGTAAAAAAAATTGGGAATAAATTCACATGAAAATAGTTGTGTTATTTAAAAAAGATTTTCGTTGCTTGTATTTAACACAGTTTTTTTTTAATTGGTGAAAATGATTGTTCTATAATATGTATTAATACATACCTATAGTCAATGGATGGTGATTCTATAGTTATTGTTTGAAAGCAAACTATTTTGGAAAGTCATCCAAAAATTAAGAATAAAATTATTTAAAACCTAACTTTACATAATAGGCCCTTTTTATTTGTATATTCGCTATATTTTTTAAACTCATTTATCTCATAAAAGAACAAAATCAAATTATGCGTAGAAAAAAAAAAAATCTTGGGGAGGTGTTCGGGAGTGATTTTTACCCCTCCCGTCTCTGCGGTTTAGAAGTGTCCTGATTTTCGGTTCAGAAAAAATGGTCACTTTTTCCTTGCTAGAATTGCCCTTGGTTTTGCCTTAATTGTTAATAAGACAGGGAAAAGGAGTATATTTCAGTCTCCGTCCCTCCCCCCCCCCCTTTAATCAGCAGAGCAACGTTCGTGGCAGTGCCGTAAAAATAGGGAGGATTGGCAGGGCCCCCACACGCAGGGGCCTCAAAATCCATACAGCTATTTTCCCAACCTCTTTTTTTTTTGTTGTTGTTTTGTTTATTATAACTTTTCAGATTTGCGCATCTAATATTCTAAACGGATCACCTAGCACTGTTTAATCAGAAAACAAATAAGCTGCTTACTGCTTAGAAAACAGCTAACATCTCACCAACAGATCCGCTGTATTACAATATGTACAGCTGATTTGTAACAGTTAAATTTATATGCCAGTATTTTTAGAGTCAAAGTTCTTTAACTAATGACCCTGTGTTCCCTTTATTTGTATTCTAGAAAACCATGATATGGGCCTCAAAAAGCCACTTTGAAGCAAACATCCCTCTTATATCTTAAAATTATCATATCACTTAGGTAATTTCAAGCAAAAGGCCTGTTTTTTTTTTTTTTTTTTTTTTTTTTGTAATTATTACTTACAAACATTTTATGCACTTACAAAGAATGTGCAGATGCATAATCAGTGGTGTATACTGACTTCCTGTAAGAGAAGGGAGTATGAAAGTAATGTTATGTTTAAAGTGCTCGGACTTTATGTTAAAAATGCATGGACACAAAGGTCGGGGGAAGTTGAATCCCCCACACACTATTTGTGTACGCCACTACGCATAGTACAGATATGGAGTTGTAGTTTTCTTCCACCCTTTTCTAAAAAAGGGTACTCGGCTAAGTCTAGAGTAAGTCAATGCTCTCGACTAAGTATACTAGAGTAAGTCAATGCTCGAAAATTTTTTCCCTTTAATGAGGATCTAAATTAGGAATAGCATGGCATGGCATACAAAACTCCAAATGCCAAATGGCATGAGCTGCTTTTTCTCGCATATCTTAAAACTCAAAATTAAACTACTTGAATTGACACTATGGCCTTTAATTTTTCTCCTCTAAAAACCAACGGTTTGAGCCCCTCTTGCAAAATATTTTAAAATTTTTTGGCCGTCCTTTTCTTCTACTTGTGTAATATTCAGCGATTTCTACATTCTTTTACATTCATTATACAAATGATTCAATAATTATTTGTATAAACACTCAAACCAAAGATGAAAATAAATGCTGCATTTCAACTGGAATGTAAAATTCATTAATTACTTCAATATATGAAATAAAAAATACCTTTTTTTTACAAATCAAGTGCTCCATTAATGGCTGAAAACGCTTTTATTAGAAACTAGCTGAAGTACCCGTTCTTCGCACGGGAATGAATGGACTTTTTGATATTAATATTTGTTGTGATTACTATTTATTGTAATAAAGAGATATAGCAAAATGGATATCGCGTTATATTGTGTTCAATAATCATGCATACTGAATTTCAAGGCAATCGTTTTTACGGTGCAGAAGGCGATGCGGCGTAGCACAATCTAGTGGCGAGTTTTAGCAAAACGGATACGGCAAAAATATTCTTCGCATTCAGATATCGATGTATACGAATTTTCATGACGATCGGCTGAATAGTCTTGAAGTTCATGTGTTGACGCGACATCTAGTGTCAAGTTATAGGAAAATGGATCGTGCCAAACTCTTCCCCGTGTTCAAATATCTATGTATACCTATTTTCATAGCGATTATTCGCACAGTCAAGAAGTGATACACTGCAGGGCCATCTAGTGGTTAATTCAAGTAATGATTTGCTACAGCGCCGTCATGTGGCGAGTTATAGCAAAATGGATAACGCCAAAATATTCTTATTGTTCAAATAGCTATGTATACTAATTTTCATAGCCACCGTTTGAATGGTCAAAAATTTGGCCTGCTGCAGCGTCATCTAGTGGCGAGTTAAAATAATAATGCATTGCAGTGCCATCTAGTGGTGAGTAACATCAAAAGTAACGCAGTTAGAATATATTCTTCGTTCTCAAATGTGTAAGTATAAAAAATTTTATGCCGATCATTCGAACGGTATAGAAGTTGATGCGTTGCAGCGCTATTAAGCGGTAAGTTACAGCAAATGGATAGTGAAAAATATTCTCCGTGTTCTAATATTCGCGTGTACCAAATTTCATCAAAATTTGTTGGACGATATTCGCATAGCAAACGGCTAAACGGAATAGAATTCGACGTTCTGCTGCGCCACCTAGTGAAAAGTTAGAGGAAAACGGATAGCATAAAAACCTTCTCCATGATAAAAGACTTAGGTGAACCAAATTTCATGGTGATCGGTGAAACGGAGCTGGAGTTTTTCAACCTCCTACACACATACCAACATTCATTTTTATCTATAACCAGTCTTATTATATGTATATACCAGTCTTAAGTAAAATCCAGTTTCAAATCTAAGCCTCGCCAAAGTGCCAGCATACGCCATTTTGCAAGAGTTTTTTCAGGGAATCATTCGAAGCATTGACTTAGCAGCAATCAAAATGGGAAATGGTTCGACCGCCAGGCATTTATTTGAAAAGTGGAATCCCTTAATACAGCCGCATTTTTTAAATTATCAACTATAACATGTTTTATTCATCGTTACCTCGATGTACTAAATGCGAAGATTTCAATTTTCTGAAATTTGGCGTATTTCCCCCAAGTTAAATCAATGTACTCAATTGGCGAGAATTCTGAAGCTACATCGCTTGAAATGCCCTAATAACTGCATTATTTCTGCACGGATAGTTAAAATTTAATGCTGTATTCTAAGAAAACGTATACACTTGTTTTCAAAAATGCTATTTCCTTAAGCTCTCAGTAAATTGAGCCAAAAAGCCTAAAACTGTGCAAACCGCTAGAACTCACACTCTAAAAATCGGCCTATCAGCCATTTTATTTTTCGCCAAACTAAAAAAAAATTACATATTAATCTCGGATATCTTCGATCCTCATTGTTTTGCGTATAAAACATTTCATTCCTGCTCTCATTTCTTATGCGCACACGATATTATAATTAAAAAAAATAACCTAAAAAAATAAACTAAAAAAATCATTATTATTCTTTTATTTTTACTTTAAGAATTTAAAACATTTTATTCGGCAAAATCGCCACACATGGCAACCAAGATGCTTATTTCACACACTTTTTTCACTACAGGGGTTAATATTACGTAAAGCTTTCTGCGTGGAGAACATAAAAAATCTCTTAAATTCCGGGAACGGATATTAAGGGAACCCTTCAGGAGGTAAACGTTTTTAAGTGGAGTTTAAAAGTTTTAAAGTGGACTATCATTTATTCTATATTATTTTACATATCTGTGTAAAATTTCAGGCTGACAGGTCCATTTTTGTGGAATTGTATACTACCCAAATCAACAAATTGACAAACAGAATTTCATTTTTATTTATAAGATAACCTACGCTTGTTTTTAAAAATACCCTCTCATTAAATTGCGCCAAGCGCTAGAATCATAGAAAATCTGACACACTTTCAGATTTTTAAATACGCACTAAAGTGCTATATATAAAAAGAGTTATAATCCATGGGTCTTCCCTATTTTCGTTCCTTCTTTCATTAAGTTGGAAAGTGTATCATTATTCATGAGTGTGATTAAACAAAATTAAAATTGATATTTCTAACATCCTTTTTTCTGGATGTAATACATTAGATGCAGAAAAGCTGCTCTGAAAAATGCACAATTCCAACTGAATGAAAATTTCAAAAACTTATACGCAGGTGTATTCATAACCCAAATAGCAGACGATTAAATTACGATAAATAGCGCCAAGCGTTAGAATCCTCCTCAAAATCGCGAGAATGCTGAAGATAAATCGCTTGAAATCCCTTAATAACTGCATTATTTTCGCAGGGATCATTAAAATTTAAAGCTGTATTCTAATAAAACCTTTGTACTTGTTTTCAAAAATCCGTTTCCTTAAGCTCTCAGTAAATTCGCCAAGCCGGAAACTGTGCAAACCGCTAGAACTCACTTTCTCGGCATTTGAGCCATTTTATTTTTTCGCCAAACTAAAAAATTTTAACATAGTAGCCTCGGAAATCTTCAATTCTTATTGTTTTGCGTATAAAACATTTCATTCCTGCTCCGATTTCCCATGCACACGATATTATAATAAAAAAAATATAACCTTACGAATATAAACTAACAAAAAAAAAATCATTATTATTCTTTTATTTTTACTTTGAGAATTTAAAACATCTTATTCGGCAAAATCGCCACACATGGCAACCACGATCCTTATTTCACACTTTTTTCACTACAGGGGTTACCATTACGGAAAGCTTTTTGCGTGGAGAACATAAAAAATCTCTTAAATTCCGGGAACGGGTGGACTTTCAAAGTTTTAAAGTGGACTATCATTTATTCTATATTATTTTACATATCTGTGCAAAATTTCAGGCTGATAGGTCCATTTTTGTGGATTTGTATACAACTCAAATCCACAAACAAACAAATAAACAAACAAACAAACAAACAAACAAACAAACAAACAGAATTTCATTTTTATTTATAAGATAATACTACTTATATCACGAACACATAAGAGCTATATTGGTGATTTATTAATGCTCTTGTACCGTGTACGCTAATGGGAGCTGGTGCACGTAAAATCCGTCGTGGCTCCAATGTCCTCCAAGTTGTTAAACGATACCTCTGGGGGTGCCGATTTCAGGTGGTGGTTGGTCCCTCATCTGGAATCGGTTCAAAATTAGGGACCAACAAGTAGAAGTCTAACTGTCTCGGGGGAACTGGCACCACTCTTTCCACGGTCTATCCATGGACACGACGACAACATTAATGCTCTTGTGTTGTCTTGTGTTGTGTTATGGTAAAGCTACGCAAGAGTTATCTGCTTAGAAGGAGTGCAATGGAGAAAACCGTCCAAAACTTCGAACGGCAGGACAAAACCCTGGACCGTCACACTTCAGCCATCTTACTATGTTGTATGTGTTTTATCCACTCGTCCACAGTGGGGCCTAATTTATTAATTTTTTATCAAGTAATATAATTTTGTAATTATTTAAGATGGGGAGAGCATACAGTTCCATGAGAAAAGGGACAAAGCGTGAGGAAAATAACTTTGTAATGTTTTGGAACCGATCTACATCTAGCCAGTGACTTATTTATGACAAGTATACACTTTTGCCCGTTCTTTGTATAAAATGTCAAAAAACGAAGGTTTTTTGTTCTCAAATGGAAAAAAAGAAGAATAGGGATTGGAAAGTACTTCATGTCATTTAAAAAATAATTCCTTCAGCACTGTGGGAATTGCAAAATCAGCATTTTTACTGCGTTCTGTATTCTTTTGTAGTTTTTTATTGTTTTCGTTCTAAAATATTTCAAAGCCTGAGATGAGTTGCTTTCCACAAATGCAAGAGCCCTCTCTAAAATTATTCTTATCTTATAAGCACCCATGCTGTGCTCCACTGCATAAAACCTACATTTAAGTATTATAAGCCTAGAATATGGCCGCTGATTGAAGAGGGCCGCCGATCAAATAAACCTGAAATAAAATCTAAGTCCATGTTTTACAATTTTCAGATTTCCTTTTGGAGGTT
The DNA here is from genome assembly GCA_038373885.1 of Cheiracanthium punctorium. NCBI lineage: Eukaryota > Metazoa > Arthropoda > Arachnida > Araneae > Cheiracanthiidae > Cheiracanthium > Cheiracanthium punctorium. Next base: position 296,722 of record JAWZYV010004922.1, read on the forward strand.
CCGGTGCATCTGTAACATAGAACACAGATACTCAAAATAGAAAACACCTGTTAAAAAAGTTGTTAACAATACGCAAATGGCCATCTAAAAGAAAGTTTCCTGACCTTACAAAATTGGTCATTCATTATGACAACCCCTTCCGCTGCCTGTGTACTGATCAACAGTTGAGCACCCACGATTACTATTAATTAGTTTCGTCGAGGCTGTCGATTGTCAAAAGCTGTTGCCGATAATTTTTATGATACTAGTTAGGAGATAACAAACAGGTTAGAAACATGCGTTTACCAGTGTCTTCCATTATGAAACGGGAGCGACTCCCGATTCCCCCTTCCACTTCCACAAATCATTAGTGAACAGCACTTATCTTGTGTTATTTAACATTCAAATCCGGTTGTTCCCCCACCCAAGGCTTTTGTGGCTTTTTAAAACGGATGCTTTTCGACAATGTAAATAGTCTTGCGACTTCAGATTAAAATGTTGTAAATGATTCGGAAGTAAAATCCAGCGACAATATTAATTTAGCTGAACGTTTGACTCGGTGTACAATAAAGAAAATTCAGCGTCTGGAAATACAACACCAGAAGATGAAAACACTTTATAACAAAATATGGAATTCTTAAAAGGTTAATTCATATTTTATTACTTTTTATCATCATTTCTTATAGCATGGCATTGTATGTACAAAAGCAAATATATAATTAATTGTATCAATAAATCATGTCTTAATTTTTCAATATTTCTACATTTTTCTATCTCGCACTTTATTTTTCGAATTATTAGTTTCGAATAAACAAATATATATAGTATTAAAATTTTCATATTTGAACACAAAGCTTATTTATTAAAAAATTTATCCATAAGTATTTATCCATAAGTAATTATTTATGAATCTTTCTAACTCATACTTTTATTTTAAGTAATAGTAGTGTGTTTGTTTACTGTTATAATTTATTGAATTTTACAGTTTCGAATAAACAAATATACATTGTGGTCAAATATGAAAATTTAATACTAAACTTATTTATTAAAAAATATTCTAGGCTTATAATATTAATTAAAAAATAAACTAGGCTTTTTTTAATATTTTACAACCCGAAAAGCAAAAGCTGTTAGAGTTTAATTATTGTTTTCTCTTCGATACGACTACAACTTATAATAATAATATTAATTACGTAATAAAACTGATATTGATAACTTATAAATATTTTAATACTTAATAATTATTTTTTAATATAATAAGTATGAAAATAAAATGTATATTTACTTTTGCATCCAATGTCATGGAAGATTAGAATGTTACAAGGATGATAGTTCAGTAAACTTTTTACTCTGAATATATTATTATTGGTAGATAAAGAATTTTAATATGAATGAAATTTGCAACATATAAATATTGCTATTATCCGATTACAATTTTTTAAAGGCAAATGTTTTATTTCTTTTGTGGTTTCCTCTTTTCTTAGCTGAGTAAATTAATGAAAAATTCAGTAGTGTAATCTTGATAAAAAGCAACCGGTCTATAATCGCAAAATTATATTCTAGTCTTGCGATAACTATTTACGAAATTGATTTTAGTTTAAAATTTTTTAACATCACTAAGAACTTTAAAACCTTGTTGATAAATTTCATGTAGTTAACTAGTTTTTTTAAATTCATTAAATTAAGATGAGCTTTTCTATTACTCAATTCTCAAGTACCCGTACGGGAAGCAAAGATGGGTACAGAAGAGTTACTGCCTCAATCTAGCAATAGAAATGTGCAACATTTTTCAAGTGTCACACATGACACACGCCTATCTTGCTACATCTTATAGCCACTGACTTCTATTCAGTGCAGTATGCTGCCTGTTGTAAATTGTGTTCTTAAAGTGAATTTTTCAAAAATAGAAAATATTTAAAATAGAGGTCCGATTTTTTTTTTTTTTTTTTTTTTTTTTTTTTTTTTTTTTTTTTTTTTGTATAAATACTTATATTATTATCTCAAAGTGTTTAATTCTGTCTTTGCGTACATACAAATGTATGTACGTGCTAACCAATTTTCGTTTTTATCAAATATAAGATTAAAAGGGCCCCCATATTCACTCTCGCCCCTGGGCCTCGTAAACCCAAGTTACGGCACTGGTTCGTGGGTGATAAGATTGTATTGGAAAGATTTTTTTTATTATTATCAATGCATTTATAATGATTCATCTATCTTAATATGAAAATAAATTTAGGTAATTTTCAGGATAATCTTATATAAGACCAAATTTTATTATAGTCAAAATTTGTTTGACATGTACTTTAGCATGCGTGGTGCTGCTCTCTATGGAGGATATTTAAGACTAAACTGCGTAATATGAATTCTAAGAAAAAATAATGTTTATCATTATAATAATAATTATTATTTCATTTAAGAACTTTATTGGTCGCAAAAAATGTTTTCGAAAGGGGAACTAGGATTAATAAAATGGCTTTCTATATATATATATATATATATATGTATATTTCTCAAACTGGGAAATACACAGGAATACGGAAAATGTTATGGTCGCTAATGCTGCCATCTTTTAACGTGTTTTGTAAAATCGATTATTGATTTAAAAAAAAAAAAAAATGTTCATATAACTCTATTGTAGTTAATGCTAGAGGTGGATTGTGCAAAGAAAAAGCACATTCTTCTAATTTTTTTCGGAAAATAGTTTCAGCAATATTTTTGAACAAACGGGAAACAAAATTCTTGCCGATAGAAATATTGCAAATCTTCTAACAAAGCAATAAATTCACACTATTTAAAAAATATATGTTAATTAGCATTTAATATTGGTAATAAAAGTTTTCTGGCAAATAATATTATTTATGATCCGTATAAAAAATGCGTTACATAAACGAACATATTCATAATTCATATTCGTGTTCGCAATTTACAAAACTAGTTTTTTATTTAAAAAGAATTTATAATCGAATTTAGCAAGTCAAAAGTAATTAAATAAGTAATAAAAGTCCAATTAGAAATTTTTAGAAGCTTTGAAAGAATATTCAACGTGCTGAAAAGGAATAAAAGTGATCCATTAATCCTAAAATTTTTTTAACTTAAAAACAATTCTTCAACTTGTAAATAAATATCATAACTTTTTGATCTCAAAAAACTATGTAAAAGCCTAAATATAGCTATAATATTTCATTACTGCCTACCCTTTTCAAAATTAACTATGAATAATTAAAATGTGTTTATTGATATTTCAAGCAGAAACATACTAAGTTTTGTGTTTACTATAATTTTGTTCAAATCCTCAAAATAGCCGTTGGCTATATATTAAGACGTAGTTCTAAAATTATTGGCTAACTGACTTAAAATAGAACTTTAAAGTAATATCTGACCATAGCTTCCAACAAATCAGCCATCTTTTATAAACAGCACCCTTTGTGTTAGGGCAGACGGAAATTTTTGGAAGACCATTTTATATTTTAACCATTTAAAAAAATATTTTTAAAAATTCTGTTTTTAAAAAAGCAGTAATTATATTCCATACATGTTGATAGCTGTGAGAATTTTAGTGTTTAAAAATTGTGTACGTTTAAAAACTTTTCAGTGGTGCCAGAGTGGCCAGTGCGTATCTTGGGGATCCGAAAAAATTAAAGTGGTTAAAGGAGGATGGTCGGATTGGAGCAAAGGAAAATGCAAATCCGGATGTCTCAAAGATTCCAGGGCAGTTACCATTGACAAGAGGTACTGCGACAATCCCAAGTAAGTGTGAGAAAAATTTTTAGCTGCTCAACGTTCATTCTAAGGGGAAAAAAAAATCCCCTCCAATGGCGGGCCTCTGCCCCCGTAGGCGTTGGCTACTGCCAAGGCCGGAGTTGTTGGTCTTTTTCTTATCATGGAATTTTACGGTGTAATATATATCTATGTTTCTTGTGGGGGGGGGGGACCTAGTAGGCGGTCCAAAGCTGCCCCGTATATAGGGACAGAAACAATGACAAACACGCCTAGTCGGAGTTCGAACCCAACCGCCGGGTGCTGAACCCGAAACCGTAGTACGGTGCCTTATCCACCATGCAATCTGGTTAGCCTAAGAAACAATGTAACGATTTCCAGTTTTAACAAGTGCTAAGCATTCTTTTTTCTGGAAATTTCAATTATTATTAGATAAAAATTATTTTATTTAGCAAAATTTAACGAAACGCGAACAAGTAATCACGATGTGATGGACACAAATGATTTTTTTGCTCAGAAAAATAAAGCTGGAGATTGAAATATTGTAATTCTTCTAACAAAGCACAAATTCATGCTAACTTTTAAAAAATTATTTTGTTTAATATTTAACATTTGAACATTAATAATAAGCGTTAACACGTAGTTAACATCATTTATAACATTACTAATACTATAATCAGCCAATCGTACCAACGATATGAATTTTATTACGTTTGTTTTGGGTACAACTTTCTAATTATTTTGAAGTAATGGCGGTAAAAATTTTGTTTCGGTGTAGTACAACCTGGAATCTTTACACATCAACTTTTATTTATAAGGTAATGGATTTTGAAGTACTCAAGCAGTCCTGTTCATGACAGATCATGCTGTGCAATTTTTTTAGGACATGAAATGACAGGTCGTGTTACGCTTGTTCGGTAAAGTGACTGCCCTGAATACCAAAGAGATTGCTTCTACTAAATGACATTTTTATTTTTTACAGACCCCGGAATACTGAAAAACTCTGTGAAGGTGATAATGTACGAATCCACTTCTGTGATGATTCTAAGGTAATTCTGCTGCCCTTCTTTTATCTTCCTCCATGAAAATTCAAAATTCTGGTCAGTCGTAATATTTAGACAAGAAGTAAAATGTTGCGTGAGATGTAACAAGATTAACAAAAATTCCTTAGTTTCTTCATTTATTAAAAGTGCTAATAAGACGACATATTATAAACTGTGGCTAGAAAGCTGCCTTAAACATGAAAAACATACAGACTACTCTCGTGGTTTTGGCCATAAGACTTTTTAGAGTGCGTATGTGCGGTACAAGGGAATTTGATAAATTTAAATAATAATTTTCAACAGTTTATTTCCGGTGGTTTGCAGCAAATTTTGTACGATATCAGAATTTCTTCTAAAGTGATCCATTTTTAATCAACTCCAGTTATTCTAATTTATAAAGCCATTTCATTTTTAACAGTTGTAACATTTAATTAAAGTTTCATCCATGAAATGTTTTTGCATAAACGTCAAGTATATAAAAAAAGTTTTTAACGTTATTGTAAGTTATAATGTCATCTACTCACATAAAAAGGACATTAAGTATCATAGTAAACTGGGATTTCTTTTTACGACAGTAAAAAAGTGGCACAGTAAATTAAAAATTGCGGGATATTGATAAACTCTGTCACAAAATTTACGTCATATAAAAATTAATTCGGAATTTGAGCGATTTTGAATAGCTAATCAAGCTTTCATAATTCGACATTTCCATGAAAATAAATCAACAATTTTCTTCTGCTAAATCATGGAGGATGTCAATATTTAAATGGAGCATTATAGATTCCGCATAAATTGTTTTTATTTTTTGGCAGGAACATGATCTTTTTTATTCTCTTTAGTAATGCGTTGACAACATTATATTACGAAAATTTAGAACATAAACTGTTTGTCAGAAGATTTGTCGTGATAATATAGATTGAAGTACAATGTGCAATGGTAATAAATATTTCGTGTATATTAAATTTAGAGTGTTTATCAGTTTACAACTAACTAAACGATAAGTAGTCCTACAATAGTATATCTCGTGGTAGTTTCAACAGGCGAGACTATCTGAAAGCTATTTTTTTTTCTTTCAGCTGTGCAAAAGCAGAACAACTCCAGTGGAATACGCCAAACAGAGATGCGAATTTTTCTCAAGATATGTTCCTGATATCACACCACTGGGAGTTCAAGTGAAGTACAACGAAAGTAAGGATGTTAGCTTTTTTGTGACAGTTTTAAGACAGTGTTAAGCAACGTTATATGAACGAGAAGAGCGATAGCTGCCATTGCTAACTACTTATCTGTTATGATGTTATTAACCACGTTTTGTACACACAATATTAAGTTTCCTTTTATAACTGCATCCTTGTCTCCAGTGAACTGTGTTTGCCACCTCTGCATTTTGCATCTAAATCTGTTGCAGTGTTACACTGCAATGCGAAAACGACTGCTTTTCACCAGTAGCAGTCGTTCATTTACAGACTGGAGCAGGGAGCTGAAAAAAATGACTTTCTTTTCAGTTCCCTGACCCAGTCTGTGAATGAACGACTGCTACTGACGAAGATCGAAACTTTTTCCATCGAAATGTGCGTATAGCTTGGCAAGTAACATTTAAGTGTGTTATCTTACAAAGTTTTTTATCATTTAATTTTATGTAGTATATGTATTTTAAGATTCGCTCTTCGTGAATTCCGAATGTCTATTCTCGTAAAAGAATTGATTCATTCTTTGTGCTATTAAACTCAAGCAAATTTTTAGTATCGGCAAAACTTGTCTACGCGATTTGTCACAGCGAGGCATTTTACAAATGTGTTTGCCGGGGGGGGGGGGGGGGGCGGAGGCAATAAAATGTTGAAAGTCGCCAAAGTTTGCAATTTTTGATAATTGATCACTAAGTTCGGTGACAAAAAATAAGTCTTCAAAACTGAACCTAGCTTGGCGATATCTTCCAAATTTGGCGATTAGCAAACATGACAATTTATTACAGAGGAAAATTATAGTTAGAATATGCTTGGCGGAAGATTGTAAAATAGTTTTAGTTGGCGATTTTAATGTAGTTTTCAATTCCGAACAAGTGTTTTGTGGAACAGGAAAGAAAAATACGATGCACTCATAAATTATGATACACTTTCTAAATGGTATTTATAAAGGTGAAGTTTAGATAGAATATGCACGACGAAGATTATTTAACAGTTCTGACAAGCGATTTTAATGCAGATTTTAATTCTGAAGAAATGTTTTGTTGAACAATAAAGACAAACACGGCACACTCGTGGATTGTGATAACTACTGATACCGGACGATAACTACTGATAACCGGACGATAACTACTGATAAACAGTTTTAGTAGGCGATTTTAATATAGATTTCGATTCAAAAGATGTGTTTTACGGAATAAGGAAGAAAAATAAGGCACACCCATGAATAATGATACACTTATAACAATGGAATGGAATTTAAAAAAAAGGGGGGGGCGACGCATGGATTAGAATACTCTTGTAATATATAGCACTTTTGTGCTTATTTAAAATTTGAAAACGTTTCAAATAAGAAAACGTTCTTTTTTATTCTGACAGAAAGACAATGGCAGTCTTGCGCCGTCTACTGCAAAATGAAATCGGGAGCCTGGTACACGCCCCGCCAGGAATTCAACGACATGGGCATCGACACGTTCTTCCCCGACGGTACTTGGTGCCACAAGGACGGCCGGACCGACTACTACTGCCAGAACAGACTGTGCCTACCGCCGCCCGTGAAAGGAAGGGCGCTGAACCCTGGCCCCAACCAGCCGAGGGGCTTGGGCCCCGAAGTGGACGTACCGGTATTGAATAACGCCCATCCTAAGGGCATCAACAGGGCTCCAAAGAAACTGAGGGAGTACTTCCAGTACAAGGAAGGGAGTTTACCGCCCCTGCCGGGCCCTGACGAGTTGGGAAGGCCCAAAGAAGAAGATTACGAGATCATTGACTATGTGTCCCCTCGTTTTTGATAGGTGTTCGTCTGTTGAAGTCATCTATGATATGTTCACATTGTTTTTCGTTTATTCAATGTATATTTTCATTCTATTAAAATTTTTTATACATAAACATTAAAATTGTGTTTGATTCATTTTATTCCATGACTGAGGATAAAGACAGGCTGCCATGCTGACATTTAATCACACTCTCTTAAAAATTTAGAGTGACATTGTCACTCTTACAAAAAGTCACCGGCAAATGATCCCAGATAGAGTGAGATAAGAGTGAGAAAACTGCATTATGACTCTTCATCGATAGGATTCTGTCACCCTAACTGCAAGAGTGAGACAATGTCACTCTTAGAGTAAGGGTGAAGGCGCTATCTGCTCACTCTAGCGAGAGAGTCACCACATTTCCCATGATGCGTTCACTTCAGCAGGAGTGAGTGCGTTGCTTCCACACCCAAACGACGCCATATTGGAATTGGACTGCAGTTGCGAAGTACCAACTGCATACAAGTAATGGAATACTTTTAGCTAACACAAGTAAGTAAAACCTTATAACTTTTCAATTATTGTAAATGTTATTTAAAATTTGATAATTCACAACATATAAGATACATTGATTCAGTGTCGGATCCATTAGGACTCCAGCTCTTCCGACAGACATTACTTTGGTTAGGGTTAACATTTTGCTTTACTATACATTTTGTTTTTAAGACTTAAACAAGCCTGCTTCTTTTAATTTTATACCCTTCCGAGAAATTGATCTTTGGATCCATCTCTATACTTGATCGTAGTATGTTATTTATGCTTATATAGCTGAAATCTTGCATTCGTTTTTTGTTTCTGTATATAATATTTGAGCATGTTTTGATGCGTGTTTGTAAATCGGTGGTGCAGTCAGGATTTTATTTCGGGGGTGGAGAGGGCTCTAACCTGTGTATCAAATTGTAAGCAAGCTGTTTCAACTGTAGCCTCAGTATCAAATTTTAAACTAAGTAAAGGGTCAGATTTTTAGGAAGGATACGCGCCTGTTGCAAATAGTATAAACAAAATTTTAAATCAAAAGCAGAAAATAATGATCAATTATATATTGTATGCAATTTATATTGAAATAAATTATAAACGTGGGAAAAAAATATTTTGTGATTAAATTTCAATATGTCTATGTGCATCATTTTATCTTATTGCACATTCTAGCACAGATTCACGCTTAGAATATACATATATACGTTGTTAGATCAAAATAACCGCTCTGTTGTTGTGGTGTAATATTTCCCTCTCCACTTTTTACACATACACAAACCTCTCTCTCATATGGTAAAGTGGATAATTTACGATCGAACACCCCAGATGGCCTCAGGAAAGTCCACTTTTAAATCAGGGAAACCAGCTGAAAGTAGCAGGTGATGCAGAATGTGTGAGCTTTCATTAGTAGTACGAAAAACACAAAGGATACTTGAGCTCAAGGGATACTTGAGGGCTAAACTGATTCAACGCGGAAAAAAAGTTATTGTTTTTGGTGTTAAATGCGAGATTTTTGGAATTGAAAAGTTTGTATACTGTTTAAGGATAATTCAATAGTATAGTAACGGATAAATTTAATATTACTGGTAATAAAGGTAAGTGTTACAATATTAAATTTAGTAATACAGTATTAATTTTAGAGCCTTGCAGATTTTGGTATGGTAGATTTTATGTCTTCTGTTGTGTATCAATATTGGTAAATAAAATTCTCAAATTTGTAAAACTTACCTTTTAGCCTAGATACCAATTCAAAATAATGCTAATTTTTTTCTATTGAATTTAATTAACATATGAAATATATCCATAATATTGGCTATATACTGGAAATGTTTCTGAAGTAATTCCATTACTGATAAAGTTTTTAATAGTAGCAAGTTAGTAGTTAGCCCAAATATCTTTACAATGTGTTCACAATATTAAGTAAAAATTCGAAATATTTATAATGTATTCTTAATATTGACAAGTAATTTTTAAAAATATTTTTATACCATTTTATTATTTTTCTAATGCTAATATACTCAATCCTTCACATTGTTATTATATTGGAAATAAAAACTAATATTGGTAAAAA
>JAWZYV010004923.1:0-10556 GCA_038373885.1 Cheiracanthium punctorium
CTTGATTATGCTGCACTTGTAACCATTGGATCCTGTTCTGCACAACATGTTTACGTGAACAAGAGTCATCGGCACTGCTGTATGCAACCGAAATGAGCAAACTTCATTTAAGGAGAGGACCTCACAATGACAATTTCTGCCCCAGAATAAGGTTCTTGTTTAAGAAAATAACTGCATGTATTTCATTCAATGTGAAAACGATTCCTTACAGAAAACATTGTAAGATCCACTTGGACCCAGAAATATTTACAAGAAATGCATACAAAGAAATACTTGGATGAGATTAATGTATTACAATTTGTCATTCTTAAAAGTATCTTTGTTACTATTTTTATTCATTATGTAATGTGTTTTTTATACTATTTTTCTTTCGAATAGCCGGGTCAGCGGCCTACTGTAGGTTTGACCGCTCCAAGAGCCGCAGAGGTGGGTCATTTCATTATTGGGGCGCTTATTGGACAGACCCACGTGGCCCCCTACAAATGATCTACTCACTTAGAAACCATTCCACAAGAGACCTAGCACCTGAAATCGGTACCTCCAGAGGTATCGTCCGAACAAGGAGAACATGGGAGCCACGAACCGATTTTACGTGCACGCGCTTCCACCAGCGTACACGGTCCCACCGCAGTCCAGCCGAGAAAGGTTTTCACCCTCCCAGTCACTGGCCAGGCCGGCGCTGCTTCCCTTTCCGTGTTCTTGGGGGAACGGAGCTGAGCGATGACGCCACTGCACTGAGGGATTTTTTTTTTTTTTTTATACTATGAAGAAAAATGTTCATCTTTATAAACGCAAAAGGCCATGTATGGGGGGGGGGGAGAAATCAGCGAAACCATTTTACCACTGTTTATTAAAACGTAGTGCCAATGAGATGACTGAGCCAGACATGAAGCCTCCAGAACGACTTAAAATGCTTGGTGTTGGGATACAAATGTAACAACAACACAAAAATAGTATCGTTCAAGTCGAGAGGTACGCGGATAAGTACCCCTGCACAGGGGGCGTAGCCAGAAATTTTTCATGGGGGGGGGTTACGACTACTACAACTCATATATATATGTATACGTGTGTGTGATAATGTAGTGAAGAATATATATTTTGTATGGCAAAGAATTTCTCGTGGGGGCTTATGACCCCCCTAACCTCCCCCTTGGCTACGCCCCTGCCCCTGTACTAAGATTCTCATACCGTGTGATTCTGCGTCGGGAAAAAGGAAAGCTTTGGATGCCAATAGCAAGCGTTTCAGAGCCCCTATAGACTCTGCTCTTACCCCATGGATGCTCTTACCCCACCTCATTCCACATGCATACATGCATGGGTGCCGCCAGAATATTTCCCAGAGGGGGGGGGGCAAAGACTACTTCAACGTATGGTTACCCTGTTGAAAAGAACAAAAAAGGAAGGAAAAACACGGCATACAAAAATCCAGGGGGGGCAAGTGCCCTCCCCCTTGCCCTACGCTTCCGGCGCCCATGCATACATGTCACGTTTATTATTTTGGGCTGACGCTTGTCTGCGAAACACTTTTCCCATAATGGCCGGTCTGTCCAAGTCAAAAGGTTGGGGAAACGCCGGTTCAAAACACGGAAGCCTGTGCGCATGTCGGCGAAAGTGGCTTTTGCATCTTTCGCATTCCTAGTTCTTCTGTGGGATGCATTTCGGGCAGGGTTGCCAGATTTGGCTAATATTAGCCAATTTGGCTATTTTTTATCACGTTTGGCTAGAAAATTTATAAAGAAAATAGCCAACCTGAATTTGGCTAATTCTTGGCTATTTTTATTGAGGTTTCTAGAAACTGGCTCCACTATTAACTAATTTTTTTAAGCATATTTGACTCGGTAAATTTTTTGAAGAAACTGTCTAACTTTTTTAGCCTTAGCAGGAAGGAAAATTCAGTTACCTCAACCAACTTTAGCACTACTGAGACTGAGAGAGGGACGTGGGGTCAGAGCTTTTGAAAGGATGGTGATAGTATTGTAACGGGATGCAAGGAAGCGATGAACGAAAGTAGACTGGGAACCATACGCGTTCGAATTCTGTGTTTTAAAAGAAGGGAGAGTAGAATACGGCAAAGCGTTTATATTTATACATTCATTTGAGCGGCACTGCATTACTTAGCCAGTAGCGTAACCAGGATTTTATTTCGAACTGGGATGAGTAATAAATTTTAAGCTAAGTAAGAGCTTATTTACTTATTCAAGAACAATAAGTTAATTAAGTTCACCATAAAAAGAAAGGGCCAGAGTGGCGTAGCCAGAATTTCTTTTCGGGGAAGGGGGTCCAAAATTTTCTCATCTATGTTTCAATTACACTAAAATAAGTGAAAAAATTCCCTTACCCGTGTTTGTCTCCAGAAGTCGATCCAGGTATGATTCCTAGGGTCCCATTTTTGTGAAAATTGCTTATTTTTGTGAATTTCAATACTTAATTTTGTGAATTTCAACACATATTTTTGTGAATTTTCATACCAATTTTAATGAAAGTAGCTTTTTTTTGTTAAAATAATTGATAAAACACATTAAAATGTAGGGTAAAATGCCAATGAAGGGCCGTTTTAATCCATTACATTTTTGTGAAAGGGCTTTTTCAATCGATTATATTTTTGTGAAGGGGTTGCAAAATGGATCCAATTTTCGTCTGCATCGACCTCTGTTCTCTCTAGTTTCGGGAGAGAGTAGGCAACAACTCCTAGATATAGAAGGCCTGAGAACAGAAGCTTTTACGTCATCACTAGGTCTTCTAAGATGACGTCATCACAGTGTTACTTTCACAAAGTAAAACTATTTTAAATTTCTGGTGAATTATAGAAATTTCAGAAAATATGTTAAGTTGAAAATAAAAATTTAAATAAATTTCTAATAAAGAGTAATTCATTATGATCTATTTCTATAGCATATTATATAATTAGTGATGGTTAAAATTTGCTGTTTGTCGTAAAATTAAATTTCTATCTTAAATCATTAAAATGTTTTATGCGGGAGTACATTCACCACAAACTTTGAATAGTTTTACTTTGTGAAAATAAATGTCTAATGACGTCATTTTAGTGGACCTAGTGATGACGTAAAAGTTCCTGTTCTCAGGCATTGTATATCTAGGAGGTGTTGGAGCAGGGCCCGTTTATCACAAAACAGGGCCGTGGGGCAGAAGTCTGAATGGGGGTTCCCTACATGTTGTTACTGTATCTGGCAACTACTTTATGTACTCGTATTTCTTCTGTGTTCGCATATGAATCTTTGTCATAATTAAATGTATCCAACATGAAGTATACTAATATTGGATAAATGAGAATGCTTATAAACGTTATAAACATATGAAACAACAGCATTATGAAATAAGCTTTATTAAAAATGAAGACTTAAAAAATAGAACTAAAAGTCTGACTTTTCATTATATTAATAATCATAATCGGCAAATTTCTATTTATGGGTGCCCCATTCTCGCTGAGTAGTCACTTAAAAAACTTCAGTGGGTCCTGCAAGTTACCGCGAAATCACTTAAAATCTAGCAGCCATTCTAGTTACCACTTCTTTTTGCAGAAATCGTTAATCTGCTGTGATATTTTTTCTATGGAGAGGGGGGGGGGAATTAAGTGGAAAAAACGATTTTTGGAATTTGTGTGTAAATTCATAACTGAAAAAAAAATAGGCATTTACTACATTGGAAAAACACCCTTAAACTAAATTCATCTACTGCAATAATTTAGAGGCCCCTTTTAATCGAAGCCCTGGGCATACGCCCTCTTGCCCCTGCAATAATCAGTGACTGGGTGGGAGCCCCCCCCCCATCGCTACGCCACTGGGATGGGCTGCAGATCCCCACCTTCAAAATAAAATCCTCTCTATGTTACTAAGATAAACAGAATTCTTCAGTCCATTCGTATTTATTGTATACAGTATGAATGATTGTTCATTAAATTATTAGGTACTTATTTTGTTCATTTGCCTTATGACCGATTTTGTTTTTCTTTGGGGGCTGAACATGTACGGAATTCAAGAGCAGAAAATAGAAGTTTCTCTTTGAATTTTTAAAAAAAACGTTTTAAAAAATTTTGTGAGAATGTCGTCCTCCCCCCCCCCCCCTACCTCATGTAAGAAAACGTGTCCATACTCTATTCCAATTTCAAATTCTGCTTTTAAAAGTCTAATTAAAAATCCAAAAGATGGCGCTGCAATCGCTGGTTTGGCTATTTTTGGCTAATTTTCAGAAGCCATTTGGCTATTTTCATAAACTTTGATCTGGCAACCCTGATTTCGGGAAAAGCGCGACCGTATGGCTTAATCCCTGTTTCAGAGGTTCCATCCGAGTCATTCATTAAAAGAAGGGGGGGGGGGGGGAGACTCCCAATAACTGGGGATAAATGGCACAGCCTGACGGTTCTTCTTTTACAAGCAAGGTACAGTCCATTCATGTTGATAAAATGGATCTTGGATTCATTTTGTTGTACTAGGATTGTTTGAATGTCAAGAAAAACATATTCCTGATAGTAAGCATAAAGGTTTTAAAAACATAATAAAACTGGAATTTCTAAAAATGGTCACTCCACAAGTAAGTGTCAATAAAGCTGAATCTGCATAAGCCAAATAATTCGTCTCCCTATGTTGGTTGCCATTTTTTTTTACAATGGCTACACTTTAGTTAGTTATTTTGAGTGATCTTTCACTTAACAGCACTGAGAGAAGGGGATAAGCTCGCAAAGCATGTAACATGGACTCGTTTCGGATCTGCAGACAGGCAACGAGCAGAGGAGGTGATGCTTTTTGCAGTACAATTTCATTTCTTTTTAGGCGCACAGTTTCATCGAATATTGGGAATGGCAAAGAAAGTGGATAATAAATGTCAAGTAACTAAAGAATAAACACGCTAAAACACTATAGCATAAACACTAAGCACGCAGGTGTTCTGCGAGGGATAAAATAAGAGAGTATGTATACGAGCCTATATTAAGAACTGTCTGAAATGATTCATCGAAAGAACAACAAAAATGGATTTTCCTATGTTCAGGCTATGTTAAAAGTGACCCATTTTTCTGCTATTGGAAGGTTAAAGGGTAGCTGAACAGGAAGAACGTGTGTGTGTGTGGGGGGGGGGGGTTAATTAAAGGACGGGATATGAGTAGATGAGTCGGTTCTTAATTTTTAACTTTAAATCATAAATAAACATGAGGTGCAATTGTTCTTCTCCATTGTAAACTTTTATTTTAATTTAAATCTGACATACTGAGCACAAAAAGGGGGGGGGGATGTTTGATAGACTTTTACTTTTTGCAGCAGTAATACATATGTATTATCATGTAGTCTGATTGAAACTTATAGCTGTACTTAATAATGTATCATAATATTCCAGTTTTGGAGGATAGAATGAAAGTAGAAATAGCGTAGCGTGACTTCACACTAACACAAGATTAACATGTACAAATCTATCTATGTAGCTTTTTTGTTGTTGTTTTATTTTAGTATTTTTATAATTTGGATCCTCTTTTCCAGGGTAATAATGGAATTGTGTAGTGAATGCGGGACATTATACTGAATGGGTACGGTAAGTGAAAGATTTATTTCAACGAAATATATTTTTTAGCTAGCTCTGTAATATATTTAAATACATGGAAGGGCAAGGGACGAAAGAAATACTGAAGCATCAAGACCGCAGACAGAAAAATATATCTGTCTTTCTTCTGCCTTTGTGTCTTTACCCGAAGGGGGGGGGGGGCGGATTAAATTTTATTTTTCAATGGGATGGCGAACGTGGCACACAACAAAACTCGGCTCTTCTCTTAGTCACTGTAGGAAAAACGACACTGATCACTTCGTTTCATTCTCAAAATTTCTTTACAATGACCATTTATTTTGGCATAGTAAGATTTTTAAAAAAAGTTAACTCAATGATCCTATAATCAAAAACTATCTGCGAACATACAATAGACTGCAATAACAAAATAACGTATGAAACGGACACGTTATACATTTAATGACACCTATGCATGTAACATTCTTGGGGTATAGTGGCTTAAAAAATATTTTTTCTATGTCACTCTCCGTGTTTAAAAACATTTTCTACAAGACCTCGGAATTCCTCTCGAATAATGTGTTCGCGTGCGACTGTTTATCACCTAGCTATGTATTTTGGTTTCTGTCGTGAGGGTTCCTCATGCAAATGAAAAAAACTCATACATTTAGGTTCTAAAGACAGCGATTCAAAATCAATATTTTAGTGTCTTTTGGACTGTTCGCTTCCATCGCTGCAAGGTCGGGAAAGCAGCGATTCCCCCTTCTGTACTCATCGTTGCTTCTCGTATGGGTCTTTGAATACCCCGGTATTAAAATTTTCACGTGATCCTCCATTTCTCATGAGATCAATGGATGCTTTAACCCAGGGGCGTAGCCAGAAAGTTTTTCATGGGGGGGTAGCGGGGTTACGACTACTACAACTCATATATATGTATACGTGTGTGTGATAATGTAGTGAAGAATATACATTTTGTATGGCAAAAAATTTCTCATGCCCTCACCCCCCCCCTCCCCCTTTGAGCTACGCCCCTGCTTTAACCACATAAAAAAACGTCCATTAAGTATTGAAATTCACAAAAATAAGCGATTTCACAAAAATGGGGACCCTGGAAAAAATTCCTGGATCGAATCCTGAATTTCGGGCTCGGGCTCCGGCTTAAATAATATCGCTCCTGATCGGGTGGGCTCAGGTTGGAAATCCTCGGGCTCGGGCTTTAAAAAATGAGCCCGAGCTCATCCTTAATGCATACGAGTGACGCAGCCGAAATGGGATTGCTGTCCCACTGGGACAGCAACTCATTATTTTTTTTATTGTGTGTGTGTGTTTGTTTAGAATCATCTAGCAAACAAATACCAAACATTAAAAGTACCTTTAATAAATGCGTTTATTGACTTTTCTCAATTTCAATTCAATAAGCAGGCAGTAGCCTTACAAGAATTTTTATTTCCAGCGTGCTCCGGCACACAGCAGTTTCCTCTGGAGAGGACATCCAACTGACCATTTTTTAAATGTTATCAAAAGGCACTCGGCCGTAGCATTAAAATGTTTAAAAAGTAAAACTGGACAGTTCTTAGCTTGGCACCCGCCTTTGATTTGGTACGCCACCGTAATGACTGCAAAACAACCCATCAGCAGAAATACTAAACACATCGGTTTTTTGGATGTCCGCACTTGTTTACAATTAAGAAAAATTAAAATACGAATCTAACGCAGCTGTACGAAGCGCACGCTCGTAAAATGTAAGCAGAAGCAATGAATGCATACGGTCGAACCTCGATTTAACGTACTTTGATTGAACGAATATTTTTTCTGTCCCGACAAAAAGGGTGCTAAAATGCTCCGATTGAACGAATTTTTAGCTTTGATTGAACGAACAACCATCGCTGAAATGAAATGAGCACATAAAACTAAAACTTTGAATTTTTCGCTCTCAAAATGAATATCCACAAAAAGCTTTGGAAAGTCAAAACACGGTCACAAAAGCAAAGCACTATCCAGGATTTCTTTCCGAAGTGCCAATAAGTATGTATGTGTTAAGTATTAAGTTTTTAGAACAAGTAACATTAAAGAATTTAGATCATTTTAAAGTGGATCCCCCAATGTATAACTTATCATTTTTAAGCTCGCAATAAACAATAATCATTCTTTTTTTCATATCAATATCGAAGGGTATTTTGCACTGATATTTTTATACCCTACTCTTTACAAAAACGGATATTCGATTGAACGAATGGCTTCGATATAACGAACGGAATTGTGGGTCCCAATCCATTCGTTGATTCGAGTTTCGACTGTAATTTATCTCTTGTGATGCTTCCACCTACTTTTCACCCTTTCGAATTCCAATGATTCAATCTCTGCTACTGCTTGAAGGGAACGGGGAATACAAACTTTCTTTTTAATTTTTAGCCTCGATTTTATGAATCAGCCTGACATAAACGCTCACACTACTGTAAAATCACCCAACTATATCCAATAAAAGCTCTCGAGAGTAGGATGGCACATATTGATAAAAGTCAATTCATTCTAAGTAAAGATTTTTCTGGTGCAATTTATATATTACCATTGTGAAAATAAATCTGAAATCATTCAATTTTCACAATTAATTTCTCTTGTTAAAAAAAATTGAATGGATGGATTTTGATTTATGTTTTTCATTTTAATGTGCAACTAGGTGAATGGAACACTAGTTGCCAAGAATGGGTGCCATGAGCTAATAATGACCTGTAGGACATAAGGACGTGCATCCCTGATTTAAACCCATGATTTTTTTAAAAACACCCATTGATTTAAATCATGATTAAAATCAACTGATTTAAATCATTGACACCCTGACATAAAATATTATATCTGATTTTTTTTTTAAATTCCTTTTGAAAGTATCATTTAGGAATTAACTATCACGTTGCGGAGGGGACATTTTGGAATATACAGTAAAACTTTTAGGAGCGACCACCTCTATTAAGCGACCCCGTCTTCCAACGACCCACTTTTTAAGGCACCGAATTTTTACCCTATCTACTGACTTAACGTTAAAAGTTCCTTTAGAAGGGACCCCACAACCCTCTATAAGCGACCGGAAACGGCTCCTTGTCCGAAAATTTTCCAGCATTTTTCCAGAAGTAAAGAAAATAAACCCCATTCCAAACCCAAAAAAGAAAAATAGATTTTGTTAAAACAAATTTAGAATGCGTAAAGAATATCATTATAAATGCTCTTTCGTCGGATGCAAAAAAATAAAGTAGAGAGAAACATTCTCGGAAAGAGAAAAAATCTGGAGTGACTCCACTCGACTTTCCGAACACTTACGATTAAGATCATTACCAAGCACTTAAATAAATTTTAATCCATGAATCATTCAAACATATATACCAAATGGAAACTCAATCGAATGCACCGTTTAAACGCTTGCGCACTGTCAAGAATCTCTCCCCATAGGCCATAATGCCATAACATAAAAGAAAGTTTTGTCGTAGCCCTTTAGGAGAACTATAAGTCCTATACACACCAAAATCAATACCGGTCTTAGGATGGTGGTTTATGACCTATATATCCAATTTGAGCTCAATCGAATGCTCCGTTCAGGAGCTATCGTGTTCACTCACATACACACAAACACACATACACACACACACACATACATACATACATCTCGTAAAAATAGCATCCATGGATTCAGAAGCCCTCAAAACGTGTCAAAACACCAAAATCTCGAAGTCGAATTTTTTCATGATGACAATACTTTCCTTACATGGTACATGTTCGGAAAGTAAAAAGAATTAAACAATCCGAATTATCTAAATATTTTATTAAAATTTAAATTTTGAAAATATTATACAAACATATTTTATATATGTCTATATGTTATTACATATGTCTAATGCATGAATAACAAAAAAAAAAACTATAGTTATTAGCATTTTTTTCTTGTCTATCCAATGTTTATAATTCTTTAAGCGGCCCCCTTCTTAACGGCCCATTGTTCGCGAAACGGGGGGTGTTCGCACAGGAGAAGTTTCACAGAACTTCTTAAAATCAGATATTTATACATTATTAAATATTTTTAGCAACTGGATAAACTTATAACTAAATATGAATAAGTAAATTTAATTTACATTTCCTAAAAACTACCGGGTCTGTAGATTTAAAAAAATATATAAAGTTTTATTTGCTTCAAATATTTTATTTCTGGCTACCTTGGGACTAACTATCATCAGGGTTTTAAAAAACCCGGTGTTTTTTTTTTTTTTAAACCGAACCCGGGTGGGTTTTATTGGGTTTTTGGGGTTTTTGGGATTTTATTAAGATTTTTTTATAGTATAACACTTTTTGCATGTAAATTTTATGGTTTTATTTCAAAACAGAATAATTTTAGTGTAAAAGAAAACTTTCATTACAAAATAATAATTATTTAATTAATTAAAATATAAAAATTAATGCAGTACTATCTTTTTCTGCTGACGTTTATAAAGGGCTTCTAATTTGTTTTATGACCATAGATAAAAGTATATTATTCTTCACTTACAAAAATAGGTTGTTTTTGATTGGCAGTTTTCTTCTATTACTTTTTAAATTTATGAACTTTTTAATTTTTTTTACCTTTATGTTTTCTAAGTCATAGTTATATTTTCTAGTTAGAATATAAGTCAGTAAACCCTTTGCAGGCCAACTTACTGCAGAACTACTATTTATTGAATAATTTTCTTTATAGTTCTTCATTTTTGCTTTGAATATATATTCCTTTTTACATTAAAAAATCTATAATTAATATGTCTGACCTTAAATCCCACATAAACAATGTATAATGAATCAGTTTTATATTTATCAGTACTAATGCAGCAACTCATAGAATACAGGATGGTTTCCTGAACCTGAATTCAATCTTGAGATGCATGAAGCTGTAAGAGAGAGACATGTCCCATTCTTCTCTTATCTGGGAAAGGATTTTTTTTCCCTTGTCACTATACTGATCATTACATATTTTATTCGTATTTAAAAACTTATTCATGAAAGAGATAAATTACTAAGTTATCCCTGCCTGCATTCTA
>JAWZYV010004924.1:0-12120 GCA_038373885.1 Cheiracanthium punctorium
CTTATAACTGTAAGTTTGCGTATGGTATGATTCGAAAATATTCCCCAAAACGTGTCAAAACTTTTGGTTGGGTTTGTTTTTATATTCCTTCTCCTTCTCATAGTTCAAGATTCATGATTTGGAGTTTTGCTGTTGCATGGGGAGGTTCTACCAGTCACACATATGTGCAAGGTGTGCGTACGCACCGAAATGAGGGTCGACCGAAATCTGCTCTGTGTTTTATTTTGTCACCTGTGTCACTACTTTTGTACTGCATTACTGAAAGCTGTATTAAAGTTTTGCAATTTCTTCACTTTGTCACACCTACTATTTAACTATGTTTATCGAAGGCTTCAGTTATTGCTCTATTAATCTCCTCAGACGCGACCCTAATAGCACGACCGTCCCCTGCGACTGTAATGCCATCACGGAAAACAGTCACAATAGAACTAAAAACAGTCGCAGGGACGCCGTAATGTGGTCACAATATGGTCCTTATGTCCGCTCGTAGTGACTACCCAATGCGACCCCACAGCGTAGTCACAGTGCGACCCTCGTGTGACTACGCTGTGGGGTCGCATTGTGTACCCTAGCAGCAATCTTTGCTCGGGCTTTACCAGGCCTATGATCGGTGCATCGGCTATTCATCGCCTGATCATTACTGGTCATCCTTAATTTTTCGTATGTTCATCTTTTCCCGATGATCGAATCTTTACACTGAGGTCTGATAGGCGCTTTCAAGATTGCGAAGGGTAAAGCAAGCAAACAGGTTTATATCGGTCTTTCTCCCAAGTAGCTGAACGGCTCGATATCTCCGTTCCTTCATTAATGTGCAAAGAGCATCATATGCACACCACATGTTTGTTTTAAGGTTGCTGATTGGCTAAGCTATTACGCGGAAGCAGTTTGAACAGTTTTCGCAAAATCTCAAAATCTAATCCAAATTTTAAGACACTTTAGGGGCATAGTTTAAATTGTACGACCGCCTATCGTGTCACTAAATTTTGCTTTATTCACTTGTCATATGTGATGCCCCGACAAAAATTTACGCAGTTTGAAACGATTTTCAGAAAAAAATCTCAAACTCTAATTTTTTTTTTTTTTTTTTTTTTTTTTTTAATCCGACGATTATAGCTTAAGGTGAGTGATTGCCTATCATGTCAGTAAATTTCATTCCTTTCGCTTTAGTCACTTTTACGTGATGTGCGAATAAAAATTTACGCAGTTTGAAACAATCTTCGAAAAATCTCAAAATCTATAGAGAGATTTTTAAAATATTCATTATAATGAATATTTTTAAAAATTCGAAGCCTATACTTTAAGTTAAGTGACCACCTATCATGTCAACAAATTTTATTTAATTCGCTTCAGTCAATTTTACGTGATGTGCGAATAAGAAAAGACAGAACGACAGACAGACAAACTTTTTTTTTTTTTTTTTTTTTTTTTTTTTCACGGCCGTACACAGGTCCCAAATGCTTAAAACGGATAGAAATCGCAAAATCTTTTTAATTTTGAGTAGTGTACAGGAAAAGTCTAGTTTTATTTAAATAGAAACTTAAATGTTCCAATTCCGAACTTGAAACAACAATCACTTCCAATTTTAGTCTCTCCCATAAAGTGTCAGACCCCCGTCTAGTGGTTAGAATGCCCGGTTACCAAGCGTTAGGTCTCCAGTTCGAAACCGAGTCTCGGAAGCTTGAGAAATGAAGTTCAGATGGCAGCATTAAAATTCAAAGAGAAGAGGAAGAAGTTCGAATTTGCTTTTTTTTAAATTTTTTTACTTTAAAAAAATTTTATCTAGCTGGGATATACCCCAATTTTTATCGATTGTTCAGTTTAAAACATTTATCAAAGGTCATAGGCTTCACATCCTAAGTTGCAAGGTGTTTGCTCTTCCGAGATGAATATAACCCCAATCGCATCGGCTTTACAACGGCTCTACGCCCAATTTTCCCCCCTTGCCGATGATCGAACCCTACTATTCGGGAGAGAACATGCCCGAGAAAAATCCGAGATAAGAGCCCCCGACGCGATGAAGAACCTTGCATGGGACGCGCTGCGCTTCCTCCCTGTCCGATCATCGACGTTTCAGGAACCGATGACCGTTTGCTACTAGGGTAGTCACCACGGGCGGACATAAGGACCATATTGTGACCACATTACAGCGTCCCTGTGACTGTTTGTAGTTCTATTGTGACTGTTTTCCGTGATGGCATTAGTCAAAACAATAACTCTCGGACTCATTCCGTAGAAGTAGATGGCAGTACCAAATCACTTCCAGAGGATATCGGAACCTCTTGATATCGAACTGCGGAACTACCGGTTCCTAGCCAAATACGTTAGCCTCTGCGCCGTGCTCATCTCGCTACGACACCTTTAAAAAGTAAGCTGGTTGCAAAACTTAGTTTTGAAAATTAAAATTTTTGTGGAGTACTTTAAAACTGGAGTGGTGTGGGAAAGAAGAAAAAATACCATAAGTTTAAAACACACACACAAATAAATTTAAAAATTTTGGAATTTTTTTTTTCATACATCATTTTTTAGGAGATAGTCCGCTGTTTTATTCATTGATAAAAATTAATTATTTATTGAACATTTGACTGAGACGCCGAAACACGCCGGCTAAAACCACGTCGTCTCTGCGGCGCAGACCTACCTCTATCGGATGCAACTAAGACTCTGAATCAGACTTGAAGATCTTAAATCTCACTTGAGCAGAGGTAGTAAAAAGCAATAAAAATGCAGAACATTTCCATTGTTCTAAATTACCGTGACGAGTGACAGGCGCGTAACCAGGAAAATTTTTCGGGGGGGGGGGATATGATCTTATATGTGTATAAATAGACGGAATTTCATCACTAATCCATACATTTCGGGGGGATATATCCCGATATCCCCCCCTGGCTACGCCCCTGACGAGTGAGACCAAAATCAGCAATCCTTTTCTTTCCACGACCGGAGGCATTTCTCTGTAGTGTCTCTCTTTTAAAACCATTAAATCTCAATAAAACAGCCCCTTTTCTTTTGTTGTTCACTCTGAAGGACGAAATAGAATAGCGAAGACCGCTATCTTTTGGTTGCAAAACTTGCTAAGGTCTAAGCTTTAAGATAACAACAAAAATGGTAATCTAGTTTAGAGAAATATGTGTGTCTCATACATGCGGGAAACTTAAATTTACAATTTATAATACAAGAAACGTGAACCAAAAGTTAAGTTCGTTTCCTTCTCCTTCCCACTACTGTCATTATATTTTACAGCGCCCCCTAAAAAAATGGCAGACACTTTTCCACTCGTCGAATTAAATACACAGAAGATAAGAGGTATTAATAGCATTGTTAAACATTTTCCGTTAAAAAAAAAAAAACAATACATAAATAAAAGTTAAGTCACTTCCTTCTGTTTAGAGCTGCTCATCCTAACTCGTATACACAAAATGCCTGGGGTCATACAAACTGACTCCGCCAATTCTCTTAGTATCCGCCACCTGTTGCCTCTAATCGAATCATCTATGGCAGTGATTTTTGCTGGCAATTTGAACACGAGTATAACCACATTAGGTATCTTTCTATAAGAAAAATAAAATAAAATAACTGTCTAGCACGTATTGCACCCCCTTATTAGCCGGACGCCCTACCTCCCCCCCAGCAATGCAAAAGGCGGAGGTTTTTTCGGAGGTTTTCGCATGAGCAGCCATGTCTAAATCGAACAAAGAACGTCCGGAGAACCCCACGGGGGTGGAAGAGATCTTCCGGTATGGTTTTCTGGAAGATGGCAGCCATTGCTGCTTGAGTACCTCTTCATTCATGTATTTTCCTGTGTGTCCCTTGAATGGGATACTAAAGTTGGGGGGTATTTGTGACGTAATGTCCGTTAGTGAAGGCGTTTACTTGATATGAAGAGTACCTTGTTACGGATTTTCCATTTAAATTTCCTGGACCTGTTGGTTGGTAACACACTCTTGATGGATTCATAGTTCCTGTGCTTTCAGTGTGAAGGAATGGACAGCATCGGCAGAAACAAGGGAGGATTAAAGAGACAAAAGAAATTAATTTAAAAGATCCTATTTTACTTCCATAAAATGGACGTATATGTCAATCTTCTGACTAACCGCCCCCCCCCCCCCGAGAAACTTGCATTAATCCGCCACTGGGCAGAAAAATGCTTCCTTTGGTCCGATTCCGAAACAGCAGAAAGGCGGATAATCTATAATTATCTTTACTCGGTTGTGCAGTGAAGTACAGTGACATTTGCCAATGGGCAAGTCATACAACGGCTGTATACCCGACTATGTCTATTCAATTATAACGTTGATTTTGTTCAACCAGTTTTTACGAAATTCAATTTCACTCGAAAATTAAGTTGGCTAAAGGGCCAAGACGTAGAAGATTGCCTTTTTTTGAATTCAGGTCAGATTTATGCCACAGTTTCCATTTCCCACCTAATAAAACTAACCCAGTCTGACAGTGATCGGATAAATCATAAAGTGAATGTGGGCTGTGGGTATATACTATAGAACGAATCAACTAATGACCCTGTAACAATAGCTCCAGTCCTTTTATTGAGAACCCCTTTCTAAAAGGCAGGAGCACAGAGAGGGAGATGTTAGGCGCCTCATTGGGAATTCGCTCTGAAAGCGTTTTTTTTTTTCTGCGAGATCAGAAGAATTTCTTTGTGTCAATAGGGATGTCTTTCTTATTTCTTGCACTCCACTGCGCAATTGCAGACGGCAGCGCGAACAAATATCGAGCAGGTCGTCGCCTTACCTCCTCTTTAGATTTGTGCGACTGGACGCCGGCACTCTAAACCAGCTTTCAAGATTAAGAGACATGGCATCCGAAAGAAACTGAGCGTAATGGGCCTTTCGCGAAGAACATTTAATTAACTGAAATGGGTACTTGAAAGTCTACTGTGAGAAAAAATGGTCAGTTCACAGTCGCGCGGAAGGCGCCTGAGAAGCAATGGAGATTGGTCATGTCTTTTTTGAGTATCAAACTTAGTCAGTTGAAGTCATAAAGTAGTGGACCATTTCTGCGCTGCCCTAATCACTGGTATAGGGTTCGAAGTCACAATCCATGTTCTGTGAACTGAATATGTGTTGTGTACGAATATAGATGTGTGCTGTTCTTCTAATACATATCTTCAAAAATCCATCATACCTCATTAAAAGACAACCTTGAACCTCACCATGGCACTGTAGTTACGTCACTGAAAATGGTAGACGGCCGAAGAGTGAAGGTCCCGGGTTCGGGTCCCATTGCGCGGCTGTCGATCTGGAGTTTTGGTAGGTTTTCTTCAGGTGTAACGTGAATATGCATTAGAACCCCATAGAAAATCCTCCTACCAAGCCACCCCTCATCCTTGGCAGCTCGCCCTAGCGTAGCGTTGCCATAATCACACAAACAAACATCAAACAAAAGACCACCTTAATCACTCAACAAGGATTATACGATGATACAAAGAACGAAAACATCTGACGTTCAATGGAAACGAGCTGATGTGTGCGAATTTTTTTTTTTTTTTTTACAAGATATTAAATAAATTAACCGCTATTAGGAATGTGCGGTAAAAAAAAAGTTCTGTGTATCATTAGAGTTATAAGTTCATACAAAATCTGAACGCGAAATGCCCCCTCCCCCCCCAAAAAAAAAAATAATAAATAAAAAAGTTTAAACTCGATAATAGAAGTGGATAAAAATTCGTATTAAAAATTTGAATTAGAACGATACAATAACAGAGAAAGCTAATAATTAAAAGATTTCGGTAAAGTATGTACTTATCTTGTTTAGCTAAGTCTAACAATGATTCCCCCCCCCTTTTTTTTCCATACTCAAATTCAAACTTAGAATATAATACACGTCCTTATCCCGGAACAGAAAAGGAGTTCTTACTCTTTTTCTTTTTTTTTAAATGTTACAATAAAAAAAAAAAATAATAAAAAAAACATTGAACAAAGGGTAAAACTTTGTCAACAAATCGCCGTGGCAAATTTTGCTACGTGAAAGGGGATGAAAACTAGTTTTATTTTGCCTTTGAATAAGACGGATGTGGTTTCACCTATTTGCATGAAGGGAAATGATTAGTTACTTAATTTCAGTCTCACAATGACACAGATCTTAAGGAAAATAATATAATTATTCTTAATTGACAGATAACTGCATGAGTCATTTATGCAGACATAAATAATAAAAATGATTTCTCAGACTTTCTTCCTGATATATATATATATATATATATATATATATATATATATATATATATATATATATATATATATATATATATATATATTTATATATATATATATATATTCAGTGACTATACATTTTTAATTCTAATTTTAGTTTTTAAATATTCTGTTTCCAAATTAGAATAAATTTCTGAAAAATAAAGAAATTGTATGTATTTAGCTAATACATAGTATAGTTATTACAGTCTTAAATACAATAATTTTATTATTATTTAATTGGCTGCCCTATCTATTTATATATTATTATTCAATAATTATAAGTTAATTAATATACCTTTATGTTAATTTAATTAATATACCTGTATGTTAATACTGTCAAATAATATTACACTACTGTTTCTGTCAACACTTTTATAATCTTAATTCTACTATTACACATTCGAATTCTGGAAACACCGGTATTTCACCGGTTTATTTTGGCTACATTTTTAGAACAAAATTTCCTGTCTCATGCCATGAGATCAACATTAATCCTGATTATTCCTGTTGGGTATGTCTGTTTTGCAGTGTTTTTCGATTATTTTACTTTCAATTTAATTATGTATTTATTTCCTTGTTTTTCTGTAGTAGGATAGGGCCTAAATATGTGGAGAGAATATCTCTTTTGATATACCACACAACCGAAATCCCACTATTTTGAAGTCTTTAATTATAATCTTCTGGCAATGGCTCCTGAAGAATGTCCCAGAGGTTATAATTTCCATTCCATTCATTCTTGTAAAATATGGTTCATTGCATTTCGAATTTCCTACTGTTTAGTCCTCTGATTCTGATAATTTACTTTTTTTTTCCTACCGGGTATGTTATTTTTTGCAGTATTTCTTTTTTACTTATTATATATATGTTCACTTTTATTCACACAAACTTAAATACCCACTAGCCTTTTACCGTTCCATAAGTTAACGATGCGCATTCTTAATAAATGTTAGTCGAATGCAACTAGTGTAACATATTTTAAATAAATAAATAAGTGATGAATACATGCTTTTTTCTTTCTTTTTTTTAATATTAAAAATTTTGAATGCAATTTATATTGCTGCTTAGTTTTCAGTTTTCACTTATCTGTTAACAATAATATGAGGAAAGCGTTGAAGTGTTTGTTTAATATCTTAACCAAGTTTCATAAACGCTGGACTTGGCTCCAAAATTTTTTTCAATGAATTGAAATTATTTCTAAACTATCAATTTTAGTCACGTGTTTTCTGTGAGAGATACATTAGTTTTTGACGAACCATGGTCGTTAAGATCACTATTATTTTATCACTTATTGCAAAGTGATTATTAACAGTTACATAAAGCAAACGTTTCTAACCCCAAATTGCTATGTGATTCTGAGAATCCTTATTACGTGTCATATCTCCCCTCATAGTTTCACTCAACCTTTATGAGACAACCTGTATAGTAATAATCAGAAATAGGCTTTTACCGTATTCCTCCTCTCGCTACACCAGTGGCAGATCCAAGGAAAGGAGGCGATGAGGCAATTGCCCCCCCCCCTCCTTCTGAGCAAAGACATTAAAATATACTCATAGACTGGGCACCCCTATGCTTTCGCTGTTAATAAAATGATCGGGAGCTGGTAGGAGTGGCGATGAGTCGCACGTGGTCCCGAATAAGGCGATTGGCGAATTCACCCCTCTTCCTCTGGGGGGTCAAACTGCCGAGCGTTCCCCTTTTTCCTGCTCCTGAGCGAAGATCTCTCGGAATCTTTTGTTCATGAATACAATGTCATGTTGCAATAGTAATAAAGACTCATTATGTGAAATACTATAAATAAAAATAAGGAATTTAAATGAATCCCAAGGTTTTTTTCTTTTTTCGTTCTCTTTTTATTTTTCAGTTATGTTGTTCATTTCATACTCTTGAATAAATATATATGCTAACTTGGGAAGAAATTTTATTTTTCTGTCCAGTTTGCTGCAGTTAAATTTTGGTTTTAAATAGAACACGATTTTGTTGAAGAGCTTGAAAAATCGAATGTACTATATATCGCAATATTAGGAACCGTTTATACGTTTCTCATTTATACGACTTTTGCATTTGTACGTCGTTTTCTTGAAGTCCAGAAGTCATTCCTATTCATTTTAATACAAATATGCTTCGTTTATAAGACGCACAATTTAAACAGATATAACGTCTAATAAAAGGTGTAAGAAAGGATGCACCTTTAGCCACCTTCCTTTAAACCCGTAATCGACAACATTGAAAAACTGACAGAAGACGAGTGAAAAAATATTTCATGATCTTAAGTCTTTAAAGCTGTAATTTATAATCAAATTCAATCGGGCAATGAAAGATATAGTTTAATTCAACGTATGTCATAAATCACATCGTAATTGGTATGCAATGTGTATTATATTAATCTTAAAGCTATGAGCATTTAAAATATGGCAAAATAAATATTTTGTTACACTTTAATTGAAAGTGTTTTATCTTTTAAAATGTATTATTTTCATTGTACGAGCATTTGAAAAAAAAAAAAATTTAAAATTATTATATTTACATTAATAGGGTTAAACCTGTAATGTAAGTCGTTTATTAATATTTCAGATACACTTTTTATTAAAGTGTAGTTTCCCTTGAAAAACGTATAAACGGTGCTTTGCGTACAATAAAATCGTATCGAAAATGGGCAAAGTAATTTTTAAATACCTACTTTACATTCAAGGCGGGATTTCGTTTATTTTACTGAAAAAAAAACAATAACCCAAATTAAAAGCACACTAACTACACCTAAACATGCGTGTTTGTGTGCATTATATGTATACGTATAGATTAGCTACACTTTTTTTAAATGTGCCTGTAGTATCTGATCAATTCACTAACTATTTTCACTAACTATCGTTATTCCTAATATCCCAATTCCTAAAAAAAGGCTTGGGATTCATTTGAACTCCTTATTTTAATTTATGGTAATTGACGTAATGAGGCTTCATTACAGTCGCAAGGTGCTTTTGTTAAAAGTAAGTAAACATTTTTAAACATTTTAAGAACTTCTCAGCAACTAGCGGCGTACGAACCCTAGATATTTAATTAAATTAAATTTTACATAATTATTACTAATACTATTTATTACTAATTACTTATATATATACGCGAAATATCCGATGTGATCCTCTAGTCAATATTATAAAATATATATTTCTAATTTTATATAAAGTTATTTGGGTTATAGGTTTTTTTTTTTTTGGGGGGGGGGGTGACCTCGAATATTCTGTGCATTTAATCCATGAGATACTTTGATGCCTTTCTACAATTTACTATCATTATTATTATTTCTATTCATTTTATCAGTGTTTTTAAGAATGCTTGAATATTCCTTACACTTAATCCTTGAAGTGCTTTGATGCCTTTCTATAATTTGCTATCATTGTTATTATTTCTGCTCATTTTATCATTCTTTTTAAGAATGCTTTTTTACATTATTATTATCGTATCATCATCATGCTAGATATTTTCAGCGGTTGAAATATTCTTCACAACAGAGAACCTACAAAAATTGTTCAAAAAACTGTGTATCTTTTATTTCACTGAGACAAATGGAATGAATAAATAAAATTTAAAATTGAAATATATGTGTCACTTTTCTACTTCCATTTTTGTGTTTTTGCAAGAGATTTAATTTTACTTATTTATCCAGTTTTTAGTTGTCACTATTACTTACCAGTAACGGAATCAATGGCTTTGTAAGTACTAAAATGGTCTACTTGATAAAGAAAGATAAACATAAAAATTATTTTTGATTGTGTGAAAGCAAAGTAAATGACATAACATATTTTATTTTAGTAAAACGAGATTAATGAAAGAAAAGCAAAAGGTTGATTTTCCTCGAAAAACTCGAGAAAATACATATTTTTGAGATTTTATGAAAGTAACTTATGTACACATAGATGAAATAGTCTTTATTAAAAAAAATTGTTGGACACGAATGTTAAAAAAAGCATAGTTGTTGAAAAACCCCCATTTATATTTTTTTCTTATGTTGTTTCTTTTTTTTTTTTTTTTTTTAAGTCTATTTCCTGCCAGCATGAATAATTATAAATTTTAGGAAATTTATTTCGCAAACGTGTGAATAGTTCGTAATCTATAATCTATATAATTTACGTTGCATTTGATGATGAATGCGTGAATTTATTTTAACGCACGCTGTCTTACAAGTTCACGAACAAAAGGTCTGAACTCTGAACTCTTCGCTTCTACGGGGAACGGGAGGCAGTGTGACCCCCCGGAAGGAAGAGGGGTGAATTCGCCAATCGCCTTATTCGGGACCACGTGCGACTCATCGCCACTCCTACCAGCTCCCGATCATTTTGTTAACTGCGAAAAGCATAGGGGTGCCCAGTCTATGAGTATATTTTAATGTCTTTGCTTCTGAGTGCACTTGAATTCATGTTAACCCTTTGAGGCGCAACCCTTTCCCAATGCTGAAAAAGGGCAGCCGTTGCCATCGCTCAACTTAACTACCAGCAAGATGGAGGACGAAACGTTCATCGCGTGCCACAGATCTAGAGACCCTTATTTGACGACAGCTGGCTGTGCCAACGGCTGCCCTTTTTTCAGCATTGGGCAATCTATCCAGCTGTTCTCGCATTCTTCCATTTTTCAGCAGATGTCAGCGCTGTTAAAAAGAATCGTGACCATTTTTTTACGGGAAATGACGTGCTAAAAAGTAAAGGATTCTCGTGGAGCTATGTCACCCTCAACTATTTTTATAGAAATCAAATCTATTCTTCGTGACTGGCAACAGTCAAAACGTCAGAGTTTGGTGTTCGCAGAGCGGGAACACTGCGCGTTAAAGGATTAAGCCTAATCATTCGCATCATTGAAGAGGCACAACAGAGAAGACTCTCCTTCTTTGACCGGTATTGTTTCCCAGAATGGTTCGGCTAGGCCTTGAAGAAAGTTCAAAGAGCCGTTCTGGGAGGCAGCATCGGTCAAAGAAGGAGAGTCTTCTCCGTTGTGCCTCTTCAATGGTGAGAGCGAACAAGTTAAACATGGATTCAAGATTACAAATCAAAAGGTATTAAAAAAAAAAGAGTAAGTCATCTCATGATATGCTTCGTCCTCGTTATCGTCCCTCTCTTGAAAATTTTCTGTATCCACCACTGCTCGCAACCATCCTTATTTCTGTCTCGAACAAGTTAAACATGGATTCAAGATTACAAATCAAAAGGTATTAAAAAAAAAAGAGTAAGTCATCTCATGATATGCTTCGTCCTCGTTATCGTCCCTCTCTTGAAAATTTTCTGTATCCACCACTGCTCGCAACCATCCTTATTTCTGTCTTTTTACGAATGAATATACGTATTATAATATTCATATAAAATTACTTCTTAAGTGTTATGTTTATAGATTAATTGACAACACTCTTTTTCTTTTTAAATACTGAACAAAAATTAAAAAATAAGCTTTTATTATGAAACATAATTCAATTTCCTTTAATTGAAATATTAAAAATATGAGGACCACTTAGAACACACTAAAAGTCTTCTTAATTGGATGGTTGTGGAAAATATTTTTTTAATGTCCTGCCGACATGTGATTTAAAAAAAAAAAAACTGATTCATTAGTAATTTTTCCATGTCGGGTAATACTAATAGATTTTTCCAACTGCAGTATGTACTATCATTACAAAACAGCACCACCCATTCTAAAGCGATTATGTATGCCCATTCTATATTAATTTGAATATCAAATTTTTAATATAAAGTAAATATTCACAATACTTTAACTATCAAGGTTCGAAGGAACATCATAATGAATCTGTAAAATAATTTATGAAATAAACACAGTTTTAACAGTTAAGATTTATTTTTGAAAAATAAATAAGTGACTCTTTCAACTGAATTTAGTGACTTTTGCCTCTGGTCCCCAGAAGATTAAACCCAAC